>OZ023312.1:68210804-68706602 GCA_964007375.1 Ophion obscuratus | reverse complement strand
GAAAACAACGGAAGCGTCTCGCGCAATGTGCTCTCAAACGCAAACTAACGTAGCGATTGGCTGAAACTGTACATACAAGCTCGGCAGGAATGGTACTGTAGGACTCCGCTCCAAAACTAGACCTAGTGGCACCATCTCTTGGTCAGGCCGGAAACTTTCCACCCCACCCTCGTATATATATATATATATATATATATATATATTTCTACATCCATATCCATATTTATATAGAACGCCTCTCCCTATTCGCCACCTGGGGCTGTGCCACGTATGTGTTTCAGACTCCCCATGTGTGTGTGTGTGTGCGTGTGTGCGTGTGTGCGTGCGTGCGTGTGTGTGTGTGTGTGTGTGTGTGTGTGTGTCCAATAAAGTGGGGGGGGGGGATATTTTGCTTCATCGTCATTCGCGGACGTCGTCTAAGAGATGAACGGTACCCGGTTGACGGAGTTTAATACGGGGCCACGGCTTTGGGCTCTCTGGCGGCGCGGCGGGGAGGGGGGGGGGGGGCACCTTTTGATGGCAGTCACCTTGTGGTGGCTAGTCCAGGAGGGTTCTCTTTCACCTTCCAGTGATCAAGAACTAATTAACTCCCGACTTCGCGTTCCGTCTTTATACCCGGCAGGAGCGACGATTTTGCCGCGAATTCTTGCCACGCACGCGACTCAAAGCGTCGGGACGACTTTTCCGTACCTGCTAGGGGTCCCGAGACGCAGCGCTAGTGTTGCGACGCTGGACAAAAGTTTGGTCTCGAGAGTCGCTGGTTGCGACGCTGGAGTCGTGGTGTATTAGATCTGCATAGACTACGACACTTATTGCGACACAAATGTCTGACACTAATGTCCGTTCTGTTCACACATAAGAGGGTTTTGGTGTCCCAGAAAGTGTCATGTACTGTGATGTCGCTACACAAGTGTCTCAAATGTTCACACACAAAACTACTGACACGTCTGTAGTACCAGCTCGGACGCCACGGAGAAACGCCGTGCGGCGGCAGCCGTAATTTTGTGCGCTGTTATTAAAGGGCTATACCAGTGTGACACTTTGAAAAGATCGATTTTTTGCCTGTTTCGACAGTTTATTTTTTCAAGAATATCATTATCATTTATATTATATATGTCAATATCATTTTATCTTGCAAAAATCGATAGTTAAACCCTAAACGCATTTTTCTCGAAATGAGATTTTTCAAATTTGCTGACATTGTAACTCAAAAAGATCCGATTGACGTGAAATTTGAACTGAGTACTCTTGAATATATTTACTCTACAATGACGTAAGATATTTTTGATTGGATGCAAATTGACGATTTGGCATTGAAAAAAACGACCATTTTATAGGCAAGAAAAGAGACTTTTTTCATAACTACGTAATTTCGTTAGATTTTGATATTTTTCAAAAATCCTACGTCATCGTACAGGAAATACCTTCTAGTTTAACGACATTTTTTTTCTTTTTCGGTTTCAGCTACTCAATCAGCCGGAATCATGTCAGCAGTTGAGGAACTTTTTTTTGCGCCTGCGAACGCAGCGCATAAGTCGCTTGGATCTCAATATTTTTCTATGAAAAAATTATGTAATATAGGTCAAATATATTTTTAATTTTCCGAAAGATTTAATTGAGTACTTTTCGTCCAAACAATCCTGAAAATCACCCAAATTTCCAGCGTTCACACTGGTATAGCCCCTTAAGCTGTGTTCTTAAATTATGAATCTTTCTGCCGACTTTAGCCGATATTGAGCCAAACTGGTTCGCCAAGCACTGAAGTGTGGCCTGTTTTTTTACTCTATTTTTATAATCAGCACAACATATTTGCCAAAGTTCAGGCAGTCCTTCCACAAAAAATATTGAATTTTTAGTGCTCTCCTTGCTCCACGTAATGGCCATTTTGATTTAACGCGGGTCGCGAGTGTCTGGCTAATTTCGCGTCGGTTCGAAAACTTGAACACTGCGGCAGACACTCCGACACAACCTGTTCACACGGCACTCGGCGCGACACCTAGCGAGATGTCGCAATAAATGTCGCGAGATCAGACAGTGGTGTTCACACACAGCCACTCGATGTATACATTGAGTATATACACCATAGTGTCGTAGTGTAAACCTACCTTTACAAGTATGCGGAGTGTTTCAGGTCTTCGATCGCGGGGCTAGATGGTGTGCTTTGAACAATTCTTTATTTGCAGGTATAGAGCAGACAATGCTTGAGTTTGTAGGGTTAACCTCGAATTGTGTTTTTGGACAGCTTGGTGTCCGGGTGATGCTCGGCGTATGAGGTGTAGTATGCGACTGTAGAGTAAGTAAACAATTAAACAATGTCCTCAATTATTAACGTTGTTATAACCTATACGGTGTTTTCATTTATTAATATGCGCATATTAATCTTTCATTTTTTTCAGGCGGGAGCCGGAAGACCCTTGGAATACGCGTGTACTTACGTACAAATAGTAATTCATTTTGGTTTATTCGCGTAAACGACGGGGGACTAACGAAATGACTTTCATCGGTACGGCATGGATAGGGGACGCTAGCGTTCCCTTGTTATGCGTGATACATACAAGGATAATTAGGTACAAATAATAACTACTTTTAGTTTTTTTTTCAGGTAAACGACGGGGGACCAGCTGGAGGACTTCCGGTGGTACGCTAAGGTCAGGAGGCGCTAACTTTTCTTTGTTTCTATATCTAGTATGTTTAAAATTATGTACGGTGTCTGGCTATCTTGGCCGGTCGAAAAATGGGTATATTAAAAAAAAAAACTCGAAAGGATGGGCCGGAATATTTGTATTTTTTTACACAACGTCAGAAAAGGCTTTAAGAATAAGTTAATAAATTTTCATTCAAAATATTTTAAAAAATGGCGCCATTATGCATGTTGCCGCGGATGCCCTCTGCACGATACGCACGGTCCCAACTGTTACCCGGTCACGTCACATCTGAAGAAAAGAAAAATCAGCTCATTCGTGAGTACTGTCGCTACAATGTAGCGTAGCGGTCTTTTTTCGACCATTAAACACTTATGGTGAGCCGAAGAAAAAAATTTGTATTTTTCACTGAAATTTTTCGACCAAAAACCATAATAAAACAAAAACTAATCAAGTTATCGCACAAATCCTACGTGACATTTTAGATAATGTATCTAAAAGTATTGTGTAAAAATTTGAAAGCAATCGGACCGATAGTTTACGATATTTCGATAGTACAAGTTCAAAAATGTAGTTTCGAGATAATCGCAAAAGAAAGTAAATGTGCGATTAGTCAGCTGACGGTGCGATTTTTGCGGGTCTTACCTTCAATTAGCGATTCCTGGGTTATAGACGTCTCCTTACAATCTTATATATACAAAATCTATACAAACGACTAATCTATACAAATAGGACGGCTGCGTGAGCTAACCGTGCGAGTTATCAACACGGATCGAACCGCACGGTCGACCGCCCACAGCGGCTCAACCTTCCTGCCGAAAAATAACTGTAACTTTGTCAATTTTGCGTTTCTCAATACGTACTATGGCTTCAATTGTTCTTAAGAGTTCAGAGTTTATTTTTAAAAAATTTCAATTACTCGGTGGCCAAATGCCTTAAATTGACAAACTAACCAATGATGTGATGTTCGTGCTTCGTTTCAGGTTTTCTGAAAGGGCAGGACGAAAATTTTTGTTTGGGTTTGTAATGGCACGAAATAACTTTTGTTGCGCAAATGTTGCGCAAATGTATGAAAAATGTCAACTTCGAAATTCATTATTAAAAAAACAAGAACTATTTCGAACTTACCTGTGTTTTGAAGAGTTATCTAGTTTATAGTCTTGCTGCTACATGCTACATATCATAGAAATCATTTATGATGAGATCAAAATAAAGAGAATAAGTTTCTTTTATAATAAAATTTGAAGTTGAAATTGTTCATACATTTACACATTTTTAAGACTTTGGAAGCTTAAGAGTAATTTTTTTTAACCAATTGTATAAAATAATGATTTCCTTATAATAAGCATACATTGTAGAATATAACAAAAGTTATGTCGATTTTAGGGCGAAATTTCAGGTAATTGAAAAAAACCAGCGCCTGTCTCTGAGTACGCGTGATAGAAGTGAAATGTCTTTGGCGGCCTTTGTATGTCGTAACTTCTAATAAACCGTAATGTTTTGGATTCTTAGGGGTGGAGGTGGAGGGAGGGAGGGAGAGAGGGAGAGAGAGAGAGATTGATTGATTGATTGATTGATTGATTGATCGATTGATTAGTTTATTATGCCTTGGAAATGCCTTGAGGCAACAAGAATACAAAAGTAATATAAAAACCTTAGAAGTGAGATAAAAACAATAATAAATACACTCAAAATAAAAAAATTAAAAATAACAGTAATAGAGATCGCAGTTCCAATTATTATAATGGTGATAGTGATAATACTAATAGTAATCGTGTTCAAAATAATTGCGATAATTTAATTTTTGAATGATCGCCGATAACATATACGGAAATTCGTGAGACAACCCACTAATGGTTATATTATATTGCTATATGAAGAAGTTAATAGAAAATACAAGTTCTGGTCCGTGGGAACTACTCCCAACCGGCAATGCTTTGCAAAAATATAGATAAATGAGAATGACAATAGAAATAAAGATAGAAATGAGAAAGAATAAAAATAAAATAAAAAATAAGGTTGCTCTCTCAATTTTTGGTTGTTATTAGTCAGTGATTGCGACTCCGGCACGAGTCGTACTGGTTTTGCGAGAGCTATCAGTTTTCCTGGCGCGAATGGAACCAGATTTGTACTACACGTGTCTGTAATTTGTCTGAGTAGCTTGTCTTTCATTTGGCGCAGGAGAGTGTAAGTACAAGCCGGAAGGAACTCGTTGATAAAAATGCTGCCTTGCTGATTTAGCGAGAAAACTTCGCTAATCAATAGATGACCGTTAGCGCGTTTTTTTTTAGCAGGGATAAAGTTTCTGACTGCAGTCGATTTGAGTGTAACAATAAGTGATCTCCGCGATGGGTTTGCCAGAGTCACGGCATTAGGGTTGTCCCCTACTGAACGTGTAGAATTTCTAGCGAGAGAGCGTATATCTAACACATCGCCGATTAAATTGGATATACCAATTACATCAAATATTTGTTCGACGATCGATTGAGAAGTATCGGTGATAGCGAGAGGATCTCAGCTGCCGTATTGAGGGATTCACTGACCGACAGGCGTTGATTGATCTCTTTTAATTGAGTCCTGAGAGAATCATTTTCTTTCCTCAAATCAAGGGGGGAGGGGGGGGATAGAGAGAGAGAGAGAGAGAGAAGTGTTTATTGCGTACTCTGAAACCGAGGTTCCCTAAGAGTGCCAAAGGTATACAGTGCAATGTTAACATAAAATTACATTGAGTTAGAGTTCATTAAGTTATATAAACTGAGATAAAATAAAAAATAAAAAATAAAATAAAATAAAGGTCTACATCATGTTTGCCAAAATATTAACCTTCAGCCGAGCCTTGAAGGTTTCAAGAGTAGCAGATTGTCGAAAGTCGGGTGTCAGCGAGTTCCATAACGAACAAGCAGTTACCGTGAAATACTTCCGATAGGCTTCAGTGCGGAAATTAGGGATCACGCAGTCCGATAAGTGTGCCTGTCTCCTCGTATTGTGAAGTGTAACAGGGACAGTTATCGCTACCAGGTCCACTAAGTACTGTGGCGTCATGTGACGGCGAGTGGCGTACACGAGCGATCCCAGGAAGTATGTTCGACGTTCCGCCACCTTTAGCCATTAAAGTTCTTGATAGAACGGTGAGATGTGCTGGTCTCGACGGACATAAAAAATAAACCGGACGCCACGATTGAGGGCCCTCTGGATTTTTAGATCCAGCTCGATGGTGACATCTGTGAAGAGGAGGCAGCAGTAGTCGATCTGCGGGAGAACAAGCGACTGGACCAGAATCTCGCGGACGTCGCGAGGGAGGCGGCGTCGAAGGGATTTTAGTCTGTGCTGCCTGTGTGTCATGCCACAGATCCTGCGGGATATCGTGGTGAAGTAAGCTCGCCACGAGAGTGTTGCTAATGCTGACTCCTGGGCATTTGATCGTTTCAGATAAAGGAACGATGGCCTGCGCGACTCGAATCGGAGGGGTCCCTGCGGTGTAGATGGATGAGACAAAGCGAACAGATCCAATGATGATGGCTTGCGTCTTGGCCGGGTTGAGGCGCAGGCCAGTGCGCTCAGCCCATTTACACATTGATAGAGCATCGTGGTTCATGCGTGTATATGCCATCAGCAATTGAAGACGGTGGGCACAATACATGAATGAGGAAATCGTCGGCATAAAGGCTGTGCTTGCAGTACAATAAGCTGCCTACAATGTCGTCAATGAAGATGGAAAACAGCAGAGGACTGAGAACCGAGCCCTGCGGAACTCCTGAGCGAAGGTGTCCCCAGTTCGAAGTTTGCCCGCTACGATCATGCACTGCTTGGGATCTTCCTCCGAGGTAGGATGCAAGCCACCGGCAGAGCTGGAGACGTTCAAGTCCCGGAACTTAAGTAGTAGCAAGTCATGCCTTACGCAGTCAAACGCCTT
This sequence comes from Ophion obscuratus, assembly GCA_964007375.1. NCBI lineage: Eukaryota > Metazoa > Arthropoda > Insecta > Hymenoptera > Ichneumonidae > Ophion > Ophion obscuratus. The sequence continues at coordinate 68,700,047 of OZ023312.1, read as the reverse complement.
CGAGAAGTCGAAAGCAAGCATGATGGGTACAAGGCGCTTGTCAATAGCGAGTCGAGCATCATCAACAATGCGCAGTAATGCCGACTGGGTACTGTGGTATTTCTTAAAAGCGGATTGGTAGGGGTCGCACAAGTTATTCCGGTCTAGGTAGCCCGAGATCTTCCGTGCCACAATTCGCTCCAAGACCTTTGAAAGAGCGCAGTGTAAAGAGATGGGGCGGAAATCCGCAGGAGACGCAGGTAAGGTGACCCTACGTATGGGGCAGACGAAGGCACGTTTCCATTCCAATGGGAAGACAGTATGATCCAGTGAGAAGTTCAGGATGTGGCAGATGTGGGCGATAATAACCGGAAAAGCGAGGCGGAGCATTTTAGCCGAAATACCATGCGTGCTGAGTGAGTCCGAGACGATAGCACCCAAGACCGCTTCAACCTGGTCAGGCATGACGCGCCGTAGGGTAAGGGAACTCTCCGTGTCCGCAGTGTGGAACTGCATATCTCCAAGGGTTGTTATCTCCATACCGGCAGAGAGGAAGTGCTGATTCAGTGAGTCAGGCGGAAAAGTCGACGGTGAGCAGGGGTGCTTCGCAGTTAATAGACCGAGTTCGCGTAACGTGGACCAGGAAAAGCGCTTAGGTAATGAGCATCTCGAGCGGCACGGATTCTGGACTTGACGAAGTTTCGCATCTCGATAGCGCGCAGATAGAAGTGCGGTAGCGTGGTTTTTTGGAAGGCACGATGGAGCCGGTCCCTTCGGCGAATCCACTCTTTCAACTCAGCTGTTAGCCAGGACGCTTGCCGCCGCTTCACGGTGATTTGAACCAGCGGCGCATGGGCGTCGAAGGCGCCAATGACTAGGGTATTTAGACATTCAACGTTTTCGTCGATGGATGTAAAGAGATAGAACCGCGCCCAATCCGGTGCAGCAAAGTCATGGAGGAGCGTCGGTACATGTACTTGCCTAAGGTTTCGACAGACAAAAGATGTCCGTTCGCGAGAAGGTGTCCTTATGTCATAAGTTATGTTTATCAGGTCGTGCATGGACAGAAAAGGCACCGGGTATTGGTGAGAGGAGCGAATTTTCTGAGCCTGGTCAGCGATACAAAGGTCAAGGCGCGTGCTGGATGAGGCTATATGATGCGTGCTATTGTGCGGAACCAGGAAAAGGCCATTCGTTTCCATGAAATTGCGCAGGTGCTGCGCATCGAAGGAATTACGATTCATGTCGGTGTTAAAGTCCCCGAGAATAAGTGCATGCCGGAAATCCGGTAGGAGCTCGATGAAGCGCGATTGAAAGGCATCCATTTGACCAACTTTCGGAGGTCGATAGACGACGGCCAAAAGGAGCGGCGCCGAGGAAGGTATGTTCACCTCAGCGATAAGAAATTCGAGTAGGCGGCAATATTGCTCAGGAGACTTTGATAATGCAGACGCACCGAGGCGGTGATGTACGTACATACCAACGCCGCCGTCGCGTTTGCCAACTCTGTCCTTGCGTAGTAAGGCGTAGTCCTGGATCACGATCATGTCATCAGATATGTCAGGCTTAAACCATGTTTCGCTGAGGCAGATAATATCATAGGGCGAGGCCGAGATGTGGTAGCGAGCTCATCAATGTGGGCAAGCAGTGATTGGCAGTTTACGTGGCAGATGGACAGGTGTGCCGAAGGTGGAACGTTAATGGCTGTAGCCATAGTTAATGAGCTGTGCCTTGGCAGCGATCCTCCTCCGAAGGATGGGACACGACGTCTCGTCTAGGGCTGAGTGCGCACTGTTAGGAAAGTTAGCTGAGGCACAGTTGTGGCATTTCGGAGGCGCCGCTCTAGCAGGACAGGAGTTCGACTCGTGGCCGCCGGCACAATGTCCACAGCATGCATCACGATTGCAGTCTCTGGCCAGGTGTGCGAAGTTTAGACATTTAAAGCACTTGAGTACTTTGATGTAGTCAGTTATACGCGATGAGTTCCAACCGAGGGAGATCTCAGGCAGGGCAAGCAGTCGCTTGCGGTTAGTGGCCGTTGTTTCGATAACGACGCAGGTGGAGCGTCTTCCGCGCGCCGGTTACATTTAAATGATTTTGGTATCTTCTGGATTGCTACCAACTAGATAGAGCGATATCAGGTTCGTCAGAATAGCCTCCCTGCTCATCGCCGTAGGGACATCCTGTAAAACGAGCCTGGGGTTGAGCAGAATGTCCTCCTTAACAACGAGGCTGGCCTCTCGAAGACTACTGAGCCCCTTGAGTTTGTCGAGGTCTCCTTCGCTGGCTTGAAGGTGAACGCCTTTGCTCCTTACGCCGGACACACGCGATATTTTTATTCCGAATGCCGCAGGATTGACGGATCCATGGAGCGCTTGTTTAGTAGCAGAGGTGAAGCGGGCGGCCTCAGAGGCCATGGGCTCGATAATCACACGCTTCGTGGATGACGGCGGCACAGGGACTTGCATCCCTTGTGACAGTTGGACCGTTTCGCCCCGGCCTGAAACCACTGACGCAAAAGAGGGCTGGCTCACGCTATCAGGCGACAGACCGACCTCATGGGGACAAAAGCACAGAAGTCTCTATTCAATATTACAAGCATATAATCTTACAACTAGTACCATCTAAGGTTTACAATACTTAAAAACTACTTTACAGCAGAATAAGAATACGGATCTGGTGATAATGCTAGTTATGCTAATTACGCTACTTATGCTACTAATAATACCTCGGTACTCACAATAAACAAACACCGTTCATACGGTTTACAATACACCTGAGTGCGGAGCGACTTCACGTACTTAATATGGACTCAAAGCTAAACTAGCGCAAAGACGGTAGCCACACACATCCCGGAAGTAAGCAATTTCAAGGAAAAGAACTAAATAACTAAATCTCCATTTCTGACTCGAGAAAGTGAGAGTACAGCCGACTTTTGAAAACTGTTCGGGTTGCGGAGGTGGTGATATGATTCGACAGTGAATGCTAAAAGTACGCTGCAGATAAGCGAAAAGAGTTGTGATAATTGGATGTACGATGGTTTGGGATGTGAAAATGGGAGCAGAGCCAGACGGCGGCAGTGACCGCTGAGAGCGACGGAAAGATGAATCGATGAGTGGTAGGAGGTTCGTGAGGTAGCTAGGAGACTCAAGGAATAAGAATCGAAAAACAGTAATCGCAAGAAAGTAGTATCGGCGGTTTTTAACAGATAGCCATCTTAGACGGTGACGGTGAGGAGTTATGTGCTCATCAGGTCTTAAATTGAAGATAAAACGGACACAGCAATTTAGGAGTCTTTGCAGCTTGGTGTTAAGTTCATCCGATAAATCAAGAAAGACCGGACAGCAGTAATCCAGATGGGGGAATATAAGTGTGGCAATGAGTTTAATTCTAAGTTGTACGGAAAATGAGTTTTTTGTGACATTTTAATTTGTGGAGAGAGGAATTGATTTTTTGGGAGATTAAAGAGATGTGTTTTCGCCAAATAAGATTTGATGCGAGGTAAACTCCAAGGCTCATCGATTCATTTACATAGGGTAGAACGATGTTGTTGGACAAGATGGCAGGGCACATAGTGAGATTAATTTTCTGGACATAAGCATTGCTTCCTAGGATTAAAGCTTTGGATTTGCTAGTGTTCAGAGTCAGTCCATTTATGCGGGCATATTCGGAAATTACAGTCACGTCATGTGTAATCATACTAATCGCATCATTGAGGTTGGAGGGGTCGCAGTGCAGATAGATTTGCGTGCCGTCTCCAAAGACGATCTTGTTGGCCCCAACTGGTCAAGTTGCCCCCAATGTCATTTATGTATAGTAGGAAGAGTAGGGGCCCCAGGACGGAGCCCTGGGAAACGCATCTAGTGATAGGGAGCCAACCTGAGGTAGCTCCGAGCCCGTCCACCACAGCTTGAGACCGACCGACTAAGTAAGAGTAAAACCAAGTGAGAGTTCCGTCCGTAAAGCCCAGGGCCTTAAGCTCGATTAATAATGAGAGGTGAGGAACGGTATCGGAGGCCTTGCTAAAATCGAACAGGACTAGAATCGTTAGCATTTTGTTATCGATGGCGAGTCGAATATCGTCGGTTACTTTAATTAAGGCGGATTGCGTACTATAGGATTTTCGGAAGCCGGATTGGTACGGATCAAGCAGGTTGTGTAGGTTTAGAAAATCGGTAATTTGATTATAAACGATTCGCTCAAAGATCTTAGACAGTTTGGGTAGATTTGCTATTGGTCGTGTGTCGGCAGGCGATTTAGGTTTATTTATCTTCGATAGAGAGCGAATGTGAGCACATTTCCAGCTGGATGGGAAGTATGAGAAGTTTATGGAAAGATTGAATATAGAAGTTAGTGCTGGGATTATTTTTGAGCGAGATTTAGAGATACAAAAAGAGGGGATGCCATCGGTGCCACTAGAAAGAGAGGAGGAAGACGTGGATGTGAGTAGTTGAAGTACCGTATCATCGAGTATTGGAGTAAGAGAGAAGATTGTATTAGGGCGATGGACTCGAGATAGGGTAGCAATGAACATATCATAATCTAGAGGGGTGTCAGTTCCAGAGATAGAGACAAAGTAAGAATTAAGCTGGTCGGGCGAAAAGAATTGAAACGGAGAAGACAAAGTTGTACGTATAAGACCAAGGTTTGAAAGCTTGTTCCAGAGACGTGTCGGCTCCGATATAGTCTGCAGTGTATCCATCAGAAAAACCTCTCTTGCACGCCTGAGCACTGCCGTCAGATGATCCCTGGCACGACGGTACATAACGTAACCCAATGCATTATTCGTGCGTTTTGCACGCTTGTATAATGTATTCCATTCAATTAGTAGTTTTTTTTAGATCCGGAGTGAGCCAGGGTGTAGACGGTTTGCGAGCAATAAATTCACGCATAGGAGCGAAAACGTCGAACACAGAGAGGATTGAGTTTGTAAATTTGCAGAGAAGTTTGTCGAGCGAATCAGGTGATGCTGGGTCGTCGACGGACAACATGGATAATGCGGATTCCAATCAAGTTTCGAAGTTATTGCCGGTGAAATTTTTTATGGAACGCTTGAGTAGTTTGCGGGGCTCAGGTGGGGGAACCGCGAAATTAATTGTAATTCCGATGCTATCATGGCCAGCAATGAACGGAGAGGTAGATTTAGAGAAGCTGATTAGTTTGTCCTTACGGTCTAATATGGCTACATCTAACCAAGAGTCACAGTACGAGGTATGATATGACGTTCCCGATGGGACAAGAAAAAGAGATTGAGAGAAAATGAAGTCCTTAAGGGTTGATGACTCGTGATTTTCCGTAGTCAGATTGTAATTTAGGCCGCCAACAATAATGATACTCTCATATGCATGCGCCAATCGGTTAAAGTTACAAATAAAGTCATCGAAGAGTTTGGCCTTGGGTCGTCGGTACATTACAGTATAAAATGGCGAACGACTAGCGACTGTGGGGGGCGAGATGTCTAACATAAGATATTCTGATGAGTTACTGGAGATACTCGGTGAGGAATCGAGAATACGAGCTTTAAGAGAAGTATGGATGTAACACGCGACCCCGCCCCCGACTTTACCGTCGCGATCATTTCTTATGATCAAATAATCCTTAATATTATTAATAATTACCTCGCGAATGCAACCAGGTTTTGGAAATAGCAACGATATGAAAAAAATGAGTATGCAGAAAAAAAATTGATTTGATCACGGTGGGTAGTAACGAATTAGCATTGCAGTGAAGAATTTTGAGGTTCTTTGGGATTAAGTAGGTGGTCGTTGTTCGGTGTAGGTGAATGATGAGATCTCGTTGTGAGAGTCAAACCGGATTTTCCAGATTTGCCAAGTCATCAGGTGAGCGGATGAGGATAGTTTGCTGTCCATTTTCCTTGCGAATGCGTTTCAAGCCACCTCGTACCCATATAAATGTATAGTCCAGGGGTATGGTATGTGACTTAGTTTGACGTAGTAGCTTAAAGGTTTCGGATGGGAGAAGTTCGTTGACATAGACTTTACCTCCCAAGGGAGCGCCGAAAACCTCCGAATTAGTAAGATCGCGGTTAGTGCGTTTCGCGTTGATAACAACATTCATAACCGCCAAAAACGTTAGCATTACGACTATAGAGATTGTCTTGCGAGAGAGAAGCGGTTGAGCGTGATTGAGTTGATTAGCGTTTGCGGAATCCATTTTTCTTGCCATAATGCGAACATATAAGATATGGCATGAGAGATGGGCGACGCCAAGAGCCGTGAATACTATGTTCACCATCTCGAGTGGTGGACAGGGAAGTTCTGATGACAGACCCGCGACCAAGAGCTCACCAGATGAGAAGGATTCAGGGCAATTTGACTTAAGCGATGATAATTCTTTCTCGATGTTCGTTATTCTTAAGGTTGTAGTGAATAGGTTATTTGAATTTTGCCGAGTAATAGATGGCGTAAGCGTGTACGTTGCGGATATAGATGTCGCGACGATACTGGAGCAGAGGAAAAGGAAGACCGTAGTCGGTCTCCCTCTCTCTCACTCTCTCTGATCGAAGCCGTAAACCAAGGAGGACGTGTGTTTAACGCGATCGCCCACGTTCCTCGCCTAAATTTGAAAAAGGGTCGTGACGAAATAATATAATACAAAAACGGTCGGAAGTTAACTTTTGGCACAAATTCAGTGTCGAGCATTCGTTTCAAAAGTGACCGTGAGCCACGCAGTCGGCCACGGGTCCATACCGCCAGGGTCGATCACGAAGTCTCTGACAAGCCGCACGATCCTGGAGCGTGGCGGCCATTTACACCGCCATTTTCGCGTCGATTCGTCTAAAAGGACGAAGCGTGACCGTGAGCCACGCAGTCGGCCACGGGTCCATATCGAGAAAATCGACATAAGGGTTCGAAAGAGGACATCAGGGCTCCCGTCTAACCTAAATGATCCGGAGAATAGCTGCCGCGTAATACGACACGTCTCTCCTGCTACGAGTTGTCTGCGTCGAGAGTCACCACGAGGGCCTCCCGTTTAGAGTCGAATCGATCGGACCGACATCACGCTGAAAAGGCCTCTTTTGGGCCACGGGAACATACCGGAGTCGACGGAGTTTGATTGCGGCCGATGCCGCGTGTAAATTCGCCGTAATGAGGACACGAACGTATGTATTGAGAGTGTGTAAATAGACGCGCTCCAAAGTGTCGCGCCCGTTGGAAATGAATGTGTCGCAATGACGAGTGCCCGTTAAAATGAATGCCCACCAGTAATTCGGGGCAATGTCCTGAGAATCGTTTAAAATTGATTTCAAAAGATACATGTATCCGCGTAACGTAATTCGCTCGTCTTGAAATGTTATCGCTTGTCTTGAAAGGTTATCGCTTGTCTTGAAATGTTATATCTTGTCTGCGTAACTCGCATATTTACAATTCATCATCTGTGATTCCCAGCGTAACGTAATTCGCTAAATTGTGAAATATTGTCGTTGGTATTGAAATGTGAAATTTTGTCTGCGTGCGCGCATCGTTATATTTCGCCGGTTGCTATTTCCAGCGTAATGTACTTCGCGTAGATTCAAATAGGAATAATGTTATCGGATTGATAAATGGTATCCCCATGGGGTTTTCCGCAATGCGAACCGAGCACCTCGACAGGTGTACCGAGTCATAACGGCGGAACGGGCCGAATACCCGAGGGCTTGCGTAGCTCAGCGGCGCAGGACATAGGCTTCGCTTTCCTCCGGAGATATGTCTCCGGCAGACCCAAACATAATTTGTGATAACCTAGAGATATTTCAACAAAGACTGAGGGAATAAATTATATTTGTGAGAAGAAGTTTAAAAGAAATGCATGATATAGAATAATTGTATTGAATGTCTTATAATAAATAGGAAATTCGTTACAAGGTGTTTGAGTTGACACGTTCCATAAGTTTCGGGACATCGCTGAGAGTAGTGTTAATATTTGCTAAAAACGCTACGATCTGCTTTTGCTCATTGGCAAGTGCTATGATTCTGTTGTCGGTTGCGCGGATCATGCTGGCTATAGCTTCTAGCGATGTAGGTTGGCCGGGGAATAAAGGGGGTGGAACGTTGAGAGCCACGTCAGCGATCGGCTCGGTTATAATAGATGGCGATGAGAGTTGTGAACGGCAACACGAATCGATGGTGGAAATAGATAAGTATGCTTTCGCACAACCAGGTTGAAAAGTTCGCGCGCAGATCGTACACGACTGCGAAAAGCGCGATACAGATTTTCGGCACTTAAAGCATTCGCGCGTCATGGAGCAGGAGCTAACATATTACCTTAACATGTGTAAAGAGCGCGTTCTAGTTGATCGGCCGCGGAGTAATTGCCAACGTACGCGCGATTGATACAATGGTTGATATTTACGTGTAGATTTGTTTGCTCGATGACGGACGATCAGGAACGGCGATGAAGAGAGAGAGAAAACAATAGTATGTGTGTGTGTGTATATATATGGGTGACTTTTATATAAGGTGGACAGGTGTTTTTTTCTTGCGCGGTGATTTTGCGACTGAAAAAAATATGATTTTTAATGGTTTTTCACGCTTTCTTTGAAAAAAAAATATATCGTATTTTTTTCATGAATAGTATTTACCAGAGAAAATGGCGTATTCTGGAAAAGAATAAAAAATCCATTTTGTGTGCTGGAGAATTAAGCTTATAAAATTCCGAATACGGAACACTCTCGAAAAACTTTATTTGTGCTCCCCGTCATGGAGAAAAAAATTATTAAACATACGATTTAAAGTGGATAAATCGGAATTTAATCAGTGGAACAAACAAGCTAAGTCAGGTACGACAGTGCTATAGGAAGTGCTAGTCTGCTGACGTCACAGCTGCAACTTCCGAATGGTCGGCTGTCGCAGGAAGTTGGATCAGAGTCCGATGATACGCGGTCGAGCCGAGGGGTCTGAATGTGCACCTAACTGAGAACTTGATTCAAAACAATGTCAATTGATAAAATGTCGAGGATTCCATGCACTGCAAATACGATTTTCAATCATTTGCGATTCGCTAACAACTTTTGGAATAAATGATTCTAGCAATATATTTTAAAGTAATTTGACGTGGAATCATTAATTTTTACTAAATACTACGAGATTTTTGTTTCTTAATATTGCATAATTTATCTTCACATGTTGTAGTTACAGAATTTTTGAATATTTTATGAAAAAGTCAAAAATAAAAATGCTCGTATAATTTGGCAAAAAATAATAATTTCAGGCGAAATTACTTTAAAATGTATTGATAGAATTACTTATTGACATTATTTTCGATAAAGTTCGCAATCTATCGATCAAGTTCAATCGATTATCTTAAACCTCAATCCATAAAGGTATTTCAGGCACATTAATCCCGTGAAACTGGGTCGTTTTCGTTTTTGCACTGCCAAACCAACAATTGTCGGTGGAAAAAAATCTGAAAAAAATCATGGTCGATCGTTAAACCGTACTTCTACAGGAATAATAAGGTTGTTTTGTTCGTTATTTTCGATTTTTTAAAAAATAAACATTAAGTGAAGAAAATGATCTTGGGCAGGACGAAAACGACCCAGGTTTACGAATTGCGGGTTAGCATTTGCTCCGCAATGGATCAGATTGAGTCGAGAAATCTGTCGATGCTGCGACAACGACGGAAGGAGCATTATTCATTTAACGAAGATAAAATCGGTGCTAGCAACGGTTCTCGGAACACCGATCGGACATTCCTGACACTACTGCCCTGAATTCGTCTCCGATTTTATCTAATTTCCGCTCAGATTGGATCGAGAAAATCTGACGATCCTGCGACAACGACGGAAGGAGCATTATTTACTTAACAAAGATAAAATCGGTGCTCGCAACGGTTCCCGGAACCTCAGTCAGACAATCCGGATATTACTGCCCCGAATTCGTCTCCGATTTGATCTTATTTCCGGTCAGATTGGGTCGAGAAGTCTGCCGATCCTGCGACAACGACGGAAGGAGCATTATTTATTAGATAAGATAGATAGATATTATTAGATATCTATTTCGATATCTATATCGAGAACCATTCCGAGCACTGATTTTATCTTTGTTAAATAAACAATGCTCTTACCGTCGTTTTCGCAGCATCGTTAGACTTCTCGACCCAATCTGACCGGAAGTAAAATAAAATCGGAGACGAAGTTGGGGCAGTAATATCGGGAATGTCCAATGGAGGCCCCGAGAACCATTCCGAACACTGATTTTATCTTTGTTAAATAAACAATGCTCCTACCGTCGTTCTCGCAGCATCGTCAGACTTCTCGACCTAATCTGACCGCAAGTAAGATAAAATCGCAGACGAATTAGGGGCAGTAATATCGGGCATGTCCGATCGATGCCCCAGAACCATTGCGAGCACCGATTTTATCTTTGTTAAATAAACAATCCTCCTTCCGTCGTTTTCCCAGCATCGTCAGACTTCTCGACCCATTCTGACCGGAAGTAAGATAAAATCGCAGACGAATTCGGGGCAGTAATATCGGGAATGTCCGCTCGAGGCCCCAAGAACCATTGCGAGCACCGATTTCATCTTTGTTAAATAAACAATCCTCCTTCCGTCGTTTTCGCAGCATCGTCAGACTTCTCGACCCATTCTGACCGGAAGTAAGATAAAATCGCAGACGAATTCGGGGCAGTAATATCGGGCATGCATGTCCGATCGATGCCCCAAGAACCATTGCGAGCACCGATTTTATCTTTGTTAAATAAACAATCCTCCTTCCGTCGTTTTCGCAGCATCGTCAGACTTCTCGACCCATTCTGACCGGAAGTAAGATAAAATCGGAGACGAATTCCGAGCAGTAATATCGGGAATGTCCGATCGAGGCTTCGAGGACCATTCCGAACACCTATTTTATATTTGTTAAATAAACAAAGCTCCTACCGTCGTTCTCGCGGAATCGTCAGACTTCTCGACCCATTCTGACCGGAAGTAGGATAAAATCGGAGACGAATTCGGGGCAGTAATAACGGGAATGTCCGATCGAGGCCCCGAGAACCATTCCGAGCACCGATTTTATCTTTGTTAAATACACAATGTTCCTTCCGTCGTTCTCGCGGCATCGTCAGACTTCCTTATCCATTCTGACCGGAAGTAAGATAAAATCGGAGACGAATTGGGGGCAGTAATATTGGGAATGTCCGTTCGACGCCCCGGGAACCATTCCGAGCACCGATTTTATCTTTGTTAAATAAACAAAGCTTCTACCGCCGTTCTCGCGGCATTGTCAGACTTCTCGACCCAATCTGATCGGAAGTAGGATAAAATCGGAGACGAATTCAGGGCAGTAATATCGGGAATGTCCGATTGAGGCCCCGAGAACCATTCCGAGCACCGATTTTATTCTCGTTGAATAAACAATGCTCCTACCGTCGTTATCGCAGCATTGTCAGACTTCTCGACCCAATCTGACTGGAAGTAAGATAAAATCGGAGACGAATTCGGGATTGTAATGTCAGGAATATCCGATCGAGGCCCCGAGAACCATCCGGAGGACTGATTTTATCTTTGTTAAATAAACAATGCTCCTACTGTCGTTCTCGCGCCATCGCCAGACTTCCTTTCGCAATCTGACCGGAAGTAAGATAAAATCTGAGACGAATTCGGGGCAGTAATATCGGAAAAGTCTTATTGAGGCCCCAAAAACCATTCCAAGAACCGATTTTATTCTTGTTAAATAAAAAATGCTCCTACCGTCGTTACCGCAGCATTGTCAGACTTCTCGACCCAATCTGACCGGAAGTAAAACAAAATCGGAGACGAATTCGGGGCAGTAATGTCGGGAATGTCCAATCGAGGGCCCCGAGAACCATTCGGAGGACAGATTTTATCTTTGTTAAATAAACAAAAGCTCCTATCGTCGTTTTCGCAGCATCGTCAGACTTCTCGACCCAATCTGACTGGAAGTAAAATAAAATCGGAGACGAATTTGGGGCAGTAATATCGGGAATGTCCAATGGAGGCCCCGAGAACCATTCCGAACACTGATTTTATCTTTGTTGAATAAACAATCCTCCTACCGTCGTTCTCGCAGCATCGTCAGACTTCTCGACCCAATCTAACCGGAACTAAGATAAAATCGCAGACGAATTCGGGGCAGTAATATCGGGAAGTGCGATTGAGGCCCCGAGAACCATTCCGAGCACCGATTATATCTTTGTTAAATAAACAAAGCTCCTACCGTCGTTCTCGCGGCATCGACAGACTTCTCTACCCAATCTGAACGGAAGTAAGATAAAATCGGAGACGAATTCGGGGCAGTAATATCGGGGATGTCCGATCGATGCCCCAAGAACCATTGCGAGCACCGATTTTATCTTTGTTAAATAAACAATGCTCCTACCGTCGTTCTCGCGGCATCGTCATACGTTTCGACCTAATTTGATCGGAAGTAAGGTAAAATCGGAGACGAATTCGGGGCAGTAATCCCGGGAATGTCCTATCGAGGCCCCAGGAACCATTCCGAGCACCGATTTTATCTTTGTTAAATAAACAATGCTCCTACCGTCGTTCTCGGACCACCGTCAGACTTCCTTACCCAATCTGACCGGAAAAAAGATGAAACCGGGGACGAACTCGGGGCAGTATTATCGGGAATGTCTGATCGAAGCCCCAAGACCCATTCCGAGCACCGATTTTTATTTTATTTTTATAAACAGTGCTCCTACCGTCGTTTTCGCAGCATCGTCAGACTTTTCGACCCAATCTGACAAATTGAGTAGAGAATTTCAACAACGCATTTCGTTTTCGTCCTACCCAAGAATATTTTCTTTGCATGTTGCTTAATATATTTTTTTAAATGTTTACCATAAGAAAGAAAAAACCGTTTTATCCCTTAAGAAGTACGGCCTAAAGATTGACCATGCATTTTTTTCATACGTTTTTTGTTAACAATTGTTGGTTCGGCAATGCAAAAACGAAAACGACCCCGGTTCACGGGATTAAGGTGTAATTTTTACTTATGTTTCTGACTGCTTCAGTAATCCATGGCTTGTCTTTCCATTTTGCTTTGACTACTCTCTTTGTTAATGGAGCTATTTCGTGTATTGTATTTTTAATTCCTTGAATATATTTGTCTGCATGGTCATTCGTACTGTCATTATCATTTAACCTAATTTGTTTTAATTTGGTGTTGCAGCATATAATTCTTCATTTACTTGTTTATAGTTCTGTCTCATAATTTCTATTTCGTTGTCGTTGTTGTCATTGTCATTAAATAAATAAGTTGCCACTATTTGATGGTCTGTTATTTTTGGGGTCAACACTACGTCACTGTCTATGAAAAAGTTGGAGAATCCAAGGTCAATTATCGTTTTAGAGTTTTCTGTCATTCTCGTTGATTTTTTAACGTATTATTTCAGTCCTACACATTCCAGGTTTCGCAGCAGTCTTTTTCTATAACTATTTTTTTATACGTCAATATTTAAGTCTCCCACTATTATTACATGTCCTCTATCTATTATATTCTCACTCTCTTCAGTGAGTAGTTCGATAAACCTTCCATCATCACTACTCGGCGAGTGGTACGTGTTACATATTATAATTGTTTCTTTATTTCCAAGTATTTTTGTCGTGTTTATCCATGTATTTTGCTCTATATTTCTATTTGTCATTATTTCATATTTTACGTCTTTTGTAATGTACCTTAGTACACCGCCCGTCCTGCTGTTGTTACTGTTACATCTTATAACATTGTAATTATTTATATTTAAATCGTCATTTCTAATTTCCTCTATTACATACGTTTCAGTTAAACATAGAATCTTCGGCTTAAAACTATTTAACATTTTTTTAATTTCGTCTTTGTGTTTTAGGAAACCTTGCGCATTTAATAAGAGTATGAACGCTTTTTCATTCCTTGACATTATTTTCTTTCGTTGCTATTCGCTTTCATACTGGATATTACTTCTTGCCCTTTCTCTCATTTTTTTATATGTTTCGCAGTTTGTGTCATAGGCTTCGTGATCCGTTGCTATATCGTCCAGATTATATTTTTCAGTCATTCTTAAACAGTTCACACACATTTTGTATACTTCCTTACATTCCCTATCGTTGTGATCCCCAGCGCCTTTCCGACAGCTTTCTTTGTTACGGCAATCTTTGGCCATGTGGTTAAGGGGTAACTGTAAATTTTACAGGGGTAAAAGGGGCCACTGTAAATTTTTTGAAAAATCGATTTTTTTTTATTGGCTTAAAAAATAGTTTAAACCCTCTAGTTTAAAAATAGTTTAAATCCTTTTAACTTCTTTTTTAAATTTTTTCCAATAAAAATCTATTCGCAAAACTTTAAACGCGTTTTTCTCGAAACATGGTTTTTCAAAATGGCACGCAGCATAACTCGAACAATTTTCATTTTTTTTACTTGAAATTTTAACCAGATGTGAACATTTACATTATCTTGAGAATGTCGATCGGAATTTTCAAGAACTTTATTTATTGATTTAGAGAGGTCCCCCTCTCTAAAGGCAAACGTTCAAAGTTCTTACCGTGGGGCATGGACGGAAATTTGTAGAAATAAAAATGGGTTACAAAGAAAGTACAATCAGTAAAAAGAGTCAATACACATTCTCTCGTTTTGGCGGAAAGACAATCTTAAGGGGTCAACGCACCCTTAACAACTTCGCTATTTCTATAGCTCGTGAACGAGCCGAAATAGAAATAAAGTTCGATAGGAAAAAATGTTGTATTCTTCGACTACTAGACGTTCATGATGATAATGATGAGAACAGCCATAAATGGCGTGTTGTTTATTGCAATAATTTGTGAATTACTTGTGAAAAATCACTCTTCAGTTTTCCACTAATATGAGCAGAAGCAAGGATCGCAATCATGAACTGACTTCGTGCTTCGGGAAGCAACTGGATTACAATTGTATATTTACGAAGAAATTCTCCCCTGCCACGTACTGCCTTTGAAGATTACAACACAATCGGAAAAGAGTTCTCACGCTTACTCATTTAGGAAATGTTTTTTTATGGATTATACTTATTACAATAATGATAGTCATGATAAAATTGTTTGAAACTAAGAGATTTCTTATACCACGCACAAGTGATAATAGCTGCTTCACCGCATATATCGCATGTCGGTACATTTTGTGAAAAGCAAAATTCTACCGGATTTTCGAAGTTTGGTGCTTTCTTCTTTGTACCCGCTTTTGTACCACGCATATTTGAAAAGATTTGTAAACCGTGGAGAAGAAAACTGGTTGTGTATAAGAGATTGTAATTTAACAATATTGTCTCTCAAATGCAGATTGACGTCGTAATTGTATAATATTACTGCGTCAGAAAAGTGATTGACGAAGTTTTTCCATACACGGAAGCCATAAACATCAAGGGGCTGTATCATCCCAGTCGTACCTGCAGGAGTTACTAATTATCATATGGACTAATTGTCTACAAAACTAATGAAACTGGTGCAATATACTTACCTGCTGGAATGGTTAAAACTTTAATATCTTTCCCTTGCATATACATTTCTTTAAATGCCGTTGGACATTGACCGCTCCAAGAATCCAGAAGTATTACCGATTTTGGACCCGTATTGGGAATATATACTTCTTGGAACCATCGCTTGAAATGATTAGTCGTCAATTTTCCAGATTTCGAAGCCAAAAGAAATATATTTTCGGCTCTGAACATAGTTTGTTCTACTCGAGGACCAAATTTGCCAGTAGGTTCGTTTAAAACGATCAACATAGGTGCCAAAAGCTTGCCACTCGCAGAAACCAAAGGCTGTATAGTATAACTGTGTGTTGTTGATGTTTTCGATTGCACGACTTCCTCAACGGATTTCTGCCCTTCTTTCGCCAATGTGCGGCCTGTATGTAGCTCTAAATTGAATCCACTCTGATCAGAATTAAATGTGTTTTCAGCCCCAACGTTGGCTATGTTGACTTTCACCATTTCTATAAATTCGGTAGCTTTGTTTTGAAGTGTATCAGTGTTTAATAATTGTTGTTTTGTTACACATTTAGTAATCTTCCGTGACACAATTCCATGTTGGTTTTTGAATGTCCTTAGCCAAGAAGCGGATGCTTGGAAATTTACGGCTGGTATTTCTACAATTTCTCGTGCACGTAAGGCCCATCGTCGAAGATCTATATCATGGACAGGCAGGCTTTTGTCCAAAGCATCATTAAAATTGTTTAACGTGTAGTGAGCTATCTTTGTTAACTTTTCTTTGTAGGTGCCACCCTTATTTATACTATGGGTCCACCGGCGCAACTGCGGCTCTGATTTCACCTTTTTGAAATTCGTTTGATCAAATGATAACTTTCTATTCCCATTTGCTCTGGATCTCCAGTAATCTACAGCTCTTGTCTTGTATTTGTAACTCAATTCTTCTATATCTTGGGTACATACATTTTTATCAATTTTTGGATCTAGGTATCGTTGTCCGTGCCAATCTCCTTCACTGTCATCTTCTATTGCGGCTGCTTCATGAATTTCATTTGGTGACAGAAAATCCAAACCAGTTTCGACTTCCATTTTCATAAGTTGATCCATCGCTTCAATGATCATGTTTTCTAGATTCTTACTGAACTGTTTTTCCTGTTTGGTGATTGGAGTGCAAGTCAAATTCATAGCACTTAACGCTATGGATAGAAGTTGAATAACATTCACCGGATTAACGTACATTTTTATTTGTATTTCGAACTCAAAATGTATGGCTGGCTTCTCCGTCGTACCTGCAGCAATAATGATCGTTGGTGAATTTTGTGACTTGAAACCCAAT
Source organism: Ophion obscuratus (assembly GCA_964007375.1). NCBI lineage: Eukaryota > Metazoa > Arthropoda > Insecta > Hymenoptera > Ichneumonidae > Ophion > Ophion obscuratus. The sequence goes on along the minus strand of OZ023312.1, from coordinate 68,683,334 downwards.
TGATAAATACACACGAAAAAAACAACGACGACACTCGCTATTACCAGAACTGCTATTAATCTTTAATAAGGCGATTTCAAGGTTATGATGAGAGCCGCTCTTTGCACCGTAGTCGCTCTTTGCGAAGATTTATTTCCTTCCTTCATTGGTTCTGCTGTTTGTGAAATTAAAGTTAAAGATAAAGATTAAATTATGCTGCGTTATAAGCTGGTAAAAATGTTTGCATCATTCTGTTCATGAGTTGCAGCAGCAACCCAAAAACGCTGTAACCTCTGCAGATAATGCCTTCGAGACGGTGAGCGGAGTGGAATTTCTTCGTATACTCGTATATACATTTGTAATCCAGTTGCTTTCCGAAGCACGAAGTCAGTCCGTGATTGCGAGCCTTGCTTCTGCCCATATGAGTGGGAAACTGAAGAGTGATTTTTCACAACTAATTCACGAATTATTGCAATAAACAACACGCCATTTATTGCTGAACTCATCATTATCATCATGAACTAGACGTTCATGATAGTATAGTACATGATACGTAGTCGAAAAATACAACATTTTTTTTTGTTCGAACTTTATTTTTATTTCGACAACGAGAAAATGTGTATCGACTATTTTTACTGATTGTACTTTCTTTGTACATATCATCATGAACGTCTAGTATTCGAAGAATACAACATTTTTTCCTATCGAACTTTATTTTTATTTCGGCTCGTTCACAAGCTATAGAAAGAACGAAGTTGTTAAGGGTGCGTTCCGCCAAAACGAGAAAATGTGTATTGACTCTTTTAACTGATTGTACTTTCTTTGTAACCCATTTTTATTTCTACAAATTTTCGTCCATGCCGCACGGTAAGAACTTTCAACGTTTGCCTTTCAAGAGGGGGACCGTTGGGGGGGGGGCTGGAATGTTACAAATATGCAATTGTGTCATAACACGAACGTATATTGACGTGAATTGAGACCGAAATGCTAAAAAATTAGCTGATTATACGATGCTCTCGGCAAAAGAATCGACGGGCAGTTTCAACCCCTTAATTGTGAGTTATCGGAAAAAGAAAAAATACTTATCCGCACTTGTCTATTCTCTACATGTATGCAAATTTACATCCCAATCGATTAAAAATTCTCGGAGATACGGTTGAAAAAATTGCATTTTTGCAATAAACAATATGAAATTTGTTGCTATCTGCATCGTTCTCATCTCCAGTGTACAGTACACGAACAAATAAACATTGTTGCAATTTGAAGTGTTTTCATATCTCGTACCGTTAATACGTTATCGACGAAAAACGGAAAACACCCTAATTTTTAAGGGTGCTTTTTCAACCCTTAAAAATCGGGTTCCGCCGATATAAAAAATACGTGTCGCCGATTTTTACCCATTCTACAAGCATGCCAAATTTTATCGAAATCGGAGACATCGACCTCGCAACGTTTCCTTGTCAGTCAGCCGGTGAGACGCTGGGCTATATATGGGAGTCTATAGTTTACCTATAGCTCTATAGTCCAGTATCATTAGCGTCCCGTATAGCGGCGCTGGTCACTGTTCCCGTCTGACACATATACTCCTGTCGGTGCGGATGCTTACTCACACAGCGGTTAGCATGTCCTTGACACTTAGCAGAGTTCGTATTAGTTTTTGGTACACAATCACACAGTATAGATTATGCGCAACTAATCTGCGCAGTAGAGACGATGCCTCTTGTTGCCGTGCTAAAGCGGATTTTTTCGCAGTTTACGGTGACCGAAAAATCGTGATAAAAACGATTGGGTAATTGTCCCACAGTTCTTATTCCAGCCACTAATAGTACACTCGTGCTGTCGCTGAAAAAACCCGGATTCGTAGAAAATTAGAAGGCTAGTTTTTTGACAGGTGATTTTGTAGGTGCCGCGGGTGCTAAATCCAAGTTTGTCTAAAAATCGGGGTGTAGGGTTCTTTTTTAGGGGATGGAAGAGAGAGAGAGAGAGAGAGAGAGAGAGAGAGAGAGAGAGAGAGAGAGAGAGAGAGAGATTGATTGATTGATTGATTGATTGTTTATTATGCCTTGGTTAAACCTTTAGGCAAGGAGATACGGTTTAGTAGTTTGATAATATAAACGTAGATAAAGTTCTAAACATAATTATAATACTGAATATAAAAATAAAAATAACATAACGTGATAAGAAATAAGCAATAAAAAACAGATGAAAAGAAAACTCTATATAATGCAAAATTGGTGATGGCCATTGGAGAATTCCAAATGGCCTTTTTGCATTCGGAGTATAATACGATCAGTATGATCCGAGCAGTACTAGTGCTCTCGCGGTAACGATAGTAAGAAAATATAAAGTATCAAATTACAGACTATTGACCTAGCAGCTGAGCACATCGAGCTCAAAAACAAATTTAAAGAGTTTTTCCTTAAAATTTGCTAGGGTAGGTGACGATCTAATTACAATCGGAAGTGAGTGCCAGAAGTACATAGCAGTTAACGCAAATGAGTTACGGAAAGTAGTAGTTCGATGGAGTGGTATATTGAATATAGTCATGTCTGCGCGACGAGCCGCGTAACCCGTTGGTTGGGACAGTTGAAAGATCTCTACCAGATATGGTGGAGCATTGTTCTTGAGGATATTGTAAGTCATGACCCCCATAAAGTAAAGCCTCCTTGACCTAACGGTCAACCACCCCAATTGCCTACGATATGGAGTGATAAGCTCATCCCTGCGCAAATTAAAAATAAACCTGATGGTCGAATTCATTAGTCTTTGTAACTTCAGATTAAGCTCTGCTGATACATCGTTGTATACCAGGGAGCAATAGTCAAAAATTGGGACGACAAGTGAAGTGATGAGGGTGGTCCTGAGCTGTAGTGATAATGCATTCTTGTGATATTTTATCTTATGTAAGGTAAATGTCCCAATTATTGAACAGCTAAGGATCTGGGCATTGAATTCGGTGAGAAAAAAATATAAAATCAAGAAAAAACCATCGCCTTCAGGTTCAAATGATACTTTGATATTTTTACTTTCGAAAAATCACCCTTTAAATTATTTTTAAATGATTTCAAATGAAAAAAAGAATAACAATGTGAAGAATGCAAATGTCCCAATTATTGAACACTGGAAATGTCTATGTCCCTAATATTCAACAGGCATGTCCCAGTTATTGAACACTCTCGAGAATTCTTTTTCCGTTCTAAAAATATTATTTTGGGTACAATATTAAGAAATAAAAGCAAAATCAAACACATAAATAATCTTCTGATAATCATGTAAAAATACAAAAATATATATTTAGTCTCTTTGGCAGGTTTTTGGTTCATTCGCATGTGGTTTATTTTTGCTTTTCAACTCGAACTTTATATTATTTTTATTTTCAGCTTCCTCGTTTTCATATTCTGTTTTTGTTTGATTCTGTCGCAGCTTGGCTCCCTGAAATATCGGAGAGCAAAAAATATTGAACAGTACATTCGTATTTTTAGGTTACATTTAGGTTATATCCTCTTTTTACTTTCCTTTTTATGTTTATTGCACGAAAATACAAATAAAAAATATATTTGACGATCTTAGAGTTATTATTAAAAGAATAAAGGTAAGTTTATTCAGGAACTTACAGTTTTTGTTTGAATAAATCCGATTCACACGATCTGTCACACGTTAACAGTCTCGATGTTTTGATGGGTTTAATGACGCCAACTTGGAGAATTCGAGTGTTCAATAATTGGGACACACTGCATTTTCTATGTCCCAATGATCGAACACCGTATATTTTAACAAATAATTAAATAAAGTTTTTTCATAAAAATTGTTATTTGTAAGAAATTTTCTGAGGAACCTGAAACGCCTTTACTTTTTGAGATGCGACGGTTTTTGAATTTGTTGTGCCCTTACGCATGAAGCGGCGCGTCTTAGCAAAAACGATAAGCAGTTACCACGAGACGTCAAATCGAGTCACCGTTGCTGATTAAATCATTTTTTTCTCTATTAGTTAAAGCTTTTTTTGCACAAGTAAGGTAGCATTTCGATAGCTAAAAGTTCCATATATGTAATGAAATTTTATAAATAAGTAAATGCATGCAGGTGAATGAGAAATAATAAAAATACAAGATAGTGTTCAATAATTGGGACCTGTTCAATAATTGGGACATTTACCTTAGTGACTAATTTATTTTTCGAGATATCGCTGCTACGTGTTTGTTCCACGAGAGGTCAGAGGAGATGGTTACTCCGAGATTACGAGCATCCATTACATAAGGTAAGGGAGTGTCGTTAACAATTATAGGCGGTAGTTGATCGAGATTGCTTTGATTTACGTATGCTCTACTGCCCAATACAAGCGCCAGTGACTTTTTGAGATTAAGCTGAAGGCCATTTACATCGGCATATTTGGCGATAGCATGGGCATCAGCGGAGATACGATTGATACCATCTGCAATGTCAGCAGGACGGCAGCTCAGATAGATTTGGGTATCATCAGCAAAGACCATGTGATTAGAATGCGCGAGATCGTTTCCAATGTGTAACGTCAAGAGAAAAAGCGCTATTTATTTCGTTTTCCTCTCTAATTTTATTTCACTCCGGAGAAAACGCGGGCTTATCCGATTCCACATGGAAATCGTGGAAAACTGCGAAATCAATACACACGATAACGGCATTCTCATTTTTCGACGGATTCTTATATTTTCTTCAGAATTAGGCGTACCACAGCCGAAACGAAATATATCGATAAGAAGCGAGCGTCGCATGAGTTCCCACGCGAGAGCACAGTCGGTCTTGAACATATCTACACGCAACCGTCAAACGCAGTTGATGATAAAATCCTTAGCCATAAGAACGTACAATACACGAAGGACACACGAAAATATCCAAATCCTTACTCCACAAATATATACATTCTCCAAAAGAAAATCCTTCACGCCGAAAAGTTGACCCGGCAATAAAACTACGTTGGTATTTCCCATGCGCCTCACACCTGGGTCAACAATGCCTATCTGAGGCAAGCGCGGCGACGCGACCAAGGCCCTTTTTCCTCCCTATATTTTTCCAACGCTCCAGATAACGAGACGCGGACTAGTTTCCAAGAATCGAGATGGAGATCACGAATCATAGTCTACACCCAATCATAGTCTCCAAAAATATTTCCCCTTCCTACTCGGTCAATCATATGCACTCGGAAATTTCCTACATCCTTTCCACCAATCAAAAAATTAACGCATGACGAAAATGCACTTTTCGAGAAACTTCTTCTCCCACCATCCCAGCATCCAAAATATCCTACAAGCTAGGATGGAAAAATCTTGAAGTCAGTGTTCCATCACCACTCGTTCAGACCTAGTCTCCCAACATAGTGTTCCATCACCACTCGTTCAGACCTAGTCTCCCAACAGAGTGTTCCATCATCACTCGCTGAGTAAAAGTCTCCCAACAACTTTCATCGGAATAAGTAGAACATCTGTCTCCTGACAGCAAACGCGAAACTTGAACTTCGAAGTTGTTCCTCATAAAAACGCGAACTGTAAGAAATCATTTAACTGTCTACGTTGAATGTGTACGTGTGAAACTCGCATGTGTGAAAATTTGTATCAACGTGTAATTTCAACATTGTCACGGAGCGTGCGCAACCGAGGGGTCCGACCTGTCTGCGGAGGCCCGAACCCAACCGCTGTAAACCGATTATCGTATCCACGGCGCATCATAAATGTAAGCGAACCTCTGTGTATTTTCATGTTGACGGAATTAACTAAATTGGTTAATTTCAATAAATCCCAAATTGTTAATTATTTGTATAGATCAATTCATTTCTTAATCGAGTCACTGCGTCACTCCCATCTTTGCATGCACCTTTCCCTTTTTCACCCTCATCCCGAGCTATTGCGCTAGGCGTAGGCTAAAAAGAGGGAACCGCGATAAAACATATGCCCACGTCCCCTCAGGACGTGACAAATGTCATTAATGTAAAGAGAACAAAATAAGGGTCCTAGAACTGATCCATGTGGGACGCCGGCATGAGTGTCTTTCCACTCAGAGCAATAACCCTGATAATTTATTACTGCTTGTGTCCTAAACGTTAGATAAGAATAAACCCATTTCACGACACTATCTGCAAACCCAATTCTCTTCAGCTTCGTTAGTAACATGGAATGCGGGACGGTGTCGAAGGCCTTGCTGAATCGAATAATACTAAAATTGTGATGCATTTTTCATCAACGGCAGCTTTCAAATCGTGAATGATGCGCAGTAGCGCCGTTTGCGTGCTGAAACTTCGTCTATAGCCCGATTGACGTGGGTCTGAAATATTATGCTCATTAATAAATTTAACCATTTGTTGGTGAACGATGCGCTCGAAGATTTTAGATAATTCGGACAGATTAGCAATTGGTCTCGTATCGGAAAGCGATCTAGGTGGATTTATTTTAAGGAGAGGACGGATGAAAGCACGCTTTCAGATACGTAGAAAATGAGCAAGCCGCAGACAGGTGTTAAATAACAACGTTAGAATAGTCAAAAGTACTGGGAGGGCGTTATGGAGTAAGAACCGACTAATACCATCGGGATCTGCGCTTAATGACAATTCGATAGTAGACTCGATTTGTGCCCGGACATGCTCGGCTTCGACTTCGGAGAACTGGAAAATTGGACCGTTGGGACTGGGTGTAGTTGCCGAGTTGACATCTATCCGACGAGTTTGATATGCTAGCAAAAAAGTTATTAAGCTCATTTTGTGAGTAAAAATCAAAGGGAGAGGTGACATTGGTTTTAGCAAGACCGAGAATCCTCTGTTCTTTCCACAATTTCGCTGAATCAGTAATACCCACTAGTCTTTGCTAGTTGTACCGAGTTCTTGCACTCCTTAAATCGATCGTGAGCTGATCCCTAAACTGTCTGTAGATTGCATAGTTCAAAACGTTGTTCGATCGTTTTGCTTGTTTGAATATTACGTTTCGTTCTTTGATCTGCGCTTTGAGATCACTGTTCAGCCACGGCGCGTACGGCCTATTGACTTGGAATGTGCGTGTGGGTGCATGCGAGTCGAAAATACCTTGAACCATATGGGTAAATTGATCAACACAAGCGTCAATCTCACCCCCATCAAGGGACAATCCTATCCGGCCTATATCATTGCAATTAAGAGCATCAAAGATAGAGCGATAAAATAGAGCGTTGTTGAATCCACTGAGAGCTCTCCGTGATATTACTCGTTCCAGAGATGACCTGGTGTCATAGCGATACGTTATCGTGATCAAGTCGTGACCAGGTTCATCAATAATAAAAACATCCAACCAAGAGTCGCAAGTTGCTGTATGGAAAGTTTCTGCAGACTCGATGATATGCCAGGATTGAGTGGTGGCTATGTCGCGGAGAAATGTAGCTTCGAAATTATTGCTTAACAGATTGCAATTTAGATCGCCACCTATGACAATGTTTTTATAGGAGATCGCAAAGCGTGAGAACAGTTCTAAAAATTCGCTGAAGAGATGACCCTTAGGTCTCCTGTAGATAGCACTATACAGAAGAGTTTCGGCTGACGCATTCCTAACTTCAATAATAATAAATACGGGGGCATTGAAGATATCATTTGGTGAAGTGGCGAGAACTCTGACTTTTAAAGTATTATGTACATATGTAGCTACTCCGCCACCTCGCCTGAGCTTACGATCATTACGAATTAGTGTATAGTCCGGTAAGGCAATTAAGGAGTCTGATATGCCCACTCTCAACCACGTTTCGGATAGTGATATAATATGATAGAAATTTTCAGCGAGATGAGCTTTTATTAAATCCAGATGACCTAGTAGAGAATTACCGTTGAACTGTGCAATCTTAATGGAGTGTTCGGGGTAACCGACGCGGGAGCTCACGATATTTTTGCGAGGCGCTTGCTGGGGTTGTAAGTCCCAGTTATACCTGTCGGTACGTCGATGTCATCTCCCGAAACTGTTCCTGACGACGAAGTTGACCCGAGAGGAACGATGGGAAAAAATGAATTAAGATTGGGATTTACACTTTCTTTTTAATTCACTATATACTTTAATAACAAGAAGAAAACAAAAACTATTGCTGATGACAAATGGTTGTACAAAATAATTAGTAGTTTGGATCGTGTGATGTGTTCGTTCGAGTCAGGGATCAAGATGAGTTCTTGTCCGTGTCGAAGTTCACGAGTCGAAGTTAAAAGGTTTTGTAGGCGAGCAGCTAGTTGTGTCTGTCGCGCTTGTTGAGTTAAGAGTGATTTGAACTATATAGAAAATGCAAACTCTCGAACTTTTAGCTCTCTCGTTGGAGGGAGGTAAAGATGGCTTCGAGAGTTTGTATCACGCATTCCTCATTGGTTGACCCTTACATTACGAGATTTTGCAAATATTCATTGGCTGAAAGGGGTCGCGTCCCCCGCAAGTAAGCACGAAGCGTTGGGATGCAGTGCTCACTCGGAGGTTCGCGCAAAAAAACCCTGACGGTCAATCCGTCATAAAACATTTGGTCGCCAGACGCCGTACCTTGGATTTTTCGACAATAAAGCGATCTAGCAATCCAACACTTGGTCGCCAGACGCCGTGCCGCGGATTTTCCAATAGTAAAACTATTTAGTAATACGACATCTGGTCGCCAAGGGTTCCTTCGCGGATTTTCCCATTGAAGCCGCGAAGGGTAAGAATGTAAAAGCAAAGGGTTCCTCTGAGGCTATGCGATTGTCAGTATACGATATTTCCAGAACATGAATATTGTCTGTAGGTATAGCGCGTGTGGATTTGTCTGAGATATAGATATATATATATAAAATTAATCTACGCTGCATTCCGTGATGCTGAGAACTGAACATGGAGTGCTCCAGCGAACAAGACCAGGGACGGTTGCGGTTGAGAGGCTGTACGCTACCGATGTTATCGCTGTCTAGTCAACAAAGGTTGTCTAGGTCAGCTTCGTTATTGATAGTGATATTCGGTTGACCATCAGATTTGCGTGAATATATCCTATGTCCTCTATACCATGCGTTTTTGAATCCGGCTGATTTGACTTTGGCCTTTGCTTTGCGAAGCAACTTGTACGTGGACGAGTCTAGCATCTCGTTACCAAAGATACTGCTTGTGCAGTCGAGGAAGAATACTTCTCGCACAGTTAGGTTTTTTCGCACGTTTTTTCGCAATAATGAAGTCTCTGACATTTTTTGACTTGAGTGCAACTACAATGCTCAGCGATGTGAGATTAGGCGATGCAGATGTGGTTGCATGCCCTCCGACTGGGTTTAAATTTTTTTTAGTTAGTGGTCTGATTTCGAGTATGTCAGAGACTAAATCAGGGATACCTAGAGCTTGGAAGACTTTCTGTACCATAACTTGCGGAGGATAGTGTACCCCGACTGGGATGCCCGTTAGGGTAATCTCGGCTGAACTCGGACGCAACGGTCCCCGTGAAGGATCGCTGACCATGGAGTCGACTCTATTTAGTAGCGCGCTGTGCTCACTACGTATGGCTTGTGCCTCTAAAACTGTGTTCTCAACTCTGCGATCTAGCTCTGACACACGTTTTGACATCGTCTCGTGAGATGAAGAGAGTCTGGATACGTCTGTTCGTAATTCACTAATATCGGTTCCTATTTCGCTGACATCATTTAGGACAGTTAATAAGGCGCCCTGAATAGATTTCAGCATAGCATTCGTGGAAGCACTGGATTGATTGAGTTTCGCAAAAACGTCTGGTAGTGTGACGTTTGAAGAAGAATTAGTCATTTCGGTAATGCGCACCGGAGATAAATCCGGAGTACGAGGAGTGATCTTTGAGCGATGCATAGCACATGGATCACATCGAAAACATGATGGGTCAGTGAGATCGGCGGGATCATAGCCAAATTTATTTGTGGCGCAAGAGACATGAAATATTTCACCACAATCTCCTGAGCATACAAGGATGCAACTACGCCTGTCGGGTATTTTCTTACAAATCGCGAAATACGACGACATGGATGTGTATAATTGGATATATATACATATATACAACATGGATGTGTATAATTAGATATATGTACATATATACATACATGTGTGTGTGTGTGTGTGTGTGTGTGTGTGTGTGTGTGTGTGTGTGTGTGTGTGTGTGTGTGTGTGTGTGTGTGTGTGTGTGTGTGTGTGTGTGTGCGTGCGTGCGTGCGCGTGCGTGCGTGTGTGCGTGTGTGCGCGTGTGCGTGGTGCGTGTGTGTGTGTGTGTGTAAATATGTATGTATGTACTACTCGTTGGGAGATCACGGCCGATCGATCAAACAATGAGAGTACGATAAGAGTAGCGTCTGGTAAGAACGGAAACCACAATACCGACTGCGAAGTATTAGGATGATACGCGCTGATACGCGAATGGTTCGAGAGAGAGAGAGAGGGGGGGGGGGGGGTGGGAGGCATATATTATTCGAATGATGTATCTTATAAAAGTAAAAAGATCTTGAATACAATACCAATTATATTTAATTTATTTTGTTGATTCTCATAATTTCGTCGGGTGGTGCTTCAATGGGTAAAGCAGGCTTATGGTAACTAACATATCTTCTCGATTCTATATTTTCTAGATATCACGAAAAAATTGCATCTGTCGTAGTTCCGGATTTCGTTGTTGCGACATTGGGATTGTTATTTATGTGTAAATCAAATTTTTCACTTAGAAAGTTGACTATTGGTATCGAATCATTTGATGTGAAATTTAACAAGGCGAGGCTGTTAATTGTTAAATTTAGTTTCGATTCATACTGCGTGTAATAGAGGCTCATGGCCAGAGGTGTTATGTGGCAAAGCAGTTAGATGCGCTTTTTCGTCGTTGTCGAGAAAATCGGCATATGCCCGTCGTCCCCGATTCGAATCTCGCTGCCACTTTTTGTTCAATTCAAATGTGTATACAGATAATACCCGGCAATCGCTTTCAACAATTATGCATTTAATACGTTTTTGAAACACCGTTTATTATGGAAAGACCGTCGTTTTCGAACTTCATTATGATGTTAGCAAACATAGTTATGTTTCAAAAATAGAAATACTTGCTGTGGCAGAAATGGGATAGAAATATCGTTACTCGACCGCTACAGTTGAAGGATAAATGTTCCTTCCCGCACAAGGGGACGGGAGGGTCGAAACGGGACGCCGTATACCAGCGTAGTTGCCTGCTAATTTCGAAAGAAGGTAGAAGCGGTCCCTAGTACAAGTTCTAACAGCGTCGAAAATCAGTGTGTACGTCAAAGCTTTGTTTTACCCGGTTAAAAAACGAAAAAAGGAGGCGGGAATATCCGAGAGTGATCCAGGCCCTTTGCATGAAACTGATGTGATCGGAGAAGATTCGATACACACTGAAGTATCCAAACAACAATTAAAAGATGCGTTGGTGTATGTCGGAACTCTCCTCTGTAATAATAATCTCATCGCAGCAGAACCACCTCCATCAATCGACGAAAAATCCATGGTAATAGGAAAAGAAACGTTTCAGAATACGTTGCAAATGCTCGCCGAAAAAAACCCTTGTTCTTGATGAGCAACTGATAGACATTAATAAAATCGACGACAGTGGTGCTTCCGAAGAAGTTGAAACGAGTCTCATGCCAACTCATCATCAGACGAATACGAACCGGACGAGAAGAAAAAAAGAGTATGACTGCATTCCTCTGAGTTACAAAATTAGAGCTGTCACTCTGGCCAAAGACCATCCAGGCTGGAGTCTCAAAAATCGACAAAAAATGGGTGCTCCCGTTCAAAAAATATAGGCTATTTATCCAGGTGAGAAGAGCAAATCAAAAGTGGCGGTAGCAAATTTGTTAAATATTGCACCGTCGATTCATGGACACATGATTACATCGTAGAGGCTCGATCAAACTTCCAGCAAAGTACGACCAGAAACTTGCAGCAGTGTGCTTTGGGCGCTGCAAGTCAGTTCCCAGATTTCAAATTTGAAGGTTCAAAACCAAAGGTCACTGAATTTAAAAAGAAGCATCGGATTCGGCACCCGCAAATTACGAAATTTGTTTCCCGGAAAGGGACGGCTACCGTACATGAAACCTTAGCCCCAGCGGACACATTTCGGATCCAGACGCGAACGTTGATACCCAACTTCGACAATGATTTCATCATTAATACAGATCAAATAGGTACGTGGAGAGCTGTTCACAAATGTCATGTGACATGATACAATATGGTATATGATAGACAACACAGATTTCTATCCGAAAATCCTGCCATAGTAGTAACGGTATTTTTATATTCTGTTTGTCGGGGTGCCAGTACCAGTTTACATTTAGCAGGACTCTCGGCGAAAAAGGGCCAAAGTCCGTCCTAGTAAAGCCACAGGACAACCCAAACAAGGTGACACATCCGTATACGGCACAATATTATCTCACCATGTCTGGACCAGGCTTGCCTCTTGTTTGCGTATGCCACCAAGAGTGTACAGGTCCGATTGGACCCAGAGTGCAGAAGACGGCTAACAAGCATACCAAGAAGTATACCAGCGTTGTTATTACGTCCTCCGAATCCGGTGAACTCACAACAGGTTTGTGCAAGGACTTCTTGCGTGATGCGTTGAAACCATACGTACAAAACGAAAAATTTCTCTTTCTGATCGACTCTTGGAGTGGGCAAACGAACCCGGAATTGTAGGATGAGATGTTTCGAGACGATAAAAAGTTACCAACGTGCACTGTGAAGGTCATTCCTCCAAAGTGGACTCCTCTCCTCCAACCGTTTGACGTGTACTTTTACTAGCAGGTAAAAAATCTGTTCAAGCGCCTTCAAAATTGTGCTTATTGAATCGACCAAGAGCGTGAGATCAATTCCAGAGAAGATTGTATAAAAATCCGATTGATCGTCCACCATCGGTTGTCCTCTCCGATTTTTTGCGATATGATACGATACGCGTGGTTTGTATCCCGCCTGACAGGCGATAGAACAATTTTTTTGGATATAAACCAGGTGTGTTTCCCAACAGTTAATTTAAAAAAGAATTATTCCTGTAAAAACGCATCGTTTACCAGATGTGCTAGACGTCGTGCTGTTTTTTGCTTTCCATATTTTTATGGTAACTGTCACTTTGGTTCGCGCGACACTCCGGCTACATCATCTTAGTAATTGTAAATTATCTGCAAGTATAGACAGGAACTTTTCAATATATTGTACCGACTTGAATGTTATTTGTGATATTGTGTTTTATTTCTAGTGTTATTTGCATGAAACAACTATCAAATATAACTTTGGTTACGAACAACATAATAAAGTTCGAAAGCGTCAATTTTTGCACAACAAACGGCATTTAAAAATGAATGAATGTAACGAAGTATAAATCGAATCTAAATTTGACAATTGGCAGCCTCTCCTTGTAAGTTAAAATTACCACCGAGAATTAGTGGTATTTTATCTTCTCCCCTGCCAAGAGCCGCAGCACCTTCATGACTATATATTAGCAATGAGCGGTCTATAAAATATATGATATCATCGAGCTTTCGATTTTCAGATATATAGATGGCTGCAATCACAATTAGTTTTCCATTTAGCGTTTGACACTCAGCAATACAAACACCACCAACTGGTCCACCCCTTGCTGTATATGAGAGGAATTGCACTGCCGTCATCTCTATATTTGGCGTAACAATGTCCAGCGTATCATATGATCATATCATATTATAGATTGCCACTCCTCCTGCTCGAACATTTGGTCGTTTGTATTTACTAACACAATTAAAGCTGGGTATGCTAACATCCCCGACATCATTTAACCAAGTCTCAGAAAGAAGTACAATATTTGACTTGCGTATGACAGCGACTGTAAGATTCTCGGAATGAGCTCGAAGCCTTTGGCAATTGAGAGTGTATATTGATAATCAATTTCGCTGACGTATGAAATCAAGCGTTTGTTTATCAATAATTTCCGAACAATTTGTTGAGAGTCTTCGGCATTCATCTTGTAAATGTACCATTGCTGTTGATGCCATGACGGACGGACATACCATCACTTGTAGTAATCCATAATCCTTCGATACAACTTACACATGACAAAGCGACATATACTAACGATTGCGAATGTTTCGTATCATATTTGTAGACGACTTCGGAATACGTGCCTCCTTGAGACTCGTGTATGGTGGTCGCACAAGCGCAAACTAATGGTAAATGTAACCGTATTACGTTGATAGCCTCTTTTGTGCCTTGTATTCTCGACAACGCTCTGCTGTTGTTTTGGCTGTTCTTTTCAATGGTGGCACATTTACTCGTCTCTCTGGAGTTTGCTCTGCAGAGGTCTCGGGCATTGCGGAATCCGCGGAATAGCATAATTCATACAAAAATTTCATTACTGATAACTTAAATTGTTAAATTGAAAAAAAAAACGTTTCATTTGTACTGCGGTACAAAGTATTGTTAATAACATCCTGTTATCGAAACAAAATGTATCGTTGAATAGGCTATGCGTATTGCTATGTCCATACTCATAGTTATTTCCAACCACAGAATGGCTATCACAGCTATAGTACCATACCTGCATTACCACAGCAATACTGTACAGGCTATAGGTTATGTCTATATGGCATAGCTCATCTCGCTATACGGTATAGTTCTGACAAGGAAAGGTTGCAAAGTCGATCTCTTCGACTTTCGATAAAATTTGGCATTCTTGTAGAATAAGTAAAAATAAGCAACACGTGTATTTTTACATCTGCGGAGCCCGATTTTTGAGGGGTGAAACGCACCCTCGAAAATATGGGTGTTTTCCGTTATTCGTCGATAACGTTATTATCGTTCTCATCTCCAATGGTACACGAATCGTACACGAAAAATGGGAATTGTTGCAAATTTAAAAAATTTCATACCTCGTATCGATAAAACGTTATCGCCGAAAAACAAAAAACGCCCCAATTTTCGAGGGTGCGTTTCAACCCTTAAAAATTGGGTGACGCAGATATAAAGAAAAGCGTTTCCTATTTTTACCCCTTCTACAAGCATGCCAAATTTCATCGAAATCGGAGATCGACCTCACTACCTTTCCTTATGAGAAGCAGAAATCTCGTAGTACGATTCAGATGCTTTTTCAGTATAAATACAATTGTGAATAATTAGTTAACAAATATTACTTACGAATAGTATAAAACACCGATAGATATATTTCATTCGCTCATCCACGACCGTCTCTACCTGTCGTTTTTGCGTTCCCGTGTTCGTCTTGTCGCTTTTCTCTTTCTACCTATAAACAAACACGCACACTCAGTACTCGCAGTGCATGACTTCTATATAAGAACTGCAAAGTGTTAAATGCTTTTTTTCAATTGCGATGATACCTACGTAACAGTGTATTAGAAAATTAGTACAACAATTATACAGCACATCAAATATAACCACCAACATTTAGCATACCCTTTAAATACGAGACGTAGGACACTCGCAGTGGACTGTGTATATCACCTCTTCCCTTTTTCTAAGAAACCGCGCATGCGCGTAACCCTGGCTCTCTCTCTCTCTCTCCCTCTTACTCTGCCGGCTTGCGCGTTCAAAGGAGAGAGGAAGCGTACGAAGACCCGAACAAAATGGAGACGGAGAATAGGAAAGGCTATATATAATGTATACGACTATAGATCTCTCTCATCCTCTCTCCCTAATATAAGTGGTATCTTTCGTCTCTTTTCCGACACGAAAAGTGTCAAAAGGTGGCAGGCCTTGAAATTTTACCCTCATCGCGGCCAAAGAAGACTCACTTCAAAATTTGGAAAATAATCATATCTCAAGTACCGTGGATATAGGGTCTAAAGGTTACAAAATCAGCAAATGACCCCGCCCCCACCCCCCCCCCCCCCCGCCAAAGTGTCGGTCCATGCGCCGAACACCCTGTATATACAGGTTTTTATCGTAACAAACATTTTAGCCATTCGGATTCCGACGTCGATGTCTCGGCGGAGCTGATCCGAGAGAAAAAAGGCGTACTTGAGCTTATGCAGAACGCCCTGTTGATGGAACTTGTCCTGATGTCGCACTGTTCGTAATAGAGAGCCACGGCTATGATAAACGCCCATTAATTTGTTAGTTGGCGCGACTTGATCTACGGATTTCAGAACAACAAGTACCTCGGCACCGAGTTCCTGAACGCGGCTAAGCTTTTGCTTTCGATGCGACACGTGGTTGAGGCGTTGATAAAGCAGTGCCTGAAACTCTCAGCAAACATTGAAAAAGGTGTGGCTGCCGGTGCTTCGATGATCAGCCATCATGATCAGGCTTGAAACTTGCGCCATATCAGATGGTCGGCCTAAACTGGGTCCCCATAATGTACTCGCGGAAGGTCAACGGTATCCTGGCCGATGAGATGGGTTGCTGGAAAACTATTGGCAGGGTGTCAACTCTGCACCGTGCAAGTCGCCACTGTGTCAAGTCGCCAGTTCAACTCGCCGTCTGTTCAACTTGCCAAGGCGGGCAACTCTACACAGACCCAAGTGGACACCGTAGCGGCCCGCCATTTCCCCGACGCTCGCGTATCCCCACTCTTCAGATTCGGGCCGGGCATTTTTTGCTACCGTGTTAACTCGCACTGTGTCTCAACTCGCCACGCATAGCGTGCTCAACTTACATTTCCTAGCGGCTGTACTTTTTTCGAATCACCCAAACCTGAGAACGAGAAATATACAAGCAAAATGTTTTCACATGTACCGACTACCCGCTCTGTCAGTTCTCTTCTTTTATCGACTGATTTTGAATGGAAATTTCACGAGCGGCATTTTGTTATAGCTTTATTCTTTAATAATGCCACGAACAAATATGTACTCTCCTAAAATTTTAATTCTTCCATAATTCGCGGAAAAAAGCGTCATTTTTGAGTACTTGAGAATAACGATAAGCAATACTAAGAGAACTGAAAACTCATATAATAATCGTATGAAAGAAAAACTGGTGGCCTCGTACAGTTGGACAGATTTTCGTTGCCGTTGAATATAAGATTATGTTCTTCAAGAGGATGTTTAATTTTGTTCTGAATTTCATTTCGTGTGGCTCTTCATTTATTCTTAAAAATCATTGTGCAAAGTCTACATTTTATAGTCAACTTTTTAATCATAAAAAATATCGATGAAAAAATCATATGCATTTACAAGAAATTAATATCATGAAACGATTCCTTTCATTACAGATTGAAACGTCCACATTATTATTATCCATGTTGTTCAAATACTTAATGCCAAAGAACAGTGCATGTCGGATATATTTATTTTTCATTAATGTGTAACATATCGTCTACTATATATGAAAAAATTGAATCATCGTATAACATGAATACGCTGTGTTGAAAAGCGCAGAATCATTGGGGGGGGGGGGGGGGGGGGGGGTAAGGATAATTTGCTATAAAAAAAGCATATTTTCGATATTTTTTGTTGACGACACTGTTTATATATATTTACTTATATAATTAGTATAAAATAAAAGGACATTTGAAGAATATTCTGTGAAATTTTCGTTTATAATTGGGCAGAAATGAGCCAGTGACCGCAAAACTTCTCAGACGCCACAACAAAAAAGTTACATTGCGGTGAACTGCATAACTCACCACTGGATCATCCGAAAAAAATCCAAGAAGATTGTATTAGTTAATAACTTTCTTGAGGTAACGCTGTCGAGTTTGCATTTTTATTTTTTTTGTTTTCAATTTTTAGTCACACCTAGAAGACAAAATAGCGATTTTTCGTTTAAAAAATTGGAACCTTTATTATTGCAAAATGAATTAAAACGATGAAAAAAAACTCGACAGCGTTACATCAAGAAACTTATTAATTAATACAATCTTCTTGGATTTTTTTTTCGGATGATCCAGTGGTGAGTTATGCAGTTCACCGCAATGTAACTTTTTTTGTGGCGTCTGAGAAGATTTGCTGTCACTGGCTCATTTCTGCACAATTATTAATGAAAATTTCACAGAATATTCTTCAAATGTCTTTTTATTTTATACTAATTATATAAATAAATATATATAAACGGTGTCGTCAACAAAAAATATCGAAAATATGCTTTTTTTATAGCAAATTATCCTTACCCCCCCCCCCCCCCCTCTAATTATTCTGCGCTTTTCAACACAGCGTATTCATGTTATACGACGATTCAATTTTTTTTCATATGTAGTAGACGATATTCCACACATTAATGAAAAATAAATATATCCGACATGCAATGTTCTTTTGCATTAAGTATTTGAACAACATGGATAATGATAATGTGAACGTTTCAATCTGTAATGAAAGGAATCGTTTCATGATATTAATTTCTTGTAAATGCATATGATTTTTTCATCGATATTTTTGACGATTAAAAAGTTGATTATAAAATGTAGACTTTGCACAATGATTTTTAAGAATAAATCAAGAGCCACAAGAAATGAAATTCAGAACAAAATTAAATATTCTCTTGAAGAACATAATCCTATATTCAACGGCAACGAAAATCTGTCCAACTGTACGAGGCCACCAGCTTTTTTTCACACGATTATTATATGAGTTTTCAGTTCTCTTAGTATTGCTTATCGTTATTCTCAAGTACTCAAAAATGGCGCTTTTTTCCGCGAATTATGGAAGAATTAAAATTTTAGGAGACTATATATATGTTCGTGGCATTATTAAAGAATAAAGCTATAACAAAACGCCGCTCGTGAAATTTCCATTCAAAATCAGTCGATAAACTAGAGAACTGACAGAGCGGGTAGTCGGTACATGTGAAAACATTTTGCGTGTATATTTCTCGTTCCCGGGTATGGGGGATTCGAAAAAAGTACAGCCGCTAGGAAATGTAAGTTGAGCACGCTACGCGTGGCCAGTTGAGACACGGTGCGAGTCGACACGGTAGCAAAAAATGCCCGGCCCGAATCTGAAGATTGGGGATACGCGAGCGTCGGGGAAATGGCGGGCTCCTACGGTGTCCACTTGGGCCTGTGTAGAGTTGCACGCTTTGGCAAGTTGAACAGACGGCGAGTTGAACTGGCGACTTGACACAGTGGCGACTTGCACGGTGCAAAGTTGACACCCTGCCAAACTATTCAGGTCATTGCCTTTCTCACGTACTTCAAAGAGGCGGGACTGACGAACGGGGATGACGGACCGCATCTCATAGTCATGCCCAGTTCCACCATAAGTAAGGAAACAAAAAATCCTTCGTCTTATATTCACAAACGTCTGATTCCATCCTGGGCCCCTTGGCAGCCCCCGATCCATTTTGTTTACGATAAAATTGTGAAAACTTTATGAACGATTTGCAAAATAATGGAGAAATGAGCTCGCACGCTGGTTTCCAGGACTGAACGTCGTGCAGTATTACGGTTCGCAGGACGAGCGTAAGGAAACGACGATGGGTTGGCGAGCCGATGACCTCGACGACGTCGACATCATTCTTACGACGTACAATCAAGTCAGTAGTACGCCTGAGGAACGTCGCTTGTTTCGTGTAATGCCCATTCAGTACGTCGTTTTCGAAGAGGAACACATGTGCATACATCTACTGTTAGTCCCGCCCCGTCGTGAATTTTATATACGCAGAGTGTTCGGCGCATGGACATAGGCAATTTTTTAGCGGATTGGGGGAGGGGGCCATTTGCTTCTTTTTCACCCTTAGACCCTATGTTCTAAGAGTAACGGTAATTAAGATATGATTTTTTTCGTTTTTTTGCATTGCTCAAAAGTTTTCCTTTCAATCGTCATAACTTTTTTATTTGGGGTTGTAATAGCACGAAATAGCTTTTGTTGTATTCTGCCATGCATGAATATTGTAAGTAAATAATTTGATACAATTGGTTCCATGAAAATAACTCGTGAGCTTCCAAAGTCTTAAAAATGCGTAAATGTTTGAAAAATGTCAACTTCTAAATGCATTATGAAAAAAAAACTAAAAGCTTTTGAACTTAGCTTTGTTTCAAAGTTTCGAGCGTTTATACCCTTTCGAACGGCATGCTACATGTCATATAAATCAGCCATTATGTGGTCAAAATAAAGAGAATAAGTTTTTTTATAATGAATTCAGGAATTGATATTTTTCATACCTTTACACATTTTTAAGACTGGAAGTTCAAGAGTCATTTTCTTTAACTCGATTGTATCAAATAATGATTCATTTATCATAAACATACATTGCAGAATACAACAAAAGTTATTTCGTGCTATTGCAACCCCAAAAAAAAAATGTGACGATTTAAAGGCGAAATTTCGGGTAAGTAAAAAAACAAAAAATCATCTCCATTACCGTAATATTTAGGACATAGGGTCTAAGGGTGAAAGAATAAGGTCCATGCGCTATTTGGAATGGTGTAAGTAGATAAATTGTTGAAAAAGTTACTTATGCAAGCGGTAGAAACGTTTCTGTCATACGTTGTACTTTTATATAATCGTGATTTGAACTTTTTGTCATAATGATAATATGGTTTTTTTTAAATAAAATATTGAGAGAAACAGTATTCCTAGAGTTTGACAATTTTGTGTACGTTTCTAGTAAATTTACATGGCTTTTTCATAAAAAGTTATATCAATTATTTTGTACGTTTGAATTAAAAAAGGAATGTAAATAAAACTTTTGTTTGAAAAAAATCAGAAACGCTTCGAGGTTAATTAGAATTTTGTAGATAGTGAAGCAACCTATAATTTTTTCTAGGGAATTTTTGTATTACTTGGCTCATTCATTACCTGCTGAAGGTTTTTACAGGGTCTCTAAATACTGAGACGTGTAGGTCCGTCCCAGGCGCGAATCTCTCCACCACTTATTCAAAGACACCAATGTTGACAAGCGCGGTCACTGCCTCCAGAGGTGACATTCGGCACAAGAACAAACCGAGAAAAGGGACAAGTGGCGCCATCTCTCGGAAACGAGAGGAAATCGAGAAAAAAGAAAAGAAAGGTTGAGTGAAAATTAAGGAAAGGTTATTTAACGAACGATGCTTGGGAAGGGGAAGAAAAGAGCGGGAAATTAAGGGTATATAAGCCTTTTCTCAAGAGAGGAAAGCCCACTTGTTTTCCGTCAGCTTCAAAGTGAGTACCGAAACAAAATACTAGTACAGGCTTTTAGGGTGGAAAATATCGAACTAGGGAAAGCATTGGGCAGGACGGAGCAAGTGAGCAAAATAAATTAGGGAATCTCTTTTGTTAGAAGGGCCTAAGTACTGGAGGCAAGTAACCACTGACGCAGCGGGGAAAGTGACCGTTTAGGAAAGAAGTCAGAATAATAAAAGAGAAAACAAAAAGAGAAAATTTGGGAATCTTTTTTAAACGGTTTTCGCACGAGTCCCGAAAAGAGATGTTTATCTTTCCCGACTGTGGAACGTGGAATTCGCCATCAGTACCGAAATAAGCGCATGTCCGAGCCCGAAAGGCAAGGAAAGTGGGGAAGAGGAGCAAGTACGGAAAGGGAAGAATTAGCAACATCCGATAAGAAAAAGTGCGACAATCAGGAAAATGGATGGAATCAATAATTTCATAGATGTTAAAAAGAGACATTTGCAAAACAAAAAAAAGAAATCATAGAATCACGAAATTCGAAATAAATAAGCATCTCGCGTGAATACGCGTCAGAATATTAAAATCTGACAACTAGCTAGAAGACCAGATTAAGGCGTTAATCCCCACTTGTAGCGCAAAAAAGACCTTTTTCATGAATTTTTTTAAAGAAAACTACAAAAAATTTTAATCGATCAATATACCATCTAAAAGAACACATCTTGAAGAACTTTCAGTAATTTTTTTATTAAAAAATATTACATTGTTTAGTGGCAAATGGCCGTCAATGAAATAATGTTTTATATACACGGTTTACGGTGACCAACATTGCGGCGAAGTGGATCATCTGGGAAAAAAAATGCGGATGGATTTAGTCAAATATAAGTATAAACTAGTCTTTAATCGAAGGATTTAAAAAAATATTTATTTTTCACAAAATGGCGGATAGTCAAAGTTAATGGTTCGATTTTAACGAAAAAAACGGCCGTTTTTTGGCTATAAAACGGCCATTTTTTTCGAAAAAAATCGAACGATTAAAGACTACATTTTTCTGTATTAAATAAGCCTGCAAAATTTCAAGAAGATCGGTTCATTAGTGTTCGAGTAATCTTGGTTACCGACTTCAGAAATGCCATTTTGAGAAAAACGCGTTTAAAGTTTCAATTTCCGGTCGTTTACACAACGGATTCTTCTCTTTCAACGCTTATATCTCAGTCAATTTTGTTCGGATCGACCTGAAATTTTCAGGTCTTATTCTCAGATACTTATACTTCAAAAAAATGCAATTAAAAAAATTGATTTTTTTCAAAATCGCAAGTGGGGTAACCCCTTAAAAACACGTAACGAGAGCAAAAGAGAAAGAACGACAACAAAGAGGGCAGTGGCCGAGCAAGGCCTGACCGGTGAAATCGCGAAGACCACGCGACACACACACACACACATATAAGGAGACGCGACAACAGAAATATTCAAAATTTCAAGAGGAATGTAAAACACACACAATCTAAAGATGTATACACACGCAACGTACACAAATACGAAACAACCGCCATCATGAAAAGAGAGTTACTCGTCACCCCGGGCAACGGAGGCCCGCGAATTTTCGACGTGTTATAAGCCCCGCCTCCTCCGTACGCAACAGCCGCGACAGCCAAACTGACTTACAAGGAACATCCCTCAGGTGTCCACCTCCGATTTTGTTGAAACTCATATATGTGATAGAGCATCGAAAACTTTGAGACACGTATTTTTTTTATCGGCGGAAAAACGGATTTAAGGGGGGAAACCGCCTCTCAAAGAAAGGCGTGTCGAGGGGTGATTTTGCAGTTTCACAGAGAAGCAATCCACCGATCTGAATGGAACAAAAACGAAAATTCTTCTAATGAAAAGCGATGAAAAATCCAATATGAAAATGTTAAGAAAAAATTAAATTAGGGGGTAAACCACCCCTCAATTTGCCTTTTTTCACCCCACACTTAAGAGGGTTGTATGCAAATTAATAAATCAGATATCATTTTGACGGGCAATTAAAATAAAAGTTGACGGGTTTTTGCGTTTTGGCGGCATAGTAAATGTAAGGGGGTAAACCACTCCTAACATAAATTTATTTATGATGGTCGTTTTTGACGTGACAACGTCTTATAATTCGATGGAGCCGGCTGCACGCACGAAAAAGCATGACTCATCGCCGTTACCTCGCTCTGAGGCGTTCCATCTAAGGCTTGAAGTGTAAGCGAGAGCGCGGAACGAGCGACAAAGAGGCACAACCGGCCTCCGCGTTCGGCAGCGTTCGGCAGCGTTCGACATCTGTCTCTCTCCTACTTGAGTGATGGCCTCTGCACACTGCGAGCGACGAGCGACGAGCGATGAGCGATATCCAATGGCAACGTCACTCTCATAGAGCATTTCCGTCATACTCGAGCTCTCATTGGATATCGCTCATCGCTTGTTGCCCATCGCGCGCAGTGTCCAGAGGCCATGAGCGATGCGTCCGCGTGGACAGCTGCTATACAATAATACATGTACATGTTTTCGTCAAGTATGAAGTGCAGTGAAAAGTGAATGTGGTGTCAATTGTTTATAGCAACGATAATTGCGGCGATAAAGGTAATGATTCTTTCGATATTAAATATATGTTCAGTGATATATTGTCGAATATTCGTGCTTTCATCATTAAAATAAATAGCATTGGTCCGCTAGTGCAGCAATTGTAGGTTATGCTATAATTGACAAAACTATAACAATCAGTTAACAGAACTATTTCACGATGAGTAAAAATCAATTGCTTTACTATTCGATCGAAATAATTATCGAGCGTAGCTATGATTTCAAAAAATTAAAACATAAATGTTAAATCTTCCACATATCATAACAACGTGTCTGAAATGACAGGTTGGACCAGCCAGCCGTCAAAGGGAACAATTTTCTCCTATATCAAACACATTGAGGCGGGCTTTTTAAAAGCTAGAGTTACAAAAATTTTAATGATGTTTCCAAATTTTAAATTTTAAATTTAAGATTTATGAACAATAATTTAATCACAGTTTATTCTTATAATAAATTATTCAAAATTATTACTTTTTTACAACAAATTACAATTAAATTTGCAAAAATAATTAAGTAACTAATTGAACAACAACTTTTATTCAGTTTACTTGCTGAAAGAAATAATGTCAATACAAAATTTATTATTATAAAATAATAAAATCAAAAATTAAATTTTAACAGTCGAGTAGAAATTTAAACAATAAATTTTATTCAAGTATTTTGTAAATTTAAAATGATTTTCTGAACGAAGAATTTTATGAAAAAATAAAAGTTGTAAAACAATTGCTCAAAGCACATTCATACTTGTAAAAAATATGTACATTGTAAAAAAAAATAAATAAAAATTGACATAATTGTATTTATGCGTACAAATAAATGTAACTTGATCAATTCAATTGTGATTTCCATTTACCTCCTTCTCTATATCCATACAAAATATCTATCAAACAAACAAAATAAAAATTTTCTTTTGAAAAATGAAACCATTCCATCAGTATTTTCTTATGACGTTGTCACGTTCAACTATCGTCAGTAAACCGACTTTACAGACAACCGATTTTTTCTGGGTTTAAAGTATATCCGCTGATTTTAAATATTTCTATAAGCTACAGTTTAATGTTTTATTATATTTCAAAATTATTACATTCGTCTTAAGGGGTAACTACCCGTCTGACGAGAAACATCATTGAAGTATCCGCTTTCGATTTCGTTGAAACTCATATATGTGGTAAAGCATTGCAAACTATTAAAAATGTTTTTTTTTGTATCGGCAGAAAAACGGTGTTAGGTGATGAAACCACCCCTCAAAGTTTCTCCCACAAGCAGTCCACCGATCTGAATGAAACAAAATCGAAAATTCCTCTAATATTAAGCGATGAAAAATCCACTACAAGAGTGTTGGTTAGAAATATAATTAAGGGGTAAATCACCCCTCCATGTGCCGTTTTTCACCCCACGCTTAAGAGGGCTGTATGCAAATTAATAAAACAGGTATCATTTTGAAGGGGAATCAAAATTCAAGTTGACGCGTTTTTGCGTTTCAGCGGGACAGAAAATTTAAGGGGGTAAACCACCCCTAACATAAATTTATTAATCACCGTCGTGTTTTCTGTGTTTAACATGTATCCGCGGATTCAAAATATTCTGCCGCTTTTTAAAATTATTACGTTTTTAAATTTTTACATTTTAAGGGTAACCTACCTCCTCTAATTGCTTTTTGTTTGAAGTTTCGCGAAAAGTTTCACGAATTTCGTTAAAACTGTTTTCATTTCATCGGTAATATCAATTTTATGTTTGTGCGTGTACCGCATATTCATTTTGAGCTTTATGAGCGGTACTTTGGGAGTGGGGACGTGGGGCTACCCTTTACTCATTAGACTCATATTTTCGTGTCGAAACGCTTCCGTTTTAATATGCACGTCCATTAAGCATCTCCATACGAATAAACATACACTTCTACTATATCATTAATTATAATAATCTCCAGAATAAGTTATAAGGCTCACTCCGATAATTTAGCCAGCGACGTAGTTTTGTGGAGGAATGTACATTTTATTATTTTACCGTTTATTTAATTAAACATATCAATGAAACTGAGGGTTTTACAGTAGGTTAACGAACATGTTTTTAATATATTTTAATATAATTTCATTTGGGAATCATATCAGCTGATTTAATTAATAGTACTTGTGAAAAGTATCGCAGTCATATGCCGTCAAATCATTTTCTTGGGATATATACTTTTTTTTTCTAGTCCATCCACTATCAACCATCAACAATCATGGCTCGGAATTCCTGCAATAATGATAATCGTCAAAAAATGCTTTAAACACAACGACTTTTTGAACCATGCACATCTGATAATGGCCAAATTATTGCAGCCAGGTATTTCGCAATGTGTGTTCGATTCACCAAAACCAAACATAACAGAATTTTCAAAATCTTCTGGTTTTTTGAATGAATAGAAATGAACAAATTTATGTTAGGGGTGATTTACCCCCTTAAATTTGCTGTCCCGCTGAAACGCAACAACGCGTCAACTTGAATTTTGATTCCCCTTCAAAATGATACCTGTTTTATTAATTTGCATACAGCCCTCTTAATCGTAGGGTGAAAAACGGCACATGGAGGGATGATTTACCCCTTAATTATATTTCTAACCAACACTCTTGTAGTGGATTTTTCATCGCTTAATATTAGAGGAATTTTCGATTTTGTTTCGTTCAGATCGGTGGACTGCTTGTGGGAGAAAATTTGAGGGTTGGTTTCATCCCCTAACACCGTTTTTCTGCCGATACAAAAAAAACATGTTTATTAGTTTGCAATGCTTTACCACATATATGAGTTTCAACGAAATCGAAAGCGGATACTTCAATGATGTTTCTCGTCAGAGGGGTAGTTACCCCTTAAGACGAATGTAATAATTTTGAAATATGATAGAACATTAAATTGTAGCTTATAGAAATATTTAAAATCAGCGGATATACTTTGAACACAGAAAAAACGACCATCATAAATAAATTTATGTTAGGGGCGGTTTACCCCCTTAAATTTACTATGCCGCCAAAACGCAAAAACCCGTCAACTTTAATTTTAATTGCCCTTCAAAATGTTACCTGTTTTATCAATTTGCATACAACCCTCTTAAGTGTGGGGTGAAAAAAGGCAAATTGTGGGGTGGTTTATCCCCTAATTAAATTTGTTCTTAACATTTTCATAGTGGATTGTTCATCGTTCTTCATTAGAAGAATTTTCATGTTTGTTTCATTCAGATCGGTGGATTGCTTCTGGGTGAAACTGCAAAATCACCCCTCGACACGCCTTTATTTGAGGGGCGGTTCCCCCCCCTTAAATCCGTTTCTCCGCCGATAAAAAAATACGTGTCTCAAAGTTTTCGATGCTCTATCACATATATGAGTTTCAACAAAATCGGAGGCGGACACCTGAGGGATGTTCCTTGTTAGCGCGGGAAATTACTATACAGGGTGATTCAAAACTTATTTGTACTACGAGACAAGAACAATTTGAAAAAATACTCTCTTATCGTGCCCGAACCCACAAAAATGAATGTAATTAGGGGTGACCCGTTACAATACAGTACTCGCAGTACGATTATTTCCGGCTTTTTCTGCTTCGTACCATGATCAATTATAGAAAGCGACAATTTTATAGCTTTATGATGAGGCAGTGAAAATACGCCCAAAAAAATTATTTTTTTTTCCGAAAGGCTTAAAAAAACTATACTCGCGTTGAAACGTGTGAATTGTGCTCCGTCGTTGAGCGAATTTTCTGTGATAAAAATCTGCAATAGCGATAAAAACTAACAAGAAGTGATCAGTTTTGTGTGGTGAACAGTTTTAAATATCGATGATTCTGATACCTATGGGTATCGGGGGAATGTGAACTGTTTTTTGTTATTGACATTCTTCGATTAGCGAATGGGATGACGGCGACCATTATCGCTGCCACGGTGACACTAAGGCAGCGCACACTGGCGACTAACGTAGTGCAGGATGGTCATATACCAACCGTACTGACAATGGATACCACGACTGAGTACGATGAATATCGATACTCAGGTTGCAGAAAAGCGATTTAAAAAACGTGGTAGTTCAATGCAAGACGTGTACGAAACTGTTTTATCATCTGGGATGCGTGAATATGCATAAGGTGTACGATACAAACAGATAATTAGTACAGTGTATGGGTCCCCTCGTAAACTTCGTAGTCGACGAAACCCCGAAGAATTCGACACCCACGCACAGTGGAAGGGAACACCGAAATCGCGGCTATAAATCGAAAAATTGAAAATTGCATTTAGGGAATTTTCACCAGTGGGTTGGGTAGAGAAATTATTGTTCCATTCAAACCTGGAAGGGTAAGGTCATCCCTTCTATACCTAGTTCGCTCCGTTAGTTAAAAGTCAGCCTTCATGCACAGTGCACGCTTGTCGCGCGATAATACTGAGCAAAAACACCAATCTTCAAAATTCAATATTTCAATAGTGAATCAACCGATTTTAATTCTTTAAAATGGATTCTACTCCTAGAGGTATGCAGAAAATATTTCTGTATTAGTTGAATTGAAAAGTCATGTGTATCTGCCTAAAATACGGCCGTGTTCGGTACCCTTGCGAAAACGATATGATTTTCGAGACTTACATTTTCAAATAGACAAAGTATATTATCGTTCACTATTGGCCAACTACCTAAAATGGGGGCTTTAGGTGAGTCTATCAGCTATCGGAAACACCCCCACACTGCCAGCGGGAAAATGTAGTTTCCGCTGTTTGAACATAGCTTGAGTGGGTACGAAGCGCGCAACACCACGCGGGCAGATGTTCAGTGTGTACAATAGGGAACTAATACCGGTCTTAGCCTATATAGGGTGACCTAAGAAAGTAGTGAAGTTATCTTAGATTCATATTGTTTATGATAAATGTTATTCATGATTTAATTAAATTACGATTTGTTTTAAATTCTATTTAATTATAATATATTAAATATTGATATGTAAATGTTATGTATTGTAAGAAAAAATTTAGTTCTTTAAATGAGTTTGATGGTTCTTTATTCATTATAGTTTACGTTCAATATTTCAAGTTTTCATATGCAAATCAGTTTTGTATTTCCTGTGGTTTTATTACAGGGTGTAGTAACGATGACGTTCTACTGTATACACGAAAGGAGGTTTTCGTTATGGTGAAAGGGCATCTAAAGTACACTTGCCGCTTTATTGAAACACCTTTCAGCTAACATTTCCAAGACGAGTGGACGTTCGGCGCCTATACGGGACGATATGAAGCATGAAAATGATTTTTACGCGAAATATTAGAAAGGGTCCGATGTGCATGTGTCCTCTCCCGTAACTTCTCCTTCTCAGGAGACATCTGCACTGACCGCGACCGCTACACGTGGTCGCCCTTTCGTGGAGTTCGAGTTATCAAGTGACAGATCGAAACGGAGGAAAACCGAAGAAGTCCGTGCAACGTTGACTACGAGCAAGTTGGCATATGCCGCTCAAATGAGCCTTCGATTTTCGGGACAACTGGATGCTGCGGAAGTCGTGAAGAATGCAACGCTGACGAGTCCAACGAGAGCTTGGGAAACAAAACCCGAAGTTACATTATCTACAGATGCTGCCCTTTCCTATTTGGTGGACCATAAATTGTTGAAGAGTGACTACCAAGCACTAAGATCGCTGAGTATTGGGCAGCATCGCTGTATGATTCCTTCTTAATCGAGAGTAGCAGAAGCAAACAAAACTGTGTTATCCAATTCCGTACGGCTATCACTAATACAGAAAGCAAAGCAGACGTTCAGTTTCAGGCTTTGCTGGACCATACAGTTTAGCGTATTGTGTTACTTTAACGTGAAGTTATTTCGAGTATCGCTGACGAAAATGTTAAAAAGATGTCCCTTATCTGCAATTGGGGCTGCGATGGAAGCTTTGGACAAAGTGCATATAAGGAGAAGTTTGAAGACGACAGCATTTCGGATTCAAGTGTGTTTTTCACTTCAGTTGTGCCATTACATCTCATATGTGTCGATTGTAAATCGAATGCCGACATTATCATTTGGAAGCACCCTAGGCCTCCGTCTTCTCGATTCTGTAGACTACTAAGATTATAGTTTCTGCACGAAAACACAGGATCGACAGTCGATGAAGAACGCTACATTAACGACCAGATAAAGGTATTTGTTTCTTACGAAACAATTCTAAATCAGAACGAAATCTCAGTTGAATTTAAAATAATATTAACAATGATCGATGATAAAGTTTGTAACGCATTAACATCAACGAGTTCTGCTTAACGTTGCTACTTATGTGGAGATACATCCAAAGATTTTAATAAGGTTGATGCTCTTCTTCAAAGAAAAGTCTACAAAGAAAATTTTCAAGTTCGGGCTATCTACATTGCATGGGTGGACACGTTTTTTCGAATGTTGTTTATATTTGTCCTGCAAACTGAAAATCAAAAAATGGCAAGAACGTACTGAGGAAGAAAAGCGGATTGTACAAGAGAGAGTAAGAGGGCTGTTCAAAAGGATTTTCGTACGCAATTAGGACTAATCGTTGATTTGATTGATGGGAACACAGCCCGGCGCTTTTTAAAAAATCGGTTGCTGTAAAGTCGGTTTACTGACGATAGTTGAACGTGACAACGTCATAAGAAAATACTGATGGAATGGTTTCATTTTTCAAAACAAAATTTTAATTTTATTTGTTTGATAGATATTTTGTATGGATATAGAGAAGGAGGTAAATGGAAATCACAATTGAATTGATCAAGTTACATTTATTTGTACGCATAAATACAATTATGTCAATTTTTATTTATTTTTTTTTACAATGTACATAGTTTTTACAAGTATGAATGTGCTTTGAGCAATTGTTTTACAACTTTTATTTTTTCATAAAATTCTTCGTTGAGAAAATCATTTTAAATTTACAAAATACTTGAATAAAATTTATTGTTTAAATTTCTACTCGACTGTTAAAATTTAATTTTTGATATTATTATTTTATAATAATAAATTTTGTATTGACATTATTTCTTTCAGCAAGTAAACTGAATAAAAGTTGTTGTTCAATTAGTTACTTAATTATTTTTGCAAATTTAATTGTAATTTGTTGTAAAAAAGTAATAATTTTGAATAATTTATTATAAGAATAAACTGTGATTAAATTATTGTTCATAAATCTTAAATTAAAAATTAAAAATTTGGAAACACCATTAAAATTTTTGTAACTCTAGCTTTTAAAAAGCCCGCCTCAATGTGTTTGATATAGGAGAAAATTGTTCCCTTTGGCGGTTGGCTGGTCCAACCTGTCATTTCAGACACGTTGTTATGATATGTGGAAGATTTAACATTTATGTTTTAATTTTTTGAAATCATAGCTACGCTCGATAATTATTTCGATCGAATAGTAAAGCAATTGATTTTTACTCATCGTGAAATAGTTCTGTTAACTTATTGTTATAGTTTTGTCAATTATAGCATAACCTACAATCGCTGCACTAGCGGACCGATGCTATTTATTTTAATGATGAAAGCACGAATATTCGACAATATATCACTGAACATATATTTAATATCGAAAGAATCATTACCTTTATCGCCGCAATTATCGTTGCTATAAACAATTGACACTACATTCACTTTTCACTGCACTTCATACTTGACGAAAACATGTACATGTATTATTGTATAGCAGCTGTCCACGCGGACGCATCGCTCATGGTCTCTGCACACTGCGCGCGATGGGCGACAAGCGATGAGCGATATCCAATGAGAGCTCGAGTATGACGGAAATGCTCTATGAGAGTGACGTTGCCATTGGATATCGCTCATCGCTCGTCGCTCGTCGCTCGCAGTGTGCAGAGGCGATCACTCAAGTAGGAGAGAGACAGATGTCGAACGCTGCCGAACGCGGAGGCCGATTGTGCCTCTTTGTCGCTCGTTCCGCGCTCTCGCTTGCACTTCAAGCCTTAAATGGAACGCCTCAGAGCGAGGTAACGCCGCATGAGTCATGTTTTTTCGTGCGTGCAGCCGGCTCCATCGAATTATAAGACGTTATCACGTCAAAAATTCGTGTGTGTCTGCTACGATAACGGGAGTGAACACAAAATTAATCACATGCTGTTACGCTATTCTACAGGCTGTTTCAAGTGGCCATAAGATCAATCTCGACAAATTTCAAGAATATGCGATAGAAACTGCACGACTATTTGTCAAACTTTACCCGTGGCATGCCTACCTTGATGCGCAAACTTCTCATCCATGGTCCACAAATAATAGCTCATGCATTATTACCAATCGGCCAACTATCCGAAGATACTCAAGAAGCTCGGAACAAGGACATCAAAAGTATCCGACAAAACTTATTACGAAAGTGTTCGAGATCTAAAATAATGGAACATGTTTTAGATCTCGAACACGCTTGTCGCGCGATAATACTGAGCAAAAACACCAATCTTCAAAATTCAATATTTCAATAGTGAATCAACCGATTTTAATTCTTTAAAATGGATTCTACTCCTAGAGGTATGCAGAAAATATTTCTGTATTAGTTGAATTGAAAAGTCATGTGTATCTGCCTAAAATACGGCCGTGTTCGGTACCCTTGCGAAAACGATATGATTTTCGAGACTTACATTTTCAAATAGACAAAGTATATTATCGTTCACTATTGGCCAACTACCTAAAATGGGGGCTTTAGGTGAGTCTATCAGCTATCGGAAACACCCCCACACTGCCAGCGGGAAAATGTAGTTTCCGCTGTTTGAACATAGCTTGAGTGGGTACGAAGCGCGCAACACCACGCGGGCAGATGTTCAGTGTGTACAATAGGGAACTAATACCGGTCTTAGCCTATATAGGGTGACCTAAGAAAGTAGTGAAGTTATCTTAGATTCATATTGTTTATGATAAATGTTATTCATGATTTAATTAAATTACGATTTGTTTTAAATTCTATTTAATTATAATATATTAAATATTGATATGTAAATGTTATGTATTGTAAGAAAAAATTTAGTTCTTTAAATGAGTTTGATGGTTCTTTATTCATTATAGTTTACGTTCAATATTTCAAGTTTTCATATGCAAATCAGTTTTGTATTTCCTGTGGTTTTATTACAGGGTGTAGTAACGATGACGTTCTACTGTATACACGAAAGGAGGTTTTCGTTATGGTGAAAGGGCATCTAAAGTACACTTGCCGCTTTATTGAAACACCTTTCAGCTAACATTTCCAAGACGAGTGGACGTTCGGCGCCTATACGGGACGATATGAAGCATGAAAATGATTTTTACGCGAAATATTAGAAAGGGTCCGATGTGCATGTGTCCTCTCCCGTAACTTCTCCTTCTCAGGAGACATCTGCACTGACCGCGACCGCTACACGTGGTCGCCCTTTCGTGGAGTTCGAGTTATCAAGTGACAGATCGAAACGGAGGAAAACCGAAGAAGTCCGTGCAACGTTGACTACGAGCAAGTTGGCATATGCCGCTCAAATGAGCCTTCGATTTTCGGGACAACTGGATGCTGCGGAAGTCGTGAAGAATGCAACGCTGACGAGTCCAACGAGAGCTTGGGAAACAAAACCCGAAGTTACATTATCTACAGATGCTGCCCTTTCCTATTTGGTGGACCATAAATTGTTGAAGAGTGACTACCAAGCACTAAGATCGCTGAGTATTGGGCAGCATCGCTGTATGATTCCTTCTTAATCGAGAGTAGCAGAAGCAAACAAAACTGTGTTATCCAATTCCGTACGGCTATCACTAATACAGAAAGCAAAGCAGACGTTCAGTTTCAGGCTTTGCTGGACCATACAGTTTAGCGTATTGTGTTACTTTAACGTGAAGTTATTTCGAGTATCGCTGACGAAAATGTTAAAAAGATGTCCCTTATCTGCAATTGGGGCTGCGATGGAAGCTTTGGACAAAGTGCATATAAGGAGAAGTTTGAAGACGACAGCATTTCGGATTCAAGTGTGTTTTTCACTTCAGTTGTGCCATTACATCTCATATGTGTCGATTGTAAATCGAATGCCGACATTATCATTTGGAAGCACCCTAGGCCTCCGTCTTCTCGATTCTGTAGACTACTAAGATTATAGTTTCTGCACGAAAACACAGGATCGACAGTCGATGAAGAACGCTACATTAACGACCAGATAAAGGTATTTGTTTCTTACGAAACAATTCTAAATCAGAACGAAATCTCAGTTGAATTTAAAATAATATTAACAATGATCGATGATAAAGTTTGTAACGCATTAACATCAACGAGTTCTGCTTAACGTTGCTACTTATGTGGAGATACATCCAAAGATTTTAATAAGGTTGATGCTCTTCTTCAAAGAAAAGTCTACAAAGAAAATTTTCAAGTTCGGGCTATCTACATTGCATGGGTGGACACGTTTTTTCGAATGTTGTTTATATTTGTCCTGCAAACTGAAAATCAAAAAATGGCAAGAACGTACTGAGGAAGAAAAGCGGATTGTACAAGAGAGAGTAAGAGGGCTGTTCAAAAGGATTTTCGTACGCAATTAGGACTAATCGTTGATTTGATTGATGGGAACACAGCCCGGCGCTTTTTAAAAAATCGGTTGCTGTAAAGTCGGTTTACTGACGATAGTTGAACGTGACAACGTCATAAGAAAATACTGATGGAATGGTTTCATTTTTCAAAACAAAATTTTAATTTTATTTGTTTGATAGATATTTTGTATGGATATAGAGAAGGAGGTAAATGGAAATCACAATTGAATTGATCAAGTTACATTTATTTGTACGCATAAATACAATTATGTCAATTTTTATTTATTTTTTTTTACAATGTACATAGTTTTTACAAGTATGAATGTGCTTTGAGCAATTGTTTTACAACTTTTATTTTTTCATAAAATTCTTCGTTGAGAAAATCATTTTAAATTTACAAAATACTTGAATAAAATTTATTGTTTAAATTTCTACTCGACTGTTAAAATTTAATTTTTGATATTATTATTTTATAATAATAAATTTTGTATTGACATTATTTCTTTCAGCAAGTAAACTGAATAAAAGTTGTTGTTCAATTAGTTACTTAATTATTTTTGCAAATTTAATTGTAATTTGTTGTAAAAAAGTAATAATTTTGAATAATTTATTATAAGAATAAACTGTGATTAAATTATTGTTCATAAATCTTAAATTAAAAATTAAAAATTTGGAAACACCATTAAAATTTTTGTAACTCTAGCTTTTAAAAAGCCCGCCTCAATGTGTTTGATATAGGAGAAAATTGTTCCCTTTGGCGGTTGGCTGGTCCAACCTGTCATTTCAGACACGTTGTTATGATATGTGGAAGATTTAACATTTATGTTTTAATTTTTTGAAATCATAGCTACGCTCGATAATTATTTCGATCGAATAGTAAAGCAATTGATTTTTACTCATCGTGAAATAGTTCTGTTAACTTATTGTTATAGTTTTGTCAATTATAGCATAACCTACAATCGCTGCACTAGCGGACCGATGCTATTTATTTTAATGATGAAAGCACGAATATTCGACAATATATCACTGAACATATATTTAATATCGAAAGAATCATTACCTTTATCGCCGCAATTATCGTTGCTATAAACAATTGACACTACATTCACTTTTCACTGCACTTCATACTTGACGAAAACATGTACATGTATTATTGTATAGCAGCTGTCCACGCGGACGCATCGCTCATGGTCTCTGCACACTGCGCGCGATGGGCGACAAGCGATGAGCGATATCCAATGAGAGCTCGAGTATGACGGAAATGCTCTATGAGAGTGACGTTGCCATTGGATATCGCTCATCGCTCGTCGCTCGTCGCTCGCAGTGTGCAGAGGCGATCACTCAAGTAGGAGAGAGACAGATGTCGAACGCTGCCGAACGCGGAGGCCGATTGTGCCTCTTTGTCGCTCGTTCCGCGCTCTCGCTTGCACTTCAAGCCTTAAATGGAACGCCTCAGAGCGAGGTAACGCCGCATGAGTCATGTTTTTTCGTGCGTGCAGCCGGCTCCATCGAATTATAAGACGTTATCACGTCAAAAATTCGTGTGTGTCTGCTACGATAACGGGAGTGAACACAAAATTAATCACATGCTGTTACGCTATTCTACAGGCTGTTTCAAGTGGCCATAAGATCAATCTCGACAAATTTCAAGAATATGCGATAGAAACTGCACGACTATTTGTCAAACTTTACCCGTGGCATGCCTACCTTGATGCGCAAACTTCTCATCCATGGTCCACAAATAATAGCTCATGCATTATTACCAATCGGCCAACTATCCGAAGATACTCAAGAAGCTCGGAACAAGGACATCAAAAGTATCCGACAAAACTTATTACGAAAGTGTTCGAGATCTAAAATAATGGAACATGTTTTAGATCTCGAACACGCTTGTCGCGCGATAATACTGAGCAAAAACACCAATCTTCAAAATTCAATATTTCAATAGTGAATCAACCGATTTTAATTCTTTAAAATGGATTCTACTCCTAGAGGTATGCAGAAAATATTTCTGTATTAGTTGAATTGAAAAGTCATGTGTATCTGCCTAAAATACGGCCGTGTTCGGTACCCTTGCGAAAACGATATGATTTTCGAGACTTACATTTTCAAATAGACAAAGTATATTATCGTTCACTATTGGCCAACTACCTAAAATGGGGGCTTTAGGTGAGTCTATCAGCTATCGGAAACACCCCCACACTGCCAGCGGGAAAATGTAGTTTCCGCTGTTTGAACATAGCTTGAGTGGGTACGAAGCGCGCAACACCACGCGGGCAGATGTTCAGTGTGTACAATAGGGAACTAATACCGGTCTTAGCCTATATAGGGTGACCTAAGAAAGTAGTGAAGTTATCTTAGATTCATATTGTTTATGATAAATGTTATTCATGATTTAATTAAATTACGATTTGTTTTAAATTCTATTTAATTATAATATATTAAATATTGATATGTAAATGTTATGTATTGTAAGAAAAAATTTAGTTCTTTAAATGAGTTTGATGGTTCTTTATTCATTATAGTTTACGTTCAATATTTCAAGTTTTCATATGCAAATCAGTTTTGTATTTCCTGTGGTTTTATTACAGGGTGTAGTAACGATGACGTTCTACTGTATACACGAAAGGAGGTTTTCGTTATGGTGAAAGGGCATCTAAAGTACACTTGCCGCTTTATTGAAACACCTTTCAGCTAACATTTCCAAGACGAGTGGACGTTCGGCGCCTATACGGGACGATATGAAGCATGAAAATGATTTTTACGCGAAATATTAGAAAGGGTCCGATGTGCATGTGTCCTCTCCCGTAACTTCTCCTTCTCAGGAGACATCTGCACTGACCGCGACCGCTACACGTGGTCGCCCTTTCGTGGAGTTCGAGTTATCAAGTGACAGATCGAAACGGAGGAAAACCGAAGAAGTCCGTGCAACGTTGACTACGAGCAAGTTGGCATATGCCGCTCAAATGAGCCTTCGATTTTCGGGACAACTGGATGCTGCGGAAGTCGTGAAGAATGCAACGCTGACGAGTCCAACGAGAGCTTGGGAAACAAAACCCGAAGTTACATTATCTACAGATGCTGCCCTTTCCTATTTGGTGGACCATAAATTGTTGAAGAGTGACTACCAAGCACTAAGATCGCTGAGTATTGGGCAGCATCGCTGTATGATTCCTTCTTAATCGAGAGTAGCAGAAGCAAACAAAACTGTGTTATCCAATTCCGTACGGCTATCACTAATACAGAAAGCAAAGCAGACGTTCAGTTTCAGGCTTTGCTGGACCATACAGTTTAGCGTATTGTGTTACTTTAACGTGAAGTTATTTCGAGTATCGCTGACGAAAATGTTAAAAAGATGTCCCTTATCTGCAATTGGGGCTGCGATGGAAGCTTTGGACAAAGTGCATATAAGGAGAAGTTTGAAGACGACAGCATTTCGGATTCAAGTGTGTTTTTCACTTCAGTTGTGCCATTACATCTCATATGTGTCGATTGTAAATCGAATGCCGACATTATCATTTGGAAGCACCCTAGGCCTCCGTCTTCTCGATTCTGTAGACTACTAAGATTATAGTTTCTGCACGAAAACACAGGATCGACAGTCGATGAAGAACGCTACATTAACGACCAGATAAAGGTATTTGTTTCTTACGAAACAATTCTAAATCAGAACGAAATCTCAGTTGAATTTAAAATAATATTAACAATGATCGATGATAAAGTTTGTAACGCATTAACATCAACGAGTTCTGCTTAACGTTGCTACTTATGTGGAGATACATCCAAAGATTTTAATAAGGTTGATGCTCTTCTTCAAAGAAAAGTCTACAAAGAAAATTTTCAAGTTCGGGCTATCTACATTGCATGGGTGGACACGTTTTTTCGAATGTTGTTTATATTTGTCCTGCAAACTGAAAATCAAAAAATGGCAAGAACGTACTGAGGAAGAAAAGCGGATTGTACAAGAGAGAGTAAGAGGGCTGTTCAAAAGGATTTTCGTACGCAATTAGGACTAATCGTTGATTTGATTGATGGGAACACAGCCCGGCGCTTTTTAAAAAATCGGTTGCTGTAAAGTCGGTTTACTGACGATAGTTGAACGTGACAACGTCATAAGAAAATACTGATGGAATGGTTTCATTTTTCAAAACAAAATTTTAATTTTATTTGTTTGATAGATATTTTGTATGGATATAGAGAAGGAGGTAAATGGAAATCACAATTGAATTGATCAAGTTACATTTATTTGTACGCATAAATACAATTATGTCAATTTTTATTTATTTTTTTTTACAATGTACATAGTTTTTACAAGTATGAATGTGCTTTGAGCAATTGTTTTACAACTTTTATTTTTTCATAAAATTCTTCGTTGAGAAAATCATTTTAAATTTACAAAATACTTGAATAAAATTTATTGTTTAAATTTCTACTCGACTGTTAAAATTTAATTTTTGATATTATTATTTTATAATAATAAATTTTGTATTGACATTATTTCTTTCAGCAAGTAAACTGAATAAAAGTTGTTGTTCAATTAGTTACTTAATTATTTTTGCAAATTTAATTGTAATTTGTTGTAAAAAAGTAATAATTTTGAATAATTTATTATAAGAATAAACTGTGATTAAATTATTGTTCATAAATCTTAAATTAAAAATTAAAAATTTGGAAACACCATTAAAATTTTTGTAACTCTAGCTTTTAAAAAGCCCGCCTCAATGTGTTTGATATAGGAGAAAATTGTTCCCTTTGGCGGTTGGCTGGTCCAACCTGTCATTTCAGACACGTTGTTATGATATGTGGAAGATTTAACATTTATGTTTTAATTTTTTGAAATCATAGCTACGCTCGATAATTATTTCGATCGAATAGTAAAGCAATTGATTTTTACTCATCGTGAAATAGTTCTGTTAACTTATTGTTATAGTTTTGTCAATTATAGCATAACCTACAATCGCTGCACTAGCGGACCGATGCTATTTATTTTAATGATGAAAGCACGAATATTCGACAATATATCACTGAACATATATTTAATATCGAAAGAATCATTACCTTTATCGCCGCAATTATCGTTGCTATAAACAATTGACACTACATTCACTTTTCACTGCACTTCATACTTGACGAAAACATGTACATGTATTATTGTATAGCAGCTGTCCACGCGGACGCATCGCTCATGGTCTCTGCACACTGCGCGCGATGGGCGACAAGCGATGAGCGATATCCAATGAGAGCTCGAGTATGACGGAAATGCTCTATGAGAGTGACGTTGCCATTGGATATCGCTCATCGCTCGTCGCTCGTCGCTCGCAGTGTGCAGAGGCGATCACTCAAGTAGGAGAGAGACAGATGTCGAACGCTGCCGAACGCGGAGGCCGATTGTGCCTCTTTGTCGCTCGTTCCGCGCTCTCGCTTGCACTTCAAGCCTTAAATGGAACGCCTCAGAGCGAGGTAACGCCGCATGAGTCATGTTTTTTCGTGCGTGCAGCCGGCTCCATCGAATTATAAGACGTTATCACGTCAAAAATTCGTGTGTGTCTGCTACGATAACGGGAGTGAACAAAAAATTAATCACATGCTGTTACGCTATTCTACAGGCTGTTTCAAGTGGCCATAAGATCAATCTCGACAAATTTCAAGAATATGCGATAGAAACTGCACGACTATTTGTCAAACTTTACCCGTGGCATGCCTACCTTGATGCGCAAACTTCTCATCCATGGTCCACAAATAATAGCTCATGCATTATTACCAATCGGCCAACTATCCGAAGATACTCAAGAAGCTCGGAACAAGGACATCAAAAGTATCCGACAAAACTTATTACGAAAGTGTTCGAGATCTAAAATAATGGAACATGTTTGGAATCGGCTCATGGTAACATCTGATCCGTAC
The DNA here is from genome assembly GCA_964007375.1 of Ophion obscuratus. Lineage (NCBI taxonomy): Eukaryota > Metazoa > Arthropoda > Insecta > Hymenoptera > Ichneumonidae > Ophion > Ophion obscuratus. Next base: position 68,643,404 of record OZ023312.1, on the reverse strand, counting down.
ATTTCCAGTATTCGTAAATTGCGACAGAAAAAATTGCGTAGAGTTTATCTGCAGAACCTGTAGAATTGTTACTCCCACCTTCGATGACCAGTCAATCTACAGCAGAAATTGATTCTGAATTCGACGACGAGGAATCTGACGGGAAATCGTTTGCTAATAATATTTTTTCTTTTGTATGTATTAATTTTTCTCAAGTATTTCCGAATAAATTATTTGCCATCTTTTGAACAATTAAAATTTTGGTGAATGTTGACCTCACATGCATAATCAATATCCTCGAGAACCCTTCCATACATATTACCTAAGGAATCTGACATCATTATGTCCATCTATTTTGACCCGCCATTTTGTTTTTGAAATGTTCGACTTCGGATTCATAATCAGCGACCCCAAATACCCCCGCGTACAGACTTTCACCCGAATTGAATGTGTTTTTGAAAACACTTGTCGGCGTTTTAGATCCACCATTTTGTTTTTGAGTTTTTTGACTTCGGATTCGTAATCAGCGACCCCAAAAACCCCCGAGTTCAAACTTTTACCAGAATCGAATGCGTTCCCGATTTATGGCCGTAAATTCGGGGTTTCGTCCCACTGTGCCACGGCAGGTGGCAGCAGTTTCAGCATAGACCGATTCGGTTCGACTGGTTCAAATACTGCAAGCCGAGTTATGAGTGCGTCAGCAATTATGGAAGTGAAAATAGACTGGTTGGCGAAAGGCGTGAAAGACTTAAATGATGAAGTTTCATGAAAGAAAGAAGTTCAGATAATAATTAAAGAGATAGTCGAAGAAGAATTGGAAGGCATAAAGAGCGAAATTAAAGAAATCAAAAAGTTTATACAAGGAGGAGTTCCAGGTCCAGCGAGGGAAGTACCAAGAACTTATTCAGGAGCAATATAAGAAAAGAAAAAAGAGAAGGTTATAATTATGAAGCCTAAATAACATCAAGAAAGTGACGCCACAAAAAAGACGATCAAGGAAAGGGCGACATTAAAAACATGGCTGTGGGAGTAACAAGGCTAAAGAAAGGTTATAATGGAGCAGTGTTATTGGGCTGAGAAATGACGACGGAAGTATAAAAGATAAAGACTATAGTCCAGGAGAAAATGGGCGAGGGTTTTAAAGTCACTGATACGATGCAACAGAAACCCAAAATTAAAATTGTTAACATGGAGTGGAGGAATTACAGTTGGCAGACGATGAGCTGGTTGTAACAATCAAGAAGCAAAACGCAATGGAAGAAAATGAAGGAAGGGAGATGAACATCGTCAAAAGAATAAACAAAGAAGGAAGACACGAAGGTTCAATAATAATGATAGTGGATAAATGAACCCATCAGGAGCTATTGATAAAAGGCAAGGTCAGCGTGGGATAGAGAAAGTGTCCGGTATACAACCATATCAATGTGAAGCGATGCTACAAATGTTGGGGCTACCTTCATATAGCGAAGAACTGCACAAGAGATGAAACATGCTATAAATGTGTGGGAAACCACGAAGCGAGGAGGTGTAAAGCAACGGAAAACAAGTGCATAAACTGTGTGTTCAAAAACCAAGCATACAACCTAGAGATAAACATGGAACATGACGAAATCGATTGGGAATGCCCAACGTATAAAACAGCAATCCAAGAAGAGAAAAGGAGAGCAGGATGGTACGCTTAGCAACTATCGAAGGAAGAAACGATATGGTATACAAATGCGCAGTCTTATAGCTCATAAGGATGAAATACGAAACCAAGTAGTGGACAGAACGAAACCTGCAATTATAGTGTTATCCGAGACCAGGGTGACGACTGAAATAGAAAACATGGAAGTGTATATGCCGGGCTACGGTACAGTCAGATGTGATGCTGACAATATGCAGTGGCGGACTAGGGGGGGGGGGGGGGGGGGGGGCGGTTCGCCCCGGGCCTCTGGTCCTGGGAGGCCTCCAAATCTCGAGAAGTCATTTTTAGTCAAATTCCAACCAAGGCCGAAATATGTTCAGGAAGGGGCAGTTTCGGGTTGGAGGCCCCGTACGCATACAAAATATAAACATAGGTAGGTTGGTACTAATTCACCTGTTATCAGGTCATGATAGCAATTGTCAATGTAACATAAAGCTCTACCTACTTATAGACAATACCATAAAAATTGTGCACGCCGCGCGGTGGGCCCGCTCACTCTATGGTGACTGTGGCTCGAAACATAAAGACTAGATTCGAACAAAAGAGAAAATTCGTAAATAAAATACATACATACGTACTAAAGAATAACAACAGGGGAAATCAATCAATCTGAACCTGGCTGTCGTGAAATTTGTAACGTGTTAGAAGCCAAAATAAAGATAGTAACCGCCGCTGTTGCCAACTTGTTTTGTTATACCCACCATAAGCGGTTTTTCAAACCACGAAAAACCTCTAATACCACCTGGTGTTACCGCTTAGTGTCTAGTAAGTAAGCAACTACATCTGATGCACTTACATAAAAAATTATTAAGTATTTAAAAACATATTTTTTCAAGCAAATCGAATTCGATTCAATTACTATACTCTGTGATCTATATTCATTCAAATCTATATACAGCCAAAACATTATTCAGGAAATCCCCATGGCGCTGATAGGTATTTACAGGATCGTACTGTTGCCTACACCATGAAAGTTGACACACTTTGTGTCAAAGGGCCTTGTCATAGCAAAATATAATGTATTATAAATTTGTTTACACGTTAGTGGGTGAATATCTTGCTTACCACTAACAAAAACCACCAGCCACTCAAAACAAATTTTATCCACTAAAAGGGATGTCTAAACCACCAGTGTACGTGGACAATCCACTAATTTGGCAACACTGTTAGCCGCTGCGGGACTTTCCTGACCCACGGTCTTACATACAGGTGTGGAAACGAAGCCACACTGCAATGATGCCGTGAGGCACCGTTACAAGGTCCACTTTTTATTCCGCTAGCCGCCACATGCGTCCCTCCTATCGGAGGATATCCCCCACCCGCGGTCTTCTGTGATCCCACTCTTCGCCCCCACTTATAATTTCCGTGTCTCATGCTTTTAAAACATTTCTTTCACGAACTCGTATATCTAAAAATTAATTGATTTTCATCAACAATCAAGTAAAAACACATCCCCGTGTACTGGTAAAATTGCAAGCCAATTTACGGAACTTTTAACAAAAAATGACGACTCCAAAAAAGGTCTCAATTATACTGCGCCCGATGGAGATAACGCGCTGGCCACATTTCTATGCAATAGTTTAAACACTAAATAACTCTAGATGCTAGATATAAATTACTCATACGTGTAAAATATTGTAAAGATTTCGTAACGACAATAAATACAGCCGGTCACTGAATGTTTAGAGAAAATATTTAGGATTAAACTTAGAAAAATGTGAGTAGCAGAAGAGTTTTCGTAGCTGCAACTTTTCAAAGAATGGGTTTATCAATCAGTTTAGTTATCAGTAGGCGTATTATTTGTTCATTTGGTTTTCTACTCGTATCCTCATCGAATATTCGGGGGCAAGGTCGGCGGCGCATGTCCCTCGATCTTGAGAGTGGGAGAGACAGACAGAAGCTATTCTATCCTTGTCGCACACGTACCCGTCAACAGCAATACCACGTAGGGGCGAAAAATGTTTCCAAACCTGTATCAAAGAACATATATTACATGGAAGCACATGTGCCGTCTTAGTATTTGGCACAGAAAATGCAGTCCATATGTCCGCCGGTAGACTCCGCGGCGACGTATCGGTGTGCCACCCACGCAATCAAAGAACATCTATTCTTTGGATGTGTTCATGCACATCGATACAGACAGCACTTTAGGTGGCTCGAATGATAACTAAGCCAAGCAATCGTGGCAGCGCTTCCATAAGGCATGTGCTTCCATCTAATATATGTATTATCCTTGCCTAAATATAAGACCGTGCCTTAAACATTCACAAATCTCGTCTCGGGGAATACCCGTCGGAACAGAGACAATTCGAACAGACTGCTCGCGCGCGCGTCAGTTGTCATTTCTTTGTTATAAATTACGTGTAATGAAACTTGACTAGAAATACTAAATAGGTAATGTAATTTTTTCTTTGATTTATATTGTGACATTTTGAATGAGTTCAGAGTTGATTTCAAATTCAAATAGTGATCGTAATATCGCGCATCTAAGGAGGACCAAAAGTAAGTAACTAAATTACTAATTAGGTTATTGTTAACTCGCAGTTTTTGAGTAAGTATGTGTCATCGGAATCAAAAGTGCATGGTCACAAAAATTCTATAATCCTTTGCAAACATTTGATCCTTACACTGTTTGACAGTAAGTTTACATCACATTGTTGTAAGATCGGAATGTGTTACAAATTATAGAATCATGATTTTTAAAATAAACTGGTTTATTAACCAGATTCTAAAAAACAGGAGGTTGTCAGTTCGATTGTATATGCATATATGTTCGCCTATAACTTCGATAAATATGCACCGATTTTGATAATTCTTTTTTGTTTGAAAGTATGTGCCACGGTGGTGGTCCCATATAAATTTAGGCTAAGTTCACATAACCGCGCGGGAGGCTCACCACGCGGTACCTCGTAGTCATGTGAATTTAGCCTTAATCGAGATTTGATCGTGGACTTTGGAGATACGCCTCAGAACTCCTTAATTATGAATTGAAACAATACAATCTTTTTACATTCCTTCGGGCATAACTTGACAAAAATACACCAATTTGGGTTAGACCTTTTTTGTTCGAAAGTATGTGCCTAAGTGGTGATCTCCTATAAGTTTAATCAGAATCTGATCATGACTTTCGAAAATACGCATCGGAACTTCTCAAATACGATTTGCATAAATGCACAATTTTCAATGTTAGAAAGATATCACTAGCGTAGATAGATTGGGCGGTGGGAGCTGAGGAAGGCACGCTACCCTCTGCTCACCCTCAAACGTTTCCGATAATCCAAATTAAGGGGTTTGGCCACGCTAAAGGGCGAAAAATAGGCTTTTTGGGCATTTCTTTTCGGAAAAATTACAAAATAAATCGAGATGACAAAAAAGGGTGTTTATCATTCGTATCAGTGACTGTATACAATAATTTTTTTGAAGCGATTAATTTCAAAATGGCGGCTGTGCAGCGTTTATCTCAAAACTCCATTGTTTTAGTTGGCCGGAAACATAACTCAGACAATTTTCAATCGATTCACCGATTCAACCGATTCAAATTTTTTACTTTCCAACAATTTGCCTAAAAAATCGTCAGATAATTGTTAACAACAAATGACCTATGCCATATAAAAAAAATCCTACGTACTTTCATCGACAATGTATTTTTAAATATATAATCAACATTTCAAATGAATCGGTTGAAAATTGTCTGAGTTATGTTTCCGGCCAACTTAAAAAATGCAGTTTTGAGATAAATGCTGCACTGCCGCTATTTTGAAATGAATCGCATCAAAAAAATTATTCTATACAGTCACTGATATGTATGATAAACACCCTTTTTGTAATCTCGATTTATTTTGTAGTTTTTCTGAAAAAAATCCCCAAAGAGCCTATTTTTTCAGCATCTAGAGTGGCCTAAGGCCTTAAAAAATATTACGATTCATGATTGTTGGGTTTGTACAGGGTGCGCCAGAGAAACTTACTTATTTGAAAGGTCAATAAAAACAAAAGTACTTCAATTATTGTTTTAAATTTTTTTTTATTTGAGAATACAATATCCCAATTTTTTTTTTTCATGCAGTCTTGAAAATGACATCGGATAAATGGCGACCCCCATTGCGCATACACTGATGAAGTCGATTTTTGAAATTCGTATCCACTCTTTGCAGCATATCAATCGGTATGTTGGCAATGGCGTCTCGAATGTTGTTCTTGAGGTGTGCTATGGTCCGTGGTCGATCGACATAAACCAGAGATTTCAAATAACCCCATAAAAAGAAATCGCATGGAGTCAAATCTGGAGAGCGTGCGGGCCATTGGAGATCGCCTCTGAGAGAGATGAGGCGGTCGGGGAAATCTTGTCGCAACAAATTCATTGAGTCTCGTGCTGTGTGTGCTGTGGCTCCATCTTGCTGAAACCACACGTTCCTAACGTTCATTTCTTCGAGTCTTGGAAGAAAAAATTCCTCGATCATGTTCCTGTAACGAGCTCCATTCACGGTAACTGCGCGTTCGTTTTCTTCAAAAAAAATAAGGACCAATTATTCCCATTACCGACATCGCACACCAGACAGTAACTCGCTCACAATTAAGTGGCTTCTGGTGAAGCTCTCTGGTTTATGTCGATCGACCACGGACCATAGCACACCTCAAGAACAACATTCGCGACGCCATTGCCAACATACCGATTGATATGCTGCAAAGAGTGGATACGAATTTCAAAAATCGACTTCATCAGTGTATGCGCAATGGGGGTCGCCATTTATCCGATGTCATTTTTAAAACTGCATGAAAAAAAAATTGGGATATTGTATTCTCAAATAAAAAAAAATTTTAAACAATAATTGAAGTACTTTTGTTTTTATTGACCTTTCAAATAAGTAAGTTTCTCTGGCGCACCCTGTATATAACCATAGTAGCCCGGTTGTTTGTGATTATGGGATGTTCGTTAAAACAAATAGCGTTCAAAATGGAAAAAATAAATAACTTTTTGACAAAAAATTTAAAGCAACTTAAAAAAACCCCAACATAGAAACACTAAGAATATAAAATAACAATCTCGCCATAAAACAAAACTCAGCGTTACAAATTTTCAAGTCGCTGCCAAATCAACTTTCGCCGGTGATTAAAACCAAATAGTGGAAACTGACAACCAACATTTAAGTAGTTCAATTGACGTGACACCTACTTCAAAAGTTGTTGGGTTTTGGTTTATGGCGAGGTTGTTATTTTATACTTGTTAGTGTTTTCATCTCAGGGGTTTTTGAAGTCGGTTTAATCATATAGTAAAATCAAAATAGTTTTAATCGACTGAAATAATTGGCTTTTATGCCAGCGGCAATCTAAACTCTGTAAGGGACATTCATTTGAAAATGACCATGTATTTATGATTGCAAAGGTACATATCTACTCTTTACTACCTACACGGGGAGAAATGAAATATAAAAAATACCGTTATACTATTATTTTGTCATTTTGGGCTTTTTTAATAGAGAAATGCGAGACTAGTTTAAAAAATTATGTTTCATTTCTCGCCGGGCACCAGGCGAACCACATTTTATTGACGTACCTAGGCCAGGCCATGAGTTGTCACCAAAATAAATCTAATAATTTTTTTTCAGTGAAAAGAATTCACCCATCTGGCGCTCAGAAAAGAAAACTGAAAAAAGCAAAGGCTGAAAAGGTTCAATCTTTCTCTGGATCTTTATCCAAATACCTTTCCTCTCATGGAGAAAAGAAAGATGGTCAAGGAAAGAGTAATCAAACTATTGAATCAGGCTCCAGCGTACAGAAAATTGATGTCGAGACTACAAATACAGCTGAAAAACCTGCTGCATGTGAGTTTAATGAAGGCTTCGACGTAAGAGACGCTGAAAAAAATACGATGAAAATAGTAACGATGAAAAAATTACTGAGAATGAACCTGCTGCATGTGAGTTTAATAAAGACTTCGACGTAAGTGACACTAAAAAAAAGATGATGAAGACAGTAATGATGAGAGAATTACTGAGGATGAGCTAGTTTCGGATGCTTCTCACTTCGAATCCTCTTCATCCAATGATACTGCCCATTGGCCAATACCTGTTCCAGAGCACATCAGACTTGTAATTATCCAAACGGGTAATGAAATATACGAAAATAAGGAGGGATCATTTGAATCTATAGAACGACCAGGTGAAAATACTAAAGGGACACATCGTTGTTTAACTTCGTCGTGGTTTTACTCAAATTTGAACGAGACTTAATACGTAAGGAAATGGATGGTATATTCACCATCAACAAAGAAACTGTACTGTTTTTGCTGCCGATTATTTGCGTCTGAAGGTGATACAAATAGAAATAAATTTAGTTCTGGCTTTTATCAGTGGTGGAAATTGAATCCAAAGATGTCACAGCATGAATCATCGCCTGAACATCTATCGAATTTAGAAAAATATAAAACACTTTTTATGGGCCTGTAACTATTGACAAAGAAAATCAGAAGATTGTTAACGATGAGACAAAAAAATGGAGAAACCTTTTAGATCGCCTTTTGGACATAACACCATTTTTAGCCCAGCAAAACCTTGCTTTTCGCGGTCATCGTGAAGACGTTTCATCGGAAAACAGAGGAAATTTCTTAGAATTGGTGCAACTGATAGCGAAATATGATCCAGTATTGAAAGAGCATTGTTTGAAACTTGAAGAGTTCGCTGGTGGGTCAAAGAGAGTACCTTTTTACTTGTCCAAAGGGATTCAAAATGAATTCATTTTTAGTTTGGGTGAACATGTTAAGGAAAAAATTATTGCAGATATAAAAAAGGCAAAGTATTACGGAATAACTTTTGGCAGCACTCCCGATGAAAGCAGAACTGACCAAATGAGTCAAATAATTAGATACGCCCATACGAAGATGACATTGTGAAAGTTCGAGAATCCTTCTTATGTTTTTTTGTGATGTCGGGAAAGACTGCACAGGATATGTCAAAGGATATTCTACAGCAACTGGACAAAAATGGGATGGATATTGCGTTGTGCAGGGCTCAAGGGTATGACAATGCCGCGTCAATGTACATGGAGGAGTACAGCAAAAAATCACAGAAGTCAACCCAAAGGATCTGTTCAGTCCCTGTGCTAATTATTCCTTAAATCTGTGTGGAGTCCATGCATTCTCATGCGTTCTCTCTAGCGTCACGTGTTTTAGAACTGTCGAGAAGTTATATTTATTCTTCTCATCCTCCACATATAGATAGGCATTATTTGTAGAAAAAATAGGAAAAACTTTGAAACGTTTGTCTGATACTCACTGGAGTGCCCATTACGATTCAGTTAAAGTCGTAAAAGAAAACGTGGAAACAATTGTGAGCACGTTGGAAGATATGCAAGATCCATCCAAAGCAAACCTTGATACTCCATCAACAGCAAGCTTGCTCCTTCCAGCTATATGTGATTTTACGTTTTTGACCTACATTAAATTTTAGCACACGATTCTGGGGGAAGTAAATTTAGTCCAACAATATCTTCAATCTCCCAAAATGACTGTTCAGTGTCTGAGAGTAGTTTGCGTTTGGCCTTTGCGATCTCCGTTGCTAGCCGCGCTCGACCAACTCGCGTCAACAGGGATGAAAAATCTCGTGTGAACGAGAGGGCGAGCGTGCAATATACTTTTTGGGCCAGTGCAGCGCGGTCGTCCGTCAAGTGATGGTCGTCGGTAATGCACAAGGCAAAGGGGCCCTGGGTCCTCTCACATACGACTCCACTGAGTAAGACACATACGACTCCCCCGAGCAAAACACAGGCAACTAGCCTATTACAAGCGGTTGGGTGAACGGCCACCAGGTCCTCGATTCTCCAACCCTTAAAATACATTCGATGATCACAGCGGTCGGGTGAACGGCCGTACGGTCCTTGATTCTCCGAGCACGGGTGAACGGCCGTATGGTCCTCGATTCTCTGATCCGTGATCATATACTTCATACCAAAAAAGGACAGCAACAGCTGACGAATCCTCGGTAAAGGTCATCAAAAGCAAAATCGAAAACAATACAAAAAATCAATCGAAGCCGAAGCGAATGCCGCAAAGCTTTTCCCACAAGAGCCAATAAACCTAGAAAATACAATGGCTCAAACGCGAGTGTTTTTTCATTCCTTAAAAAACCTCAACCTCCATCCATCAGTAAATTATATATATCCAAAACTAAGAGGCAACTTCGCAATGAAGGAGCTTCGACAATACAACGACTTTTAAAAAGGACTCACGAAACTAAAAACCTTTAATGAGTTTTTAGTGAAGGAACGACCTGCGATTATAGACAATGCTGTTACTTTTGGTACTGAAAAATGCAATGAAATGGACATTAATATTGCCTGACGAGGGAGAAGGAGAATAAGAAAAACAATGCCGGGTGAACCACCTCATGACGCTGGATTTTCAATTCCAGAAGAAGTTCGTCGATTGATGTTTGAATGCATAGACCGATTTATACAAGAATTGTAGCGACGATACACGGCCATAGAGGAAATTAACAACATTTTCCAGATTGTTGACACAAAGTTTATGCTCGAAGCTTCTGATGACGCTCTGGCTGTAGCACTAGAAAAGCTTGTCAAAATGTATGATGATTTTGATAAAGAGCAGGTGCTGCAAGAAATAAAAAGGTATAATGGGCATCTACGTGGACAGGTCAATGAGTCCTCCAATTTATTATTAAATGGGACTTCAGTGAATCTTTGCCCTGTTTGTCACTGATAATTCAATACTTCTTGATCGTTTGTGTCTCGGTCGCATCATGCGAGAGAAGTTTTTCTAAGCTGAAATTTATATAAAATTATCTTCGATCTACGATGAACCAAGAACGCCTGGTGAATCTGTCTATTCTTTCAATTGAACGGAAAGTTTCAAGAGAAATAGATTTCAACGACGTTATCGAGAAGTTTAGTAAAATGAAAGCACGAAAAAATGTAAAATAGTTACAAAGCAAAAACTTTGTTTTTAAACTTATAAGTTCAATACAAGTTACTTCCTTGTTATAGTCTTCATTATTTCTTTGCACTCTACGTGCTAGATACTGTGCTGAATACTGATCTGCATTCGAACTTTTTTACCCATATCATAAGTAGGGCGTATGTTACAATTACGTATCATCAATAATACATCCATTTTTAGTAGACCGGCGGGGGGGGGGAGGGCTCATTTATATGCCGCCCCGGCCCTCCGACGAGCTTAGTCCGCCACTGACAATATGAACACAGGTGGTACTATCTTATACGTAAGAGATGATGTTATACTTGATATGATGCCAATAAGTAAAATAAAGTCAAACTGTTGGTGTGCTGGAATAGAGGTCAAGGACGAACACTCGAAGGAGTGATAGCAGTTTTATATCATTCACCGAGTGCGTCGGATGTCGATTTTATAAGATACGTAGAAAACATAACTGAGGAACTAACAATAAAAGAAAATGTTTGATATGAGGTGACTTTAATCAAGAGATGCGGCCACGTCTCGACGCCAAGTAAAAAAAAATATTACCGTCTCACCGACGAACATGAACACCACGGCCTCACCGACGAACACGTTGCGACTCTTTATACAGCAAGATGGGCTTTTAACTTTGAATCGAGAAATTGCTCGAATCCGACGTTTCCCTTTTGGCTGCGATGAGAATCCTCACACTTCGCCCAAAAATGTAAGTAGTCTTTATTCTCAACCTTCTTCTCTCGCTTTTCCTCATACTTGTCGCTCCGCTGTTTCTAGTTCCTCAGAGAAGCCTGTCAGTGTTGCCCATAGTCACTCGCTCCTCGATTAACCGTCTTGTGTAAAACTACGCAGTTGTCAGTGGGCAAGTCAGTGCGTTTATCAAATTTCCTCAGAAATTTGATCATTATTTCTAATGTTCCTTCATGCTCCTGCGTTGCTTCACTCTTGCTGCAAGTCAAACTACCCGTCACCATTGAGGCGGAGGATTTGTGAAGCTGCCGGATTCGATCGCCGACGGCGTTCTCACCGTCGACGAGCTCAAGACCAGAGCAACCTTTCACACGGTACGCAACAGCGAAGTCACCGAGGAGGAGGCGTTGTTCTTCTTGAACAACAAGAGAGAAGTCGGCAAGCAGAAATTCATCGAATCGTCATAAAGGAGCAGGGTCTGTAGAGACTTTTTATTTTTGCGTGGAAGGATTTGGTGCCGTTTGGTGCATAGCCAATTAAGGCGATGTGCCACATGCCTCCGACCGCTTCGAAATTTTGACAAAAGAATTCTCCCAAACGGAACAACCGATTGGAATGAAATTTGTTGTGTGCATGCAGGATACTTGCTCCGAGGGGATGACGCCCTCCGTTGTCCAAAATTTCCAAAAAAAATTTACAGTTTGCGGTTACCCTGCGAAAAATGGTGAATTATTAACCATTGCATCGCATTTTCGGTAATTTTCTGAGCGTCATCCTCTGGACCGTGAAAAAGCACACATTTTAAGCTTTGTTTCACCTGTTTTCATGAACAAATGGCGGAGATAAAGCATTTTGAAATTTTTACATAAATGTAGCAAAAATGTACCAACAAAGCTCAATATATCAGTTACCGGAGCGAGCGCTCAGTTCATCCGTATTCTCACTGGCGGCGCGCAGCTCGCTTCGTTCTGTTTGTACCGACCGCGCTCGTCTCCTTTCGGAACAATTTATTTTTTGACAGGTCGAAAGCAGGACCTATAACCTCGCACATTCGTTCGAAGTATATTTCATCACACGATGTGTGTGATAGAGTGTAATAAATATGAATAGTGTGTCATAGAGTGGAGTTTATTTTCGTCGCGTTTTGGTAATTTTTTTTTTGCTGTGAAGAGAGCCTCAGGACGCTGGCACACCACCGACGAAAAATCCCGACGAAACAATAATCGACAATAAATAAATAAATAAATAAATAAATAAATAAATAAATAAACCGCCGCGGCCGATTACACGAAGAAGATCGAGGAACATAATAACAGCGAGAAGCCGAAGGAGAAAACGCTGGAAGTCAAGGTACGTACGTGCTATAAGCTCAATAACCTCAATTTATGTACTTTGTCATTTGCCACGATCTTCCATCGCATTGTTTTCTCGCTCGCCTATGTGTCAAACAGCCAACGGCTCCGGTGCAAGAAATTCAAGCTTATTTGCTCTTCACAGAAATACCGCGTTATTTATTCGTGAAAAATCGCAGATAGCATATTTTCCGATGATCCGTAGCCATTTCCATTACCCCTTGAAATCCTCGATTTCCTGATCAGTGTGCGACCAAAATAAGGCACAAAAGTTCAACACCCTTTGCCTACGAACGCAAAACTGTCACGTCTCAAACACGGTTGATTTGTGGACCTGTGGCTATTCCTTGATACCCTCACCCTGATGGCCGAGAGTACTATTGATATGGCGTATAAAGATAAAAGACCCTCGGTATACCTGTATGGTAGTATACCGCTACACGCAAATGTACATGTTACTAGTATGGTACTGGTATACTGTGCAATAGTAAGATATACTGGTTCCGTATCCTCACCATACTAATACTCGTACCCATAGCGTACACATATACATGCTAGGTACGGTACCTGGGCTAGCATGTAGAAACCAGAACTAATGTAATGTCGGATTTACCATCTAGATGGACCATTGGATTTATCAAGGGCAGCAAGAACGCACTGTCGAGGATGAGAAACCGTGTCACTCGTCGCGGCCATGGTATAGAGTCCCAGTGTCGGCGAGGATATCACCGCTGTCTCCAATCTCTCCGAGAGCATCTCACAATGGTTACGGCTACCATCATCTCATACTCAGAGTCGACGAGTCTAAACCTCCAGCCCAACAGCATTGAATGGTCAACGGTTGAATGTGTTAAGGTAGAAAAAGCGTGTGCTTTTGATTTTTATAGATTTTGTTTAAATTTTAACCAGATATTGTTCGTATCATTATGCATGTTTCAGTGAAATGTTAGATCAGTCGACTATTTAGATTCGGAAATTAATGATTTAAAAATTGCAACATTTAACACTGTACGGTCTGCATTGAAAGGCCATAGCCGGGTAAGTAGGGAAAAATTGCCCCCGCATTTTTTCCAGCGAAATTTGGAGTATATTGGAGGTGTAAAAAAAGAGGAGTATATTGGAGGTATAAAAAAAAACAAATTTTCTGAAAATGTCATGCCCGTCAACGCAATGGTATTAGAAAAAATATTTTTTTTTTAAATATCTAAAAAAATATTTTTTTTTCGGAAACGGTACTGTGGATCGATTTGATTTTTGTTTGGTACTTGTTCTGATCAAACGTGTTACGAAATAAAATTATAGAACATCTTGCGAAAGATTAAGGTTTGAAAAAAAATAATGTTCCTTGTTTTATTATTTTTTACTATAATCCACTTGCGGTACAATAGCGAAAATGTTTTCATATAATCTTTGGGCACCTTATTAAATTATATCATTTTTTCAAAATGTTCGGTTTGGTATGCCACAGTGAAAAAAAAGAAACACACTTTATTGATATATTTTAGTTATATAGATATATAACTAAAATATATCAATAAAGTCTGTTACTTTTTTTGTCACTGTGGCGTACCAAACCGATCATTTAAAAAAAATATATAATCTAATAAGGTGCCCAAAGATTATATGAAAAAAAATCGTTATTGTACCCCAAGTGGATTATAGTAAAAAAAATAAAACAAGGAACATTATTTTTTTAAAACCTTAATCTTTCGCAAGATATTATATAATTTTATTTCGTAACATGTTTGATCGTATCAAGTACCAAAAAAAATCGAATCGATCCACTGAAGCGTTTCCGAAATTTTTATTTTTTTTTATTAAAAAAAAAAAATTCATTTTTCCATAACCATTGCGTTGACGGGGATGCAATTTTCAGAAAAGGCCATAGCCGGGTAAGTAGGGAAAAATTGCCCCCGCATTTTCTCCAGCGAAATTAGGAGTATATTCTGAGGTATAAAAAAAAACAAATTTTCTGAAGATATCATCCCCGTCAACGCAATGGTTTCGGAATTTTTTTTTATAAAGAATAACAACAATTCCGGAAGCGCTTCAGCGGATCGATTCGATTTTTTTTTGGTACTTGTTACGATCAAACGTGTTACGAAATAAAATTATAGAACACCTTGCGAAAGATTAAAGTTTAAAAAAAATAACGTTCCTCGTTTTATTTATTTTTACAGTACTACCTCCCTAAGAGAGCCCTCCCTAAGAGAGAATTTCCCCGCCGTTCCGCTTGAGCGCATTTTATGGCTTCCCCCACCTAGCTCGAGCTGTCCAGTGTACCCGAGGCCTCTCGAGTTTGTCGCGGACACCTCGATAAGAGATCGCGAGCGATTTCAGAAAATCGCACGTCGCACGATTGTCAAATGGATAATATTCCTTTGTATAATATATACGTATATATATAATATATACGTATATTATATATATATACCTATGTCGTATATATATATATATACGTATTATACGTATATATATATACGTATAATATATATTGTAAGTTAACGATACAACTTAACTTATACGTATAATATACGTATATTATAAGTATACGTATATTATACGTATATTATACGTATACGTATATATACGTATATATACGTATACGTATATATATATATATATATATATATATATATATATATATATATATATATATATATATATATATATATATATATATATACGTATATATATACGTATATATATACGTATATATACGTATATATATATATATATATATATATATATATATATATATATATATATATATATATATATATATATATATATATATATATATATATATATATATATATATATACGTATATATATATATATATATATATATATATATATATATATATATATATATATATATATATATATATATATATATATATATATATATATATATATATATATATATATACGTATATATATAATATATACGTTTAAGCCGTAAAGTCGGAGAAAAAAACATGCACCATAATTAAATTTCAAGTAGTAATTTAATGCAAGTAAAATATATTTTCGATTCAGCCATCCCGTTTTATCTAAAAATGAAATATTTATACATATATATACATTGTATATTTCAACTTGAAGTATATACACAAGATAAATTGTTAGTTACATTTTTTTTGTACACTGTACAGTAGAAGCTCAATTATCCGAACGATGACTTAGTTTATCCGAACTCTCAATTATCCGAACGTTGGCGCGAAAGATACATTGTTGCTCGCTGCCACCGCCGTGAGCAACAATGAGCAACCCAACGCAATCTCTCCTTCCCAAACGGCTGCGAGACTTAGCCGCTCAAAAACGCGTTACAGCCGTTCGTCAATTAAAAATGGACGATTTTATTTTTTTTAAATATAAAAAAAGCATTCAACTTTTTTCAGGTATTTCAAATACATTATATATATATATATATATATATATTTCAACGTTAACATATATGTCAAATTATAATATATATGTATGTACTGTTTTTATATAAAAAGGTGTTGTTTATGATCTCGTCCCAAAAAACCCACGTTTCGATTATCCGAACTTTTGATTATCCGAACTAGTCTCGGTCCCAATTGGTTCGGATAATCGAGGTTCTACTGTATATGTTCGAGTTTCGATAACGAATATACTACGTATATTTTTGCGAACAATAAGATAATTCAACAATTATTGAAAGTTTTACAAATGTTTCCTTCATATGTGTTATAATATTGCAACAACAAAATATACCAAACAGCAGAATAAAAAAAACGCGAAGAAAAAGAAAGATTTACACATCAATATTCAATGAGATATACTTACGCATGAAACGACGAAACGCCAGTACACTTTCCGCAACTTGTTTACAGTTTTCTCAACACTTTCGTTCGCGCTCTCTCATAGAGGACGAGTGGAGAAACACATACACGCTACCACATGCGCGATTTTCGAGCGCGCTAACCTAGCGGTGGGGGAAGGCTTCGGCGACGAATTTCTCGAGAATTACTTCCCCTAACCGCCCTAGACCGCTCTCTTAGGGAGGTAGTACTGTACTATAATCCACTTGGGGTACAATAACGAAATTTTTCATATAATCTTTGGGCACCTTATTAGATTATATAATTTTTTCAAAATGATCGGTTTGGAACCCCACAGTGAAAAAAAAACAAACAGACTTTATTGATATATTTTAGTTATATATCTATATAACTAAAATATATCAGTAAAGTTTTTTTTTCACTGTGGCGTACCAAGCCGATCATTTAGTCACATATCACACATTATTCATATATTTTAGTTACATATCTATATAACTAAAATATATCAATGAAGTGTGTTTCTTTTTTTTTCACTTTGGCGTACCAAACCGATCATTTTGAAAAAAAATTATATAATCTAATAAGGTACCCAAAGATTGTATGAAAAATTTTTCGCTATTGTACCCCAAGTGGATTATAGTAAAAAATAATAAAACAAGGAACATTATTTTTTTCAAACCTTAATCTTTCGCAAGATGTTCTATAATTTTATTTCTTAACACGTTTGATCGGAACAAGTACCAAAAAGAAAATCAAATCGATCCACTGTACCGTTTCCGGAATTTTTTTTTGATATTTAAAAAAAATTCATTTTTCTAAAACCATTGCGTTGACGGGCATAAAATCTTCAGATTTTTTTTTTTTTTTTTATACTTCAGAATATACTCCAAATTTCGCTGGAAAAATGCGGGGCCAATTTTTCCCTAGTTACCCTGCTATGGCCTTTAGACAGAGTAATTTTCCGTGAAAAATATTTGTCCTCTATAAAAAGACAAATAACATAAACTATATAAAATATTAATGTTTAGAACGCAAATCTTTTTCTTCACGCTAAAAGTGTTTAACTTGAGGAACACAATAATTAACTTTTTTCTCGAAATATTGCACAATACTGTTCTGCGGTGTTGCATAATGTCTTCTTATTATAGAGGATAAATATTTTTAACCGAGAGTTATTCTGTCGTTACTGAACGTCTTTAGCAAAACTGATTAGTAAAGACAATTCAAACTTTTTCACGCGTTCCCTCACTAGTTTACTATCTAATCATATTTTTTTTTTCATAATTCATAAACACAATAGAATGGTACGCCGAATTAAGTGACCTGACTTTCGGCCAATGCAGACCCCGCAGGGTTAAAAGTTGCTATTCAAAAATCCATTATCTCCCAATCTAAATGGTCAACTGTTCTGAAATTTAACTCAAACTTGCATGATAATATGAACAATGTGTGGTTAAAATTTGAACAAAATCGATAGAAATGAAGAGCGCACGCTCGTTTTACCATAAGGGCTTACACCACTGTAAACGTCCAAAATTGAGTGATATTTCGCGATTTTTTTTTTGCAGAAGGACAAATGAGAGAATATTAATATTCAAGGATGTAATTAGTCATATCTTTAAGTGAACAAAATGAAATTTATATTAAAAATTATGCCGAAAGGTGACTCTGGAGCCATTCTGGCGAGGCATGTTGAATCTGAGACGCTCTGCGGCACGCAGTATAGCTGACGCAAATTTGATTTTAGAATAAAATCAAATTTTTTTTATTAATTTACACGAGTATAGCTAGAGAAATACGTAGAGAATTGCGACAATGTTATTTTTTGTGTAATTGGCAAGCATTAAACCAAAAACTTAATTTTCGACAGAAAAAAAGGACAATCATTTGGTAATAACTAATGTTATAACTAACTCATAGAAAATCCCGTACTGATTTCTCTTCGGAATGTTATTTTAAACATGTACCCAAAATTGGGAGTGAAAATGATGAAAATTGTTGGAGTTATGCTGCGTGCCGTTTTGAGAAAAACGGTCGATGTCTCACACACGGGGCAGCCACTGCCACCGCAGACCCATACTGGCCTGCGGACCTTGTTTTACAGGTACCAAACTTTTCTCCCCTTATTATAGATGGTTCAAAGCATCTTTTAAGTCAAGTAAAATAAAAAGAATTTTTTTAAATCCACAGTGTGACCCCTTAGATCAGAGTACACGGTGACGATTGTTGGTCGCGTCTCTTTGAACGAGGCGCGACCAATAATCTTGAAAAATGGTTGGAGGATTATTGTAAGCAAAGGTTGCCGAAATATAAATAAGGACTTCACAAATTTTTATTTTTATTGCGTTCCAACGATGCAAACTTCAACCTCATACCCTCTCCGTGGAACGCAGTAGAACTATCGTAAATTTAATCGTGGAACTAAGAGTAAAATATTTTCGTTTATTACGTTCGTTTTAGCAGTCAAATGAGGGGAAACTTCAAAATAATTAAAGAAAAGAGATGTGTTAAAAAAAGGTCGTGTTTTGAACCATACTGTTTATATACGACTCCAAAAATTACAAGAACAAAATTTCTTCATTTTTTAGCGTTTTTTAAGCGCTCTGTCTATGTGAAAAATTGTCGCATCGAGATGAAAAAAGCCTTTTGAAGCTTCAAGATGATAGTTTCGAGATCTTTTGGCAAAAAATCGTGATTTACGGCTATCGCGCAATCATAAGAAATACCGGCAGAAAAAAATTCCAAATTTGTTTCTATTTTTCAGGGGTCATCGGACTAAGGAATTTAGTTTCAGTTAACTCAATGTATAGGTTAGTTAGCTTGTTCATTCTGCTTTAATTTGCTTTTTGTCTCTCTACGTCAATTTTTCTGCTGTGATATCCGACTTCAAATGAAAAAAGACCCTTTTGTCTTTGATTATCGATATCTAAGCAACCAATTATCGCAAACGGGAATTAGAGGGCAGCTTTGAAAAGTCAAATAAATTTTCTGCCAGCCCCTCCCGTTGATTTTTGTGATTTTTTTCTTCACCCTTAACCGTTATTTGGTGAAGGACAAAAAATTACTTTTTCTGTATTTTCAATAAATGTACCACTACGTTACAAATATTGATGCAAAGACTAATGTTGCCGCGTTTTTTTTTCAGCTCGACTTACTCCCAATACCCCTGTTAGTCTGCAAATTGATTCATCGAACCGTTCTCTATCAAAAGTTAATTGAAGTTTGACAAAACAATTGAAGGAACAAATGTATTATTCCTAAACATCTTGTAATCATCATCAAAATAAAAATACTAATTTTCTTCGACTTTTTTCACAACTTGGCACTAGTTGCTTGTCAGATATAAGAAAAAAATTCGAGAGATTAACATTTTTTTTATTTGTAAAATATTTCAGGAAAAAATACTGACTCATTTTTTACACGATTCGGCCTTTGCGCACTTTGATTTCACTCATCTTTAATTGCATCAATTAAAGTTGATACTCTCAAGCTGTATTTAATAGTCGATCTGAGAACATTTATGCAATTAATTCTCAATATTTTCTACGAAGGTTATTAGGGTTATGGAAAACAATCTTTTTTTCAAAACTAGGCATGATCAAAAATTGAAAAAAAAATGAGAGTTTACAAAAACATTAGATTCATTTTTTTTTACCGAAACATAGAAAAAATTTACCAAAAAAAGAGTAGTTTTTGAAAAAAATTATTCATTGGTTTTTCCTTCCAATCAAGAGATCATTTTTGAAAAAAAGTGTTGTTTGTATCCCTGATAACCTTCGCAGAAAATATCTACAGTTAATGGCATACAAGTTCTCAGATCGACTAGTGAATACTGCTTGAGGGGATCAACTTTTAATCAATGCAATTAAGGGGTAAGGCCACTGTAAATTTTTTGAAAAATCGATTTTTTTTATTGGCTTAAAAAATAGTTTATACCCTTTAGTTTAAAAATAGTTTAAATCCTTTTAACTTCTTTTTTAAATTTTTTCCAATAAAAAACTATTCGCAAAACTTTAAACGCGTTTTTCTCGAAACATGGTTTTTCAAAATGGCACGCAGCATAACTCGAACAGTTTTCATTTTTTTTACTTGAAATTTTAACCAGATGTGAACATTTACATTATCTTGAGAATGTCGATCGGAATTTTCAAGAACTTTATTTATTGATTTTTTATTAACAAAAAACTTGCCGTTTTTTTCGTCAAAAATCAATTTTTTTTTTCAAACGCACGCCAAATCCACAAAAATTGATACTTTTTAAAATCCGATCGACATTCTCTAGCTATAGCCCTCTAGATTAATGGTTTCTTTTTTTGTTCTAGATTCAAAAGTGCACCAGTGGTGCTGCGTGCCGCGGAGCCCTGGAAGCAAAACATGTCCCGGGAAGATAGCTGTGGAACCGCCATTTTGTTTTTTTTTACTGTAAAAAAATTTTATAATAAAGTTTAATGTATGCCCGATAACACCATTAAAAGTTTTTTTTCAAATGCCTTCAATTTCGGGAGCAAAAAATTAGTGAAAAAACCTTTTTTTTTGGGCCGTTACAGTGGCCTTACCCCTTAAAGATGAGTGAAATTATGGTGCGCAAAAGCCTAAGCGTGGCAACAACGAGTCATCATTGTTTCCTGAAAAATGTTACAAATTTAAACGGAGTACAATTTTTTTTAATTTCTCAATTTTTTTTCTTAAATTTAACAAGCAACTATTGCAAAATTATAAAAATAGTCGAAGAAAATGGGTGTTTTCATTTTGATCATGATTACACGATGTTTAGGAACACTTATTCCTTTAATTCTTTTGTAAAACTTGGATCGATCAGTTCGGAAAAACGGGTCGATGGATCAATTTGAAAATTTACACGTCTATTGGGGGTACATTAAGCTGAAAAATAAACGTGGCGACATTAGTCTTTCTACCAATATTTGTAATGGAGTAGTAAATTTGCTGAAAAACCATAAAATGTCATTTTTTGTCCTATTTTTCAAACTACTGTTAATGATGAAAACATGATTTTTTTCTCAAATATCAACGAAAGGGTCTTGTACGAAATTGATTCAAGTTTTTAAAGCTGCCCAATAATTTCCTGTGCGATCATTGGTTGCTGTGATATCATTGATCAAACACGAAAGGAACATGTTTTATTATAAGTTGGATATGTCAGCAAAAAGTTGACATAGAGAGACCACAAAAAAACCAAATTGAAACTGAATAAACAAGCTAACGGACCTATGCATTGATTTAACTGTGAAAAATCCCTTGAAAAAATAAAATTGGAAAAATAATTTTTTCGCTATCTCTTATAATTGCGCGATAACCGTACCTCACAAAATTATTTTGCCAAAAGATCTCAAACTAGAAACTTAAAGCTTAATAATGTTTTTCTTTTTCATCTTGATATGATTATTTTTAACGTTGATACAGCTGTTCAAAAACACTTTAAAAAATGAAGAAATTTTCTGTTTCTTTAATTTTCTGGGGTTGGGTATAAAAAGTGATATATTTTTTACAATTTTCACAAGGAACATCCCTCAGGTGTCCGCCTCCGATTTTGTTGAAACTCTTATATGTGATAGAGCGTTGAAAACTTCGAGACACGTATTTTTTTTTATCGGCGGAAAAACGGATTTAAGGGGGAAAACCGGGCCTCAAAGAAAGGCGTGTCGAGGCGTGATTTTGCAGTTTCACCCAGAAGCAATCTACCAATCTGAATGAAACAAAAACGAAAATTCTTCTAATGAAAAGCGATGAAAAATCCACTATGAAAATGTTAAGAAAAAATTAAATTAGTGGGTAAACCACCCCTCAATTTGCCTTTTTTCACCCCACACTTAAGAGGGTTGTATGCAAATTAATAAAACAGGTATCATTTTGAAGGGCAATTAAAATTAAAGTTGACGGGTTTTTGCGTTTTGGCGGCATAGCAAATTTAAAGGGGTAAACCACTCCTAACATAAATTTATTTATCATGGTCGTTTTGTCTGTGTTTAAAGTATATCCACTGATTTTAAATATTTCTATAAGCTACAATTTAATGTTTTATCATATTTCAAAATTATTACATTCGTTTTAAGGGGTAACTACCCCTCTGACGAGAAACATCATTGAAGTATCCGCTTTCGATTTCGTTGAAACTCATATAAGTGGTAAAGCATTGCAAACTATTAAACATGTTTTTTTAGTATTGGCAGAAAAACGGTGTTAGGGAATGAAACCACCCCTCAAAGTTTCTCCTACAAGCAGTCCACCGATCTGAATGAAACAAAATCGAAAGTTCCTTTAATATTAAGCGACGAAAAATCCACTACAAGAGTGTTGATTAGAAATATAATTAAGGGGTAAACCACCCCTCCATTTGTCGTTTTTCACCCCACGCTTAAGAGGGTTGTATGAAAATTAATAAAACAGGTATCATTCTGAAGGGGAATCACAATTCAAGTTGACGCGTTTTTGCGTTTCAGCGGGACAGCAAATTTAAGGGGGTAAACCACCCCTAACATAAATTTGCTCATCACCGTCGTGTTTGCTGTGTTTAACATGTATCCGCGGATTCAAAATATTGTCCCGCGTTTTAAAATTATTACGTTTTTAAATTTTTACATTTTAAGGGTAAACTACCCCCTCTAATTGCATTCCGTTTGAAGTTTCGCGAAAGGTTTCACGAATTTCGTTAAAACTGTTTTCATTTCATCGGTAATATCAATTCAATGTTGGTGTGTGTGCCGCATATTCGTTTTGAGCTTTATGAGCGGTATTTTGGGAGTGGGGACGTGGGGCTACCCTTTACTCATAAGACTCATTTTCGTGTCGAAATGCTTCCGATTTTAATATGCACGTCCATTAAGCATATCCATAGGAATAAACATACACTTCTACTATATCATTAATTATAATAATTTCCAGAATAAGTTATAAGGCTCACTTCGATAATTTAGCCAGCGGAGTAGTTTTGTGGAGGAATGTTTATTTTTATTATTTTACCGTTTATTTAATTAACCATATTAATGAAACTGAGGGTTTTACAGTAGGTTAACGAACATGTTTTTAATATATTTTAATATAATTTCATTTGGGAATCATATCTGCTGATTTAATTAATAGTACTTGTGAAAAGTATCGCAGTCATATGCCGTCAAATCATTTTCTTGTGATATATACTTTTTTTTATAGTCTATTAACTATCAACCATCAACAATCATGGCTCGGAATTCCTGCAATAATGATAATCGTCAAAAAATGCTTTAAACACAACGACTTTCTGCACCATGCACATGTGATAATGGCCACATTATTGCAGCTGGGTATTTCACAATGTGTGTTCGATTCACCAAAACCAAAGATAACAGGATTTTCAAAATCTTCTGGTTTTTTAAATGAATGGAAATGAACAAATTTATGTTAGGGGTGGTTTACCCCCTTAAATTTGCTGTCCCGCTAAAACGCAACAACGCGCCAACTTGAATTTTGATTCCCCTTCAAAATGATACCTGTTTTATTAATTTTCATACAAGCCTCTTAAGCGTGGAGTGAAAAACCTCAAATGGAGGGGTGATTTACCCCTTAATTATATTTCTAATCAACACTCTTGTAGTGGATTTTTCATCGCTTAATATTAGAGGAATTTTCGATATTGTTTCATTCAGATCGGTGGACTGCTTGTGGGAGAAACTTTGAGGGTTGGTTTCATCCCCTATCACCGTTTTTCTGCCGATACAAAAAAAAAACATGTTTGATAGTTTGCAATGCTTTACCACATATATGAGTTTCAACGAAATCGAAAGCGGATACTTCAATGATGTTTCTCGTCAGAGGGGTTGTTACCCCTTAAGACGGATATAATAATTTTGAAATATGATAAAACATTAAATTGTAGCTTATAGAAATATTTAAAATCAGCGGATATACTTTAAACACAGAAAAAACGACCATGATAAATAAATTTATGTTAGGGGTGGTTTACCCCGTTAAATTTGCTATGCCGCCAAAACTCAAAAACCCGTCAACTTTAATATTAATTGCCCTTCAAAGTGATACCTGTTTTATTAATTTACATACAACCCTCTTAAATGTGGGGTGAAAAAAGGCAAATTGAGGGGTGGTTTACCCCCTAATTTAATTTTTTCTTAACATTTTCATAGTGGATTTTTCATCGCTTTTCATTAGATGAATTTTCGTTTTTGTTTCATTCAGATCGGTGGATTGCTTCTGGGTGAAACTGCAAAATCACCCCTCGACACGCCTTTCTTTGAGGGGCGGTTTCCCCCCTTAAATCCGTTTTTCCGCCGATAAAAAAAAATACGTGTCTCAAAGTTTTCGATGCTCTATCACATATATGATTTTCAACAAAATCGGAGGCGGACACCTGAGGGATGTTCCTTGTCAGTCAATCGAAAAAAAGCGCTCGTCCTTGACTGTTAAAGCAATCTAAAAAACTACAGTTAAAATTTCAAGCCGATTGGTCGAACATTGTTTGAATTTTGCTCCGTCCCGATATCGAAAACATGGTTTTGAAAAAAACATGTTTGAAGTCAACGGTTTCAAAGACGCTACAGCTGAACAAGTTTTTTTTCCCCGTAATCTAATGCCACCTATTGGTCGAAAATAAAACTATTTTTAATCGATGACTTTGTCCCCACAATAGGCTTACAAGAAATGAGAACTGCGCCTACCGGCATGAGACAAGGCCAAAGACGGTTTTCAGCGGCGGAGACTTCCTTAAAAAATAGCTCGAAAACCACTTTATAGTGGTTTTATTCAGCTACAAAGGAATATGCATCATATTTTTTAAGGTCCCAAGGATTTCTTAAAAGTGTTTCAAACAAAACGATTTTTGTAAAATTTTACACCGATGACCTCTAAACAATTCGCGATAGTAAAATTTTACCGCTCTTCTGTAGAGCGAGACTTTTCCGATCGTCATTGCTAGAAAATTCGATCTTTGGAGGAACCTGCCTGATAATTTAGTAATAATAAAATTTTACCACTTCTTCGCAGAGTGAGACCCGGTCGACCTCGTTCGCTCGCGAATTTGGTCGGCCGCAGACAACCTGCCGAAGATAAGCCATGGCAGAGAAAAAAATGCCGATTGCAATTGTTTAAACAAATTGCATTGTAAATTTTTTTAAGTTTCCAAAGATTTTTTGACAGTGTTTCCGACAATACGATTTTTCGAAAATTTTACACCGATGGCCTCTAACCAATTTGCGATAGTCAAATTTTACCGCTCTTCTGTAGAGCGAGACTTCTCCGATCGTCATTGCTAGAAAATTCGATCCTTGGAGAAACCTGCCGAAGATGAATTCCGGCAGAGAGAAAAAATGCTAAACTTATTTTTTTTAGCATAATTAGTAATAATTTAGTAATAATAAAATGTTACCACTCTTCCGCAGAGTGAGACCCGGTCGATCTTGTTCGCTCGGGAATTTGGTCGACCGCGGACAATCTGCCGAAGTAAGCCATGGCAGAGAAAAAAATGCCGATCGCAATTGTTTAAACAAAGAGCATTGTAAATTTTTTTTCTGTTGCCAAGGATTTTTTAAAAGTGCTTCCAACAAAACGATTTTTCGAAAATTTTACACCGATGACCACTAAACCATTCGCGATAGTAAAATTTTACCGCTCTTCTGTAGAGCGAGACTTCTCTGATCGTCATTGCTAGAAAATTCGATCCTTGGAGAAACCTGCCGAAGATGAATTCCGGCGGAGAGAAAAAAATGCTAAACGTATTTTTTTTTAGCATAATTAGTAATAATTTAGTAATAATAAAATTTTACCACTTTTTCGCAAAGTGAGATCCGGTCGATCTCGTTCATTCGCGAATTATGTCGGCCGCGGACAACCTGCCGAAGTAAGCCATGGCAGAGCAAAAAATGCCGATCGCAATTGTTTAAACAAAGAGCATTGTACATTTTTTTAAGTTTCTAAGGATTTTTTAAAAGCGCTTCCAACAAAACGATTTTTCGAAAATTTTCCACCGATGAACTTTAAACAATTTGCGATAGTAAAATTTTACCTCCCTTCTGTAGAGCGAGACTTCTCCGATCGTCATTGCTAGAAAATTCGATCCTTGGAGAAACCTGCCGAAGATGAATTCCGGCAGAGAGAAAAAATGCTAAACGTATTTTTTTTTGCAGTAACAATAAAATTTTACCATTCTTTCGCAGAGTGAGACCCGGTCGATTTCGTTCGCTCGCGAATTTGGTCGGCCGCAGACAACCTGCCGAAGATAAGCCATGGCAGAAAAAAAATGCCGATTGCAATGGTTTAAACAAAGAACATTGTAAAATTTTACAACTCTTTTGTAGAATGAGTCTCGAGCGATCTCGGTCGTGACTCGAGATTTTAGCAGAGATCGAATTCGTCGATGATGAGCGACATCGAGATGCCAAATAGTCTTCGAGCTTATTTGTTTAAATTTATTAAAAACGAGTGGAGAAATGCTAGCACCCTTCTACCATACGAGTCTCTAGCAAACCTTGTTTGCTAGAAAGTTCAACCATAAAGAAATTTCCACCGATGACCGCCGTCAACAAAAAAATCGATTCGAGGGCATTTGTTTAAACAATGCGCAATTGCAAAATTTCACCGCTCTTTCGCAGACCGAGGCTAGCGATCTTGATTGTTCGAGAAGCTGACCAACAAAAATGCTGCCAAATATGAACCCTGGCAGAGATAAAATGCTGAACGCATTTGTTTAAATAATGAGCATTGCAAAATTTTACCACTCTTTTTTAGAGTGTGTTTTGAGCAATTTCGGTCGCTCGAAATTTTGGCAGGGATCGAAATCGTTAACGACGAATTAAAAAAGTATGGCGAAATGCCTGAGTCTTTTGGTTGTCGCCGGCATCGAAAAAAATCGATTTAATGGCTGTATATACAATGTAAAATGCAACAAAGTTTCACCGCTCTCCTGCCGAGCGAGCGCATGCTTCCAATACAAGCGTAGCGTGGTCGCTACGCATAGTTGTGTGAATTGTGTGACACGCATATAGATGTAAGGTGCTTGTGTACGACCGAACGGCGTGCGAGAACGGATTCGTTCTTTCTGCAACGCGGGCGGCGTAGCAAACACACACACACACACACACACACACGCGCGCGCGCGCGCTCAGCGATCGTCGTCTATTTGGCTTCGACTCTTCGTCCCAGTGCGAAACATCGAGACCGAATTCGCGATCGCTGCGCTGTCCGTCGGTAGCGACGGACTCAGGGTGAAGTAAAAAGATACATCAAAAGCAAATACAGAACCTGTTCTTTATTATAAACTGAAGTTTTTACGTCGGTGCTTATAAATGAAAAATAAATATACACTTATCTACAATAAGAATTGTGTGAATGTGCATCGAGAAGTCGAATGCAAATGCATAGAGGTTTAGAGTAAATTAATTTTGAAAATGTTTAATGTTTGGCACTGACATACATTTTTTGTGTATAATGAAGAATTATATAAATAATAAAAATATACAAAATTATTTATTTTTATACTCTTTAGTTTTTTTTTCACGTCGGTTTCATTTTTCGTAATTCGTGCAAAAAGTAAATTTTAAAACAATTCCACAGAATTTTCAAAATTACCTGACGTTTCCCTCATTATTCCAGGAGGAAAGAGATTCCCTGAGTTCTCCCTGTTTTCCATAGGCGTAACAGCCATGTTAAAGGGTTAAAGACTACTGTGGAAATGACAAACATGCGTTCATCCCTTGATGCAACTCAAATTAAAGAGAAAGGTTCAACTTATGGTGCAGGAATCGCAGATTGAAGGTAAACTTATAATTACAACAATAGAATGAGTAGTAAAACTTCTAACGCATTTTTCTCGAAACTATGTTTTTCAA
Source organism: Ophion obscuratus (assembly GCA_964007375.1). Classification (NCBI taxonomy): domain Eukaryota; kingdom Metazoa; phylum Arthropoda; class Insecta; order Hymenoptera; family Ichneumonidae; genus Ophion; species Ophion obscuratus. The sequence goes on along the minus strand of OZ023312.1, from coordinate 68,615,112 downwards.
AGGGCATTTCTCGACATCCAATAGACGGATTGACTTGGAATTTAGTACACCTATTCAGAGTAATAGTAGTTTAGCCTTGACGGAAGTTTTTCTTCTTAACATTTTTTTTCATTACTCATTAAAAAATAATGTTGAGGGGATTGTTGATCCCCGGCGAAGACGAGAAAAATAAATACACTGTGCATTTGGTCGCGACGTGACATAGATATCGAATAAGCGACTACAAAATACTTAAAATAGCTAAAAACATAAAAGTCAAACAAAAAAATTCAGACAACAGTTACCCATTTTTATATACAAGGGATGATTGTAAAATGAAAAATATTTGTATCCGAATAAAAAGGTAAAGTTAACCTTGAAATAACCTTCGTAACTGCCATCAAGTTTAAAATATCCACGCCATTATTTTTGCCCCTCATAATTGTGAGACTTTTGTTCGAAACATTTTTTCCTAAGATACATTCGTCTCGAGATATTTCAGCGCTGTCAACTTGAATACGATCACACCCAGTATACGAGGATACCTCTCATACATCGTTCGGAATGCTCCGACACAACGGAACAAATTGCATCCAGCGCCGAGTTGTGCAATATTTCAGGGTGAATGTAAATTCGACGCTATATGCATAGAACGTTTTCTGCGGTGCGCTACCGCCTCAGGGCTCGTTGCAAAGAACGAAATACGTTCCTCCTTTGAATCGGACGAAGAAAGTATAATGTGCTATAGAACGGAAGATGAGAGCAAGGGAGATAGTTCGTAGGAGAATCGCGCACAGTATAGGAAGTGAGAAGTTGGAGTCATGGCACGCCACATGGTAGGAAAGAGGGCAGAGAGAGAGAGAGAGAGAGAGAGAGAGAGAGAGAGAGAGAGAGAGAGAGAGAGAGAGAGAGAGAGAAGCAAAACGTCTCTAAGTTACGTGGCGAAGCGCCTGGCCGACAATACCTTTAGCGCTCCATGACAAATACAGCCCTTCTGGATATGAGCAAGCGTACTCCTTGAATTTTTGTCTCTTCTCATTCGCGGGAATTTGTCCGCGCGCGTTTTTTTTTTAGACGTATCTCACGAAATTCCCTCCGTTGGTTGTATAAAAAAAATATGTCGTCACCTTTTCTTTTCGCTCTGCGGAGAGTGAAAGATACGAGTCGGAGTTGCTCGCAAGTTTGAGTGGGTGCTCGCGACGGCAATTTAGCGGCACGGCATGACGAAATAACGTACTCGAGAGCCGACGGATTTGAAGTATGGGGGGGGGGGGGGTGCTTTTCCCTTTAAGCGATTATTTCTTTTTTAGACTTTTAAAAGAAGCGAGAAAGAGAGAAGTTAGTAATGAAATTCATAATGCATAGTTTTATAGCCTGGGGTCTCAAGCTTAATTGGCAACAAAGATTCTGTAAAAATGTATGACTTATGAATTATGACTATTTTCGTGAAGGGTCAATCCACTGCGATTTACCCTTTTCTATTTTGCGTTTTTCTCGTAACTATGGTTTATACAGACTAAATCGTGTCACAAATTATACGTTTGGTTCACTTTAAAGTCAGACAGAGCATCATTTCTAACGTTTTCTATCATACGACCGAATGACTTTTTCATGTTTACCCATTTGTTAATAACCAAAGATCAAAGTTGTTTTTTGTCTGAAAGCGAACTTTTTTCTACAGTTTTCCCATTTCGTAATTTTAAAAATACCAAAAAAGTATGGGGATAAGTATTGGAATTTGGAAAATAACGGAGTCATACTAAAGTTTTATTATTATACAAAAAGGACAGTTCTTTATTTTTCATTTCCGATGACTCTCGGTGCCAGGACCACCTACATCGATTTGTTTAATTATAAATCATTTGTTTTTTTGCAGGACTTTGTTTAAATATTAATAGTAACTCCACTGCTAATCAATGTTTTTTCAATTTAAAAAGAAAACTTGGCAAGACTATGTATCAATTGTGTGTAAAATATCGAGCGGGTCATCCCAATAGTCTCATCACAAAAAAATCCGAAAACCAACCTTTTGAGTTAATCAAAATTCTAAACAAAAAACGTTCCTTCAGTCTAAATCAGCCAAACAAGAAAAATACGAATCAAGTTAATAGCTCGATAAAAAATGTCTTTGCATTCCAGCAAATTCTACCGAACATAAATAAATGTAAAAATATCGTTGGCAACAGAAAAGCGATAAACTTCAATACTCGTCCAAATAGTATGAGAAGTGTTTCAACGATATTCGGAACATTCAATGGCCGCTGCTGTCTTTTGTGTCCACCCCTCACAAGTATTTTTTTACGTCCTTCACATTGAATTAATCATCGTCTCATGGGGGTGGGGCCTGGGGGTGGAAGGGATGTTAAACGAGTGGAATACGTTCGTTATGAACGGGTGACGTAAAGCAACGAGAGCGTAATTAATGAGCGGTGTCTCGAGCTTGTTACGTACCGTTGAGTGACGCCGGACGGCTCAGGAGGACGAACGCTTAAGGGTGGAAGGGACTGAGGGTGTTAAACGCGGGTGGCGAGTATGCAGACGCGAGAACGATGAGCCGGGCTTGCCTCCGGTTCGTCGCGGCTCGGAGTTCAACAACGACATTAACAAAGAGAAGTCCGAAGTCACTATCGCGTGGTATGGCATTAAGGCGGATTACCCGTAATACCGGGCCAGTATTGTAAGGATTCGTCGCTTTAATGCGCTCTCACGCGCTTCTTCATCCCGTGGCTCCAAATTTATTGGCCTCTATGCGTCAGTCTCACTGTCAATAATGACTGGTCATCAAGACATAGCCTTACTGCCCATCAGCCCTCTAATTCGCAAATATGCGCCATTGCGGGTTTGTCATGATGAGAGGAGCGTTCCGTTAGAGAGGCGTTCCTCCAGTGGCGGACTAAGCACGTCGGAGGCCCGGGGCGGCATATAAATGAGCCCCCTTCCCCCGGTCTGCTAAAAATGGATGTATTATTGATGATATGTAATTGTAATGTACGCCCTACTTATGATATGGGTAAAAAAGTTCGAGTGCGGATCAGCATTCAGCACAGCACCTAGCAGGTAGAGTGCAAAGCAATAATGAAGACTATAACAGTCTTACAGTCTTACAGTCTTACGTACAGAAAGTAACTTTTATTGTACTTATAAGTTGAAAAACAAAGTTTTTGCTTTGTAACTATTTTATATTTTTTCGTGCTTTCATTTGACTAAACTTCTCGATAACGTCGTTGAAATCTATTTCCCTTGAAACTTTCCTTTCAATTGAAAGAATAGACAGATTGACTAGGCGTTCTTGGCTCATCGTAGATCGAAGATAATTTTTTATAAATTTCAACTTAGAAAAACTTCTCTCGCATGATGCGACCGAGATACAAATGGTCAAGAAGTACTGAATTATCAGTGACAAACAGAGCAAAGATTCACTGAAGTCTCATTTAATAATAAATTGGAGGATTTCTTGAGCTGTCCATCCGGCAGAAACGTCCACACGCGTATCGGTTGCACGTAGATGCCTACGATACCTTTTTATTTCTTGCAGCACCTCCTCTTTATCAAAATCATCATACAGTTGGAAAAGCTTTTCTAGTGCTACAGCCAGAGCGTCATCAGAAGCTTCGAGCATAAACTTTGTGTCAACAATCTGGAAAATGTTGTTAATTTCATTCATGGCCGTGTATCGTCGCGACAATTCTTATATAAATCGGTCTATGCATTCAAACATCGATCGACGAACTTCTTCTTGAATTGATAATCCAGCGTCATGAGCTTGTTCACCCGGCATTGTTTTTCTTATTCTCCGTTTTCCTCGTCGGGCAATGTTAATGTCCATTTCATTGCATTTTTTAATGCCAAAAGTAACAGTCTATAATCGCAGTTCGTTCCTTCACTAAAAACTCTTTGAGGGATTTTAGTTTCGTGAGTCCTTTATCCAAAGTCATTTTAGGAGATTGTAGATATTCTTGGACTAAATTTACTTCCTCCAAAATCGTGTGCCAAAATTTAATGGAGGTGAAAAACGTAAAACGTAAAATATAGCTGGAAGGAGCAAGCTTGTTGTTGATGCAGTATCAAGGTTTGCTTCTGATCGATCTTGCATATCTTCCAACGTGCTCACAATTGTTTCCACGTTTTCTTTTACGACTTTAACTGAATCGTAATGAGCACTCCAGTGAGTATCAGACAAACGTTTCAAAGTTTTTCCTATTTTTTCTACAAATAATGCCCATCTATATGTGCAGGACGAGAAGAATGGATATAACTTCTCGACAGTTCCAAAACACGTGACGCTAGAGGGAACGCATGAGAATGCATAGCCTCCACACAGATTTAAGAAATTATTGGCACAGGGACTGAACAGAGCCTTTGGGTTGACATCTCTGATTTTTCGCTGTACTCCTCCATGTACATTGACGCGACATTGGCATACCCTTGAGCCGTGCACAACGCAATATCCAGCCTATTTTTTCCAGCTGCTGTAGAATATCCTTTGACATATCCTCTGTAGTCTTTCCCGACATCACAAAAAACCTAAGAAGGATTCTCGAACTCCCACAATGTCATCTTTTACATGGACGTATCTAATTATTTGACTCATTTTCCCTTAACATGTTCACCCAAACTAAAAATGAATTCATTTTGAATCCCTTTGGACAAGTAAGAAGGTACTCTCGTTGACCCACCAGCGAACTCTTCAAGTTTCAAACAATGCTCTTTCAATACTGGATCATATTTCGCTATCAGTTGCACCAATTCTAAGAAATTTCCTCTGTTTTCCGATGAAACGTCTTCACGATGACCGCGAAAAGTAAGGTTTTGCTGGGCTAAAAATAGTGTTATGTCCAAAAGGCGATGAAAAATGCTTCTCCATTTTTTGGTCACATCGTTAACAATCTTCTGATTTTTTTTGTCAATGGTTTTATTGAGTTTCAGGCCCATAGAGAGTGTTTTCCATTTTTCTAAATTCGATGGATGTTCAGGCGATGATTCGTGCTGTGATATTTTTGGATTCAATTTCCACCACTGATAAAAGCCGGAAATAAATTTATTTCTATTTGTATCACATTCAGATGGAAATACTCGGCAGCAAAAACACAGTTTCTTCGTTGATGGTCGTTCTATAGATGGCCGTTCACCTGGCCGTTCTATAGATTCAAATGGTCCCTCCTTGTTTTGATATACTTCACTGCCCGTTTGGATAATCACAAGTCTGATATGCTCTGGAACAGGTATTGGCCAATGGGTAGTATTATTAGATGAAGAGGATTCGACGTGAGAAGCATCCGAAAGGAGTTCATCCTCAGTAATTTTCTCATCATTACTGTCTTCATCATCTTTTTTTTCAGTGTCACTTACGTCGAAGTCTTTATTAAACTCACATGCAGCAGGTCCATTCTCAGTAATTTTTTAATCGTTACTATTTTCATCATATTTTTTTCAGCGTCCCTTACGTCGAAGCCTTTATTAAACTCACATGCAGCAGGTTTTTCAGCTGTATTTGTAGTCTCAACATCAATTTTCTGTACGCTGGAGCCTGATTCAACAGTTTGATTACTCTTTCTTTGACCATCTTTCTTTCCTCCATGAGAGGACAGGTATTTGGATAAAGATCCAGCGAATGATTGAGCCCTTTCAGCCTTTACTTTTTTCCGTTTTCTTTTCATGGCCTGGCCTAGGTACGTCAATAAAATGTGGTTCTTCTAGTGCCCGGCGAGAAATGGAACATAATTTTTAAAACTAGTCTCGTATTTCTCTGTAAAAAAGCCCAAAATAACATAATAATAGTATAACGGTATTTTTTATATTTCATTTATCCCCGTGTAGGTAGCAAAGAGTAGATAGGTACCCTTGCAATCATAAATGCATGGTCATTTTCAAATGAATGTCACTTACAGAGTTTAAATTGCGGCTGGCATAAAAGACAATTATTTCAGTAGATTAAAACTATTTTGATTTTACTATATGATTAAACCAACTTCAAAAACCCCTGAGATGAAAACACTAACAAGTATAAAATAACAACCTCGCCATAAACCAAAACCCAACAACTTTTGAAGTAGGTGTCACGTCAATTGGACTACTTAAATGTTGGTCATCAGTTTCCACTATTTGGTTTCAATCACCGGTGAAAGTTGATTTGGCACTGACTTGAAAATTTGTAAACTCGAGTTTTGGTTTATGGCGAGAATGTTATTTTATATTCATAGTATTTCTATGTTAGGGTTTTTTTGAGTCGCTTTAAATTTTTTGTCAAAATTTTTTTATTTTTTCTATTTTGAACGCCGTTCGTTTTAACGAACATCCCATAATCATAAACAACTGGGCTACTATAGTTACATACAAACCCGAGAATCATGAATCGTAATATTTTTTTGAGGCCTTAAGCCACTCTAGATGCCGAAAAAATAGGCTTTTTGGGGACTTTTTTCAGAAAAACTACAAAATAAATCGAGATTACAAAAAAGGGTGTTTATCATACATACCAGTGACTGTATACAATACTTTTTTTGAAGCGATTCATTTCAAAATGGCGGCAGTGCAGCATTTATCTCAAAACTGCATTTTATAAGTTGGCCGGAAACATAACTCAGACAATTTTCAACCGAATCACTTGAAATGTTGATTATATATTTAAAAATACATTGTCGATAGAAGTACATAGGATTTTTTTTATATCGCAGAGTTCTTTTGTTATTAACAATTATATGATGATTTTGTAGGCAATTTTTTGGAAAGTAACAAATTTGAATCGGTTGAATCGGTTGAAAATTGTCTGAGTTATGTTTACGGCCAACTAAAAAAATGCAGTTTTGAGATAAAAGCTGCACAGCCGCCATTTTGAAATTAATCGCTTCAAAAAAATTATTGTCTACAGTCACGGATACGTATGATAAACACCCTTTTTTGTAATCTCAATTTATTTTGTAGTTTTTCCGAAAAAAAATCCACTAAAAGCCTATTTTTCGGCCTCCAGATTGGCCTAACCCCTTAATTTGGACTATCGGAGACGTTTGGGGGTGAGCAGGGGGTAGCGTGCCTTCCTCGGCTTCCACCGCCCAACCTATCTACGCTAGTGATATCTTTCTAACCTTGAAAATAGTGCATTTATGCAAATCGTATTTGAGAAAGTCCGAGGTGTATTTTCGAAATTCATGATCAGATTCTGATTAAATTTATAGGAGACCACACCATTTACAAGGAAACGTTGCGAGGTCGATGTCTCCGATTTCGATAAAATTTGGCATGCTTGTAGAATGGGTAAAAATAGGCGACACGTATTTTTTTATATCGGCGAGACCCGATTTTTAAGGGTTCAAAAGCACCCTTGAAAATTAGGGTGTTTTTCGTTTTTCGTCGATAACGTTTTAACGGTACGAGATATGAAAAAACTTCAAATTGCAACAATGTTTATTTTTTCATGTGCTATACACTGGAGGTGAGATCGATGCAGATAGCAACAAATTTCATATTGTTTATTACAAAAATGCAACTTTTTCAACCGTATCTCCGAGAATTTTTAATCGATTGGGATGTAAATTTGCATACATATAGAGAATGGAAAAGTGCGGATAACTATTTTTTCTTTTTCCGATAACACACAATTAAGGGGTTGAAACTGCCCGTCGATTTTTTTGCCGAGAGCATCGTATAATCGGCTAGTCTTTTGGCATTTCGGTCTAAATTCACGTCAATATACGTTCGTGTTATGACGCAATTGCATATTTGTAACATTCCAGCCCCTCCCCCCCAACGGTCCCCCTCTCGAAAGGCAAACGTTCAAAGTTCTTACCGTGCGAAATGGACGAAAATTTGTAGAAATAAAAATGGGTTACAAAGAAAGTACAATCAGTCCAAAGATTCAATACACATTTTCTCGTTTTAGCGGAACGACACTCTTAAGGGGTCAACGCACCCTTAACAACTTCGTTCTTTCTATAGTTCGTGAACGAGCCGAAATAAAAATAAAGTTCGATAGGAAGAAATGTAGTATTCTTCGACTACTAGACGTTCATGATGATAATGATGAGTGCAGCAATAACGTTCAAAGTTCTTACCGTGCGGCATGGACGAACATTTCTAGAAATAAAAATGGGTTACAAAGAAAGTACAATCAGTCAAAATAGTCGATACACATTCTCTCGTTGTCGAAATAAAAATAAATTTCGAACGGAAAAAATGTTGTATTTTTCGACTACTAGACGTTCATGATGATAATGATGAGTACAGCAACAAATGGCGTGTTGTTTATTGCAATAATTCGTGAATTACTCCTGAAAAATCACTCTTCAGTTTTCCACTCATATGGGCAGAAGCAAGGCTCGCAATCACGGACTGACTTCGTGCTTCGGAAAGCAACTGGATTTCAATTGTATATATATGAAGAAATTCCACTCCGCTCACCGTATCGAAGGCATTATCTGCAGAGGTTACAGCGTTTTTGGGTGGCCGCTGCAACTCATGAACATAATGATGCAAACATTTTTATCACCTTATAACGCAGCATAATTTAATCTTTATCTTTAACTTTAATTTTACAAACAGCGGAAGCAATGAACGAAAGAAATAAATCTTCGCAAAGAGCGACTACGGTGCAAAGAGCGGCTGTCATGATAATCTTGATATCGCCTTATTAAGGAGTAAGGCCACTGTAACGGCCCAAAAAAAAAGGTTTTTTCACTAATTTTTTGCTCCCGAAATTGAAGGTATTTGAAAAAAAACTTTTAATGGTGTTATCGGGCATACATTAAACTTTATTATAAAATTTTTTTACAGTAGAAAAAAACAAAATGGCGGTTCCACAGCTATCTTCCCGGGACATGTTTTCAAAATGGCACGCAGCATAACTCGAACAATTTTCATTTTTCTTACTTGAAATTTGAACCAGATGTGAACATTTACATTATCTTGAGAATGTCGATCGGAATTTTCAAGAACTTTATTTATTGATTTTTTATTAACAAAAAACTTGCCGTTTTTTTCGTCAAAAATCAATTTGTTTTTTCAAACGCACGCCAAATCCACAAAAATTGATACTTTTTAAAATCCGATCGACATTCTCTAGCTATAGCCCTCTAGATTAATGGTTTTTTTTTTGTTCTAGATTCAAAAGTGCACCAGTGGTGCTGCGTGCCGCGGAGCCCTGGAAGCAAAACATGTCCCGGGAAGATAGCTGTGGAACCGCCATTTTGTTTTTTTTTTACTGTAAAAAAATTTTATAATAAAGTTTAATGTATGCCCGATAACACCATTAAAAGTTTTTTTTCAAATACCTTCAATTTCGGGAGCAAAAAATTAGTGAAAAAACCTTTTTTTTGGGCCGTTACAGTGGCCTTACTCCTTAAAGATTAGTAGCAGTTCTGGTAATAGCGTGTGTCGTCGTTGTTTTTTCGTGTGTATTTATCAATTGCGTTTCAGTCATATAAATTCACCAACGATCATTATTGCTGCAGTTACGACGGAGAAGCCAGCCATACATTTTGAGTTCGAAATACAAATAAAAATGTAAGTTAATCCGGTGAATGTTATTCAACTTCTATCCATAGCGATAAGTGCTATGAATTTGCCTCGCACTCCAATCACCAAACAGGAAAAACAGTTCAGTAAGGATCTAGAAAACATGATCATTGAGGCGATGGATCAACCTATGAAAATGGAAGTCGAAACTGGTTTGGATTTTCTGTCACCAAATGAAATTCATGAAGCAGCCGCAATAGAAGATGACAGTGAAGGAGATTGGCACGGACAACGATACTCAGATCCAAAAATTGATGAAAATGTATGTACCCAAGATATAGAAGAATTGAGTTACGAATACAAGACAAGAGCTGTAGATTACTGGAGATCCGGGACAAATGGGAATAGAAAGTTATCATCTGTTCAAACGAAATTCCAAAAGGTGAAATCAGAGCCGCAGTTGCGCCGGTGCGCCCATAGTATAAATAAGGGTGGCACCTACAAAGAAAAGTTAACAAAGATAGCTCACTACACGTTAAACAATTTTAATGAGTAGCAGAGCTGTAGCGGTTCTGACCCAACAGGAGGTCACCGGATCGAGGGGAGGTCGCCGGACGCATGTGACGTCACAGGGGGGCCTCAGTGGAGGGGGTAGCCATGTGGTCCGTAGAGCGACTGGCGGGAGGGGGAAGCCCGCGTCGATGAGTGTTTTGTATGTGTGTGTTCGAATGGTCAATATTAGGATATATAAACAATAGTTTATTCACAATAAAATTAAACAACGGATTTACATAGTATGTATGGTTAAATCGTATTTGTGTATGTGGGCGATGTCCGGGAGGGGGCGCTGGACGCGAGTGACGTCACAGAGTGTCCGCTGTGGAGGGCCATGTGGTCCTTGGAGCGACTCGTGGGGACGCCGTCTCAAAGCTCGCCGACACTCGAGACAAGTCCTGACAGGTTTCTCGGGAAAACTATAATCTTTAGGGATCAAAGGGACCGTGGATGGACCACTTGAGCGCAGCTCTTGTCGAGGCCTCCATTCCGAAATATAACGTGAAGATGTTCGCATTTGCGAGTATGTACGCAATGCATCCGGCCAAGCACCCCCCGGACTTGACCAAAAACGAGCTCGAACCGGTTCCAAAGGTCTTGCTCCTAAAATATTGGGGTAAATATATTGGCTTATTGTGGGATCGTTTGCCAGAACATCATCGGAATAACAGTGAAGTGATATCATATCTTCAATGCTTGGAGCACTATAATACACCACAGATGAAAGATCACATCGATGGCCCCCCACCTCAACGTCGGGAGTGTAAAAAATGCTGTGAAAATTCTCCACATATTGGGTTCTTCGAACGTGTTTGAACTTGTTTTTCGGGAGCGTGAAAAATGTCTGGGGAAAATTCTCCTCGGTTCTTCGAACGTGTTCGAACCTGTTTTTCACGATTGGAAAAGAGAGGAGAGGCTTGAAAATTTGAGTGGGAGGCTTACGAGGCAGATTATATTTCTGTGGACCAAGCTTAGACTGCACTATTCCACTGCACCATCAACATCTAAAAGAACTTTGAAAGCGCGCGGAAAATGGATCTCTCGAGTATCAACAAAGTCGGCCGGATGGCAGAATTCCTCCCAACGAAGGAGCTGTCAGAACTCCCCATTGAGTCGGAACGACTAATCTCCGACATAAGGGCAGTACAAACCAAATTTGGGAAACGCTACATCGTGGACATCGCGGATGAGTTCTCCGTCTTCTGACCGGCGCGACTTGTGAAGGCCTTAGACCAAGATCCGACAATGTTCGAGAGTATGCTGTAAGTGGCACGCGATGGTCAGCTCTGCATGCAGTATATTGATGGAAAATACAACAGTGTCGAGTTCCGTCGTCTCTAAACACGGTGGACGGAAAAAAAAATCGTTGGAACACCATCGTCAAACGGCTGTCCGCATCATCGAGAGTATGCTGCAACTGGTCAACTCAGCGGTTGGGAACTACAATAGCATTCCATTGTCTCCAAACGTGGGGAGACAAAATTGGGCACCACCGTTCGCATGGTTTTTTTTCAAAGTGCTGACTATGTAAAAATGTATATGTTTAATGGAATTGTAAATGATGGATGTTTTCGTCGTAAAATAAAGAATACAAATGACATTTTCATCGAAATGTGTTTTATTCATTTAAAAAAATCCCTCTCTCGTGCTTCGTATATGCTCAACCAGCTTTTCACCGATTTTACATTCTCATGGGCGCAGTTCGTGTTGAAGGGATGATGGGGGCATTTGGAGTTAGTGATTTTGGGCAGCGATGGACAGTCCAGAGTCTCCAAGTCGATGACGTTTGTCGCAGGATCCATGCATCTTGATAGCCATGCGCATTTTTCGAATCCCTTCGCATAGATGGTGGGGGCTCCTTGCAAGATTTCTCGAATTGTCTTTTTAGCTGCCTCGTATGGTATGCCATTATGATCGCATCGAATTCCATGAAAATTGCGTTCCAGCCACTTGTTTGTCATTTTGTACTTGGCCGGTAAAGAGTCCCATGCAAATAGTGCGTCGAAGGCGAGCGTCAGCGGTTCAGCATTCTTCTCGCGGCGTTTGACGATGGACATCTTTTTTAGGACAAATTCGTTGACGGATCTCTTAAAGCCCTGCAGATCGACGATAAGCTCCATGTTGACTGAAGTGGATGTCCATTGGCATGATTTTATATAATTTTTTAACTCCGCCACTGATTGAATTGTACTCTTCGTGAGACGTTGCAGAGACTTCCGAAGACATTCATAAGACGTTCGAAGACATTCAAGAGACGTTCGAAAACATTCATAAGGCGTTTGAAGACATGCATGAGTGGTTAAAAGAGTTTCAAAAGAATTTCTACGAGGTCATGAGACGTTTGAAGGTGTTCGTGAGGCCTTCAAGAGACTTTCGAAAGCTTTTAAAGACATTCATGAGAGGTTCGAAGAAATTCAAGAGATCTTTGACAATATTCACAATACGTTTCAAGACATCGATGAGGGGTTCAGCGACGTTTCAGAGACTTTCAAAGACATTCACGAGGGGTTCGAAGACGTTCAAGAGAATTGCGACGACATTCATAATACGTTTGAAGACATTCATGAGGGGTTCGGAGACGCTTAAAAGAGACTTTCAAAGACATTCACGAGCGGTTTGAACACGTTTGAAAGACCTTCAACGACACTCATAATACGTTTGAAGACGTTCAAGAGACTTTCAAAGACATTCGCGAGACGTGCGAAGACGTTCAGAGACTTTCAAAGGCATTCACGCGGGTTTCGAAGACGTTCAAGAGACTTTCAGAGACATTCGCGAGAGGTGCGAAGACGTTCAGAGACTTTCGAAGACATGCAAGAGATTTTTGACAATATTCATAGTACGTTTGAAGACATCGATGAGAGGTTCGACGACGTTTTAGAGACATTCGACGACATTCGTGATACGTTTGAAGACATTCGTGAGAGGTTGCAAGACGCTTCAGAGACTTTCAAAGACTTTCACGAGGCGTTCGAAGACGTTTAAGAGAATTTTAACGACATTCATAATACGTTTCAAGACATTCATGAGGGGTTCGAAGACGCTTGAGAGACTTTCAAAGACATTCACGAGGCGTTCGAAGACGTTCAAGAGAATTTCAACGATATTCATAATACGTTTGAAGATATTCATGAGGGGTTCGAAGACGCTTAAGAGAGACTGTCAAAGACATTCACGGGAGGTTCGGAGACGCTTGAGAGACTTTCGAAGACATTCACGAGGCGTTCGAAGACGTTAAAGAGAATTTCAACGACATTCATACTACGTTTGAAGACATTCATGAGGGGTTCGAAGACGCTTAAGAGAGACTTTCAAAGACATTGACGAGAGGTTCGGAGACGATTAAAAGACTTTCGACGACACTCGTAATACGTTTGAAGGCGTTCAAGAGACTTTCGAATACGTTCAAGAGAATTTTAGAGCCATTCGTGAGAGGTGCGGAGACGTTCAGAGGCTTTCGAAGACATTCAAGAGATCTTTGACAATATCCATAATACGTTTAAAGACATCGATGAGGGGTTCGACGACGATTTCGAGACTCAAAGACATTTACGAAGGGTTCGAAGACGTTCAAGAGACTTTCAACGACATTCGTGATACGTTTGAAGACATTCATGAGGGGTTCGAAGACCCTTAAGAGAGACTTTCAAAGACATTCACGGGGGGTTCGGAGACGTTTAAAAGACTTTCGACGACACTCATTATACGTTCAAGAGACTTTCAGAGACATTCGTGAGAGGTGCGGAGACGTTCAGAGGCTTTCGAAGACATTCAAGAGATCTTTGACAATATTCATAATACGTTTGAAGACATCGATGAGGGGTTCGAGGACGCTTGAGAGACATTCGACGACATTCATGATATGTTTGAACACATTCATGAGGGGGTTCGAAAATGCTTAAGAGAGACTTCCAAAGACATTCACGAGGGGTTCGGAGACGTTCAAGATACTTTAGAGAACATTTATAATACGTTTGGAGACATTCATGAGAAGTTCGAAGAAGCTTGAGAGACTTTCAAAGACATTCACGAGGCGTTCGAAGACGTTTAAGAGAATTTTAACGACATTCATAATACGTTTCAAGACATTCATGAGGGGTTCGGAGACGCTTAAGAGACTTTCAAAGACATTCACGAGGGGTTTGAAGACATTCAAGAAACGTTCGAATACATTCAAGAGACTTTTGACGATATTCATAATACGTTTGAAGACGCTTAAGAGACTTTCAAAGACATTCACGAGAGGTGCGAAGACATTCAGAGAGACTTTCGAAGACATTCAAGAGATCTTTGACCATATTCATAATACGTTTGAACACGTCGATGAGGGGTTCAACGGCGTTTCAGAGACTTTTAAACACATTCACGAGGGGCTATAAAACGGTCAAGAGACATTCGACGACATTCATGATCCTTTTTTCAGACATTCATGAGGGGTTCGAAGATGCTGGAGAGACTTTCAAAGACATTCGCGAGAGGGTGAATCTCTTTTTGGCATGAATGTTGACATTGATGTTAACATGAATGTTAACATTCATGCCAAAAAGAGAGTCACCCTCTCGCGAATGTCTTTGAAAGTCTCTCCAGTATCTTCGAACCCCTCGTGAATGTCTGAAAAAAGGATTATGAATATCGTCCAATGTCTCTTGACCGTTTTGGAGCCCCTCGTGAATGTGTTTAAAAGTCTCTGAAACGCCGTTGAACCACTCATCGATGTGTTCAAACGTATTATGAATATGGTCAAAGATCTCTTGAATGTCTTCGAAAGTCTCGCTGAATGTCTTCGCACCTCTCGTGAATGTCTTTGAAAGTCTCTTAAGCGTCTTCAAACGTATTATGAATGTCGTCAAAAGTCTCTTGAATGTATTCGAACGTTTCTTGAATGTCTTCAAACCCCTCGTGAATGTCTTTGAAAGTCTCTTAAGCGTCTCCGAACCCCTCATGAATGTGTTCAAATGTATTATGAATGTCGTGGAAAGTCTTTAGAACATAGTCGAAAGTATTTTGAACGTCTTCAAACCCCTCGTGAATGTATATGAAAGTCTCGCTTCGCACCTCACGTCCTCGAACCCCTCGTCAATGTCTTTGAAAGTCTCTCTTAAGCGACTTCGAACTCCTCATGAATGTCTCCAAACGTATTATAAATGTTCTCTAAAGTATCTTGAACGTCTTCGAACCCCTCGTGAATGTCTTTGGAAGTCTCTCTTAAGCGTTTTCGAACCCCCTCATGAATGTGTTCAAACATATCATGAATGTCGTCGAAAGTCTCTTGAACGTTCTCGAAACTCTCGTGAATGCCTTTGAAAGTCTCTCAAGCGTCCTCGAACCCCTCATCGATGTCTTCAAACGTATTATGAATATTGTCAAAGATCTCTTGAATGTCTTCGAAAGTCTCTGAACGTCTTCAAACCCCTCGTGAATGTCTCTGAAAGTCTCTAAAACGTCGTCGAACTGCTCATCGATGTCTTCACACGTATTATGAATATTGTCAAAGATTTCTTGAATGTCTTCGAAGGTCTCTGAACGTCTTCGCACCTCTCGTGAATGTCTTTGAAAGTCTCTCAAGCGTCTCGAACCCCGCGTGAATGTCTTCAAACGTATTATGACTATCGTCGAAAGTAATTTGAACGTCTTCGAACCCCTCGTGAATATTTTTGAAAGTCTCGCTTAAGCCTCTTCGAACTCCCCATGAATGTCTTCAACGTATCACGGATGTAATCGAAAGTCTCTTGAACGGCTTCAAACCCTTCGTGAATGTCTTTGAGTCTCTAAAACGTCGTCGAACCCCTCATCGATGTCTTCAAATGTATTATGAAAATTGTCAAAGATCTCTTGAATGTCTTCGAAAGTCTCTGAACGTCTCCACACCTCTCACGAATGCCTCTGAAAGTCTCTTGAACGTATTCGAGAGTCTCTTGAACGTCTTCAGACGTATTATGAGTGTCGTCGAAAGTCTTTTAAACGTCTCCGAACCCTTCGTGAATTTCTTTGAAAGTCTCTCTTAAGCGCCTTCGAACCCCTCATGAATGTCTTCAAACGTATTATGAATGTCGTTGAAATTCTCTTGAATGTCTTCGAACGCATCGTGAATGTCTTTGAAAGTCTCTCAAGCGTCTTCGAACCACTCATGGATGTGTTGAAACGTATTATGAATGTCGTTGAAATTCTCTTAAACGTCTTCAAACGTATTATGAGTGTCGTTGAAAGTCTTTTAAACGTCTCCGAACCCCTCGTGAATGCCTTTGAAAGTCTCTCTTAAGGGTCTTCGAACCCCCCTCATGAATGTCTTCAAACGTATTATGAATGTCGTTGAAATTCTCTTGAATGTCTTCGAACGCATCGTGAATGTCTTTGAAAGTCTCTCAAGCGTCTTCGAACCACTCATGGATGTGTTGAAACGTATTATGAATGTCGTTGAAATTCTCTTGAACATCTTCAAACGTATTACGAGTGTCGTCGAAAGTCTTTTAATCGTCTCCGAACCTCTCGTAAATGTCTTTGAAAGCCTCTCTTAAGCGTCTTCGAACCCCCCCCCCCCCCCCCCCCCCCCTCATGAATGTCTTCAAACGTATTATGAATGTCGTTGAAATTCTCTCGAACGTCTTCCAACGCCTCGTGAATGTCTTCAAAAGTCTCTCAAGCGTCTCCGAATCCCTCGTGAATGTCTTTGAAAGTCTCTCTTAAGGGTCTTCGAAACCCTCATGACTGTCTTCAAACGTATTATGAATGTCGTTGTAATTCTCTTGAACGTCTTCCAACGCCTCGTGAATGTCTTTGAAAGTCTCTCAAGCGTCTTCGAACCACTCATGAATGTGTTGAAACGTATTATGAATGTCGTTGAAATTCTCTTGAACGTCTTCAAACGTATTATGAGTGTCGTCGAAAGTCTTTTAAACGTCTCCGAACCCCCCGTGAATGTCTTTGAAAGTCTCTCTTAAGGGTCTTCGAACCCCTCATGAATGTCTTCAAACGTATCACGAATGTCGTTGAAGGTCTCTTGAACGTCTTCAAACCCTTCGTGAATGTCTTTGAGTCTCTAAATCGTCGTCGAACCCCTTATCGATGTCTTTAACCGTATTATGGATATTGTCAAAGATCTCTTGAATGTCTTCGAAAGCCTCTGAACGTCTCCGCACCTCTCACGAATGTCTCTAAAATTCTCTTGAACGTATTCGAAAGTCTCTTGAACGTCTTCAAACGTATTGCGAGTGTCGTCGAAAGTCTTTTAATCGTCTCCGAACCTCTCGTCAATGTCTTTGAAAGTCTCTCTTAAGCGTCTTCGAACCCCTCATTAATGTCTTCAAACGTATTATGAATGTCGTTGAAATTCTCTTTAACGTCTTCGAACGCCTCGTGAATGTCTTCGAAAGTCTCTCAAGCGTCTCCGAACCTCTCGTGAATGTCTTTGACAGTCTTTCTTAAGCGTCTTCGAACCCCTCATGAATGTCTTCAAACGTATTATGAATATCGTTGAAATTCTCTTGAACGTCTTCGAACGCCTCGTGAATGTCTTTGAAAGTCTCTCAAGCGTCTTCGAACCCCTCATGAATGTCTTGAAACGTATTATGAATGTCGTTAAAATTCTCTTAAACGTCTTCGAACGCCTCGTGAATGTCTTTGAAAGTCTCTCAAGCGTCTTGCAACCTCTCACGAATGTCTTCAAACGTATCACGAATGTCGTCGAATGTCTCTAAAACGTCGTCGAACCTCTCATCGATGTCTTCAAACGTACTATGAATATTGTCAAAGATCTCTTGCATGTCTTCGAAAGTCTCTGAACGTCTTCGCACCTCTCGCGAATGTCTCTGAAAGTTTCTTGAACGTCTTCGAAACCCGCGTGAATGGCTTTGAAAGTCTCTGAACGTCTTTGCACGTCTCGCGAATGTCTTTGAAAGTCTCTTGAACGTCTTCAAACGTATTATGAATGTCGTTGAAGGTCTTTCAAACGTCTTCAAACCCCTCGTGAATGTCTTTGAAAGTCTTTTTGAGCGTCTCCGAACCCCTCATGAATGTCTTCAAACGTATTATGAATGTCGTCGCAATTCTCTTGAACGTCTTCGAACCCCTCGTGAATGTCTTTGAAAGTCTCTAAAACGTCGCTGAACCCCTCATCGATGTCTTGAAACGTATTGTGAATATTGTCAAAGATCTCTTGAATGTCTTCGAACCTCTCATGAATGTCTTTAAAAGCTTTCGAAAGTCTCTTGAAGGCCTCACGAACACCTTCAAACGTCTCATGACGTCGTAGAAAGTCTTTTGAAACTCTTTTAACCACTTATGCATGTCTTCAAACGCCTTATGAATGTTTTCGAACGTCTCTTGAATGTCTTCGAATGTCTTATGAATGTCTTCGGAAGTCTCTGCAACGTGTCACGAAGAGTACAATTCAATCAGTGGCGGAGTTAAAAAATTATATAAAATCATGCCAATGGACATCCACTTCAGTCAACATGGAGCTTATCGTCGATCTGCAGGGCTTTAAGAGACCCGTCAACGAATTTGTCCTAAAGGAGATGTCCATCGTCAAACTCCGCGAGAAGAATGCTGAACCGCTGACGCTCGCCTTCGACGCACTATTTGGATGGGACTCTTTACCGGCCAAGTACAAAATGACAAACAAGTGGCTGGAACGCAATTTCCATGGAATTCGATGCGATCATAATGGCATACCATACGAGGCAGCTAAAAAGACAATTCGAGAAATCTTGCAAGGAGCCCCCACCATCTATGCGAAGGGATTCGAAAAATGCGCATGGCTATCAAGATTCATGGATCCTGCGACAAACGTCATCGATTTGGAGACTCTGGACTGTCCATCGCTGCCCAAAATCACTAACTCCAAATGCCCCCATCATCCCTTCAACACGAACTGCGCCCATGAGAATGTAAAATCAGTGAAAAGCTGGTTGAGCATATACGAAGCACGAGAGAGGGATTTTTTAAAATGAATAAAACCCATTTCGATGAAAATGTCATTTGTATTCTTTATTTTACGACGAAAACATCCATCATTTACAATTTCATTAAACATATACATTTTTACATAGTCAGCACTTTGAAAAAAAGCCATGCGAACGGTGGTGCCTAATTTTGTCTCCCCACGTTTGGAGACAATGGAATGCTGTTGTAGTTCCCAACCACTGAGTTGACCAGTTGCAGCATACTCTCGATGATGCGGACAGCCGTTTGACGATGGTGTTCCATGATTTTTTTTCCGTCCACCGTGTTTAGAGACGACGGAACTCGACACTGTTGTATTTTCCATCAATATACTGCATGCAGAGCTGACCATCGCGTGCCACTTGCAGCATACTCTCGAACATTGTCGGATCTTGGTCTAAGGCCTTCACAAGTCGCGCCGGTAAGAAGACGGAGAACTCATCCGCGATGTCCACGATGTAGCGTTTCCCAAATTTGGTTTGTACTGCCCTTATGTCGGAGATTAGTCGTTCCGACTCAATGGGGAGTTCTGACCGCTTCTTCGTTGGGAGGAATTCTGCCATCCGGCCGACTTTGTTGATTTTCGAGAGATCCATTTTCCGCGCGCTTTCAAAGTTCTTTTAGATATTGATGGTGCAGTGGAATAGTGCAGTCTAAGCTTGGTCCACAGAAATATAATCTGCCTCGTAAGCCTCCCACTCAAATTTTCAAGCCTCTCCCCTCTTTTCCAATCGTGAAAAACAGGTTCGAACACGTTCGAAGAACCGTGGAGAATTTTCCCCAGACATTTTTAACGCTCCCGAAAAACAAGTTCAAACACGTTCGAAAAACCCAATATGTGGAGAATTTTCACAGCATTTTTTACACTCCCGACGTTGAGGTGGGGGGCCATCGATGTGATCTTTCATCTGTGGTGTATTATAGTGCTCCAAGCATTGAAGATATGATATCACTTCACTGTTATTCCAATGATGTTCTGGCAAACGATCCCACAATAAGCCAATATATTTACCCCAATATTTTAGGAGCAAGACCTTTGGAACCTGTTCGAGCTCGTTTTTGGTCAAGTCCGGGGGGTGCTTGGCCGAATGCATTGCGTACATACTCGCAAATGCGAACATCTTCACGTTATATTTCGGAATGGAGGCCTCGACAAGAGCTGCGCTCAAGTGGTCCATCCACGGTCCCTTCGATCCCTAAAGATTATAGTTTTCCCGAGAAACCTGTCAGGACTTGTTTCGAGTGTCGGCGAGCTTTGAGACGGCGTCCCCACGAGTCGCTCCAAGGACCACATGGCCCTCCACAGCGGACACTTTGTGACGTCACTCGCGTCCAGCGCCCCCTCCCGGACATCGCCCACATACACAAATACGATTTAACAATACATACTATGTAAATCCGTTGTTTAATTTTATTGTGAATAAACTATTGTTTAATTATCCTAATATTGACCATTCGAACACACACATACAAAACACTCATCGACGCGGGCTTCCCCCTCCCGCCAGTCGCTCTACGGACCACATGGCTACCCCCTCCACTGAGGCCTCCCCTGTGACGTCACAGCGTCCGGCGACCTCCCCTCGACCCGGTGATCTCCTTTTGGGTCAGAACCGCTACAGCTCTATTACTTTAATGATGCTTTGGACAAAAGGCTGCCTGTCCATGATATAGATCTTCGACGATGGGCCTTACGTGCACGAGAAATTGTAGAAATACCAACCGTAAATTTCCAAGCATCCGCTTTTTGGCTAAGGACATTCAAAATCCAACATGGAATTGTATCACGGAAGATTACCAAATATGTAACAAAACAACAATTATTAAACACTGATACACTTCAAAACAAAGCTACCGAATTTATAGAAATGGTGAAAGTCAACATAGCCAACGTTGGGGCTGAAAATACATTTAATTCTGATCAGAGTAGATTCAATTTAGAGCTACATACAGGCCGCACATTGGCGAAAGGAGGGCAGAAATCCGTTGAGGCAGTCGTGCAATCGAAAACATCAACAACACACAGTTATACTAGACAGCCTTTGGCTTCTGCGAGTGGCAAGCTTTTGGCACCTATGTTGATCGTTTTAAGGCGCTACCCCCACTTGTAGCGCAAAAAAGGCCTTTTTCGTTATTTTTTTAAAAGAAAACTACAAAACTTTTTTAATCGATCAATATACCATCTTGAAGAACTTTCAGTAATTTTTTTATCGAAAAATATTACATTGTTTAGTGGCAAATGGCCGTCAATGCAATAATGTTTTTATATACACGGTTTGCGGTAACCAACAATGCGGAGAAGTGGATCATCTGAGAAAAAATGCGGATGGATTTAGTCAAATATAAGTATAAACTAGTCTTTAATTTTTTTAAATATTCATTTTGCACCAAATGGCGGACAGTCTAAGTTAATGGTTCGATTTTAACGAAAAAAACGATCGTTTTTTGCCTATAAAACGGCCATTTTTTTCGAAAAAAAATCGAACGATTCCAGACTACATTTTTATGTATTAAATAAGCCTGCAAAATTTCAAGAAGATCGGTTCATTAGTCTTCGAGTAATCTTGGTCACCGACTTCAGAAATGCCATTTTGAGAAAAACGCGTTTAAAGTTTCAATTTCAGTTTACACGAGGAAATTTTTTTTTTTTTTAACTTACGTAGAGTCATCTATTCCGGGTCCATACAGAAGTTCTTCCGCCGACGATGCCGCTTGCAAAACGGAAATTTGGTGTTGCCTTCGTAACATTCTTCCTTCACGAGTGCTCTCGGCCGCACGTCTCTCTGCCAGTGCAATCCGTGCTTCGTCCATTTTATCAGCGTATTCGTGCGCGTTGTGTCCACAGCTCACTCCGATTGAGTTCAAATAAAATAATAATGATTTTGAACCGTCGTTGAATAGTCCAACGGCAATATAAGCTGCTAAATTTACAACGATTGCTCCACTCGAGGCGATTTTTGGGCTGATTTTCCAAATAAGTTGATTGAAGTTTTCGTTGTTCTTTTGATTGAAACCACCGACGCATCTTTCGAGTAAAGTTTCCTTACTCAGATCGTTGTATATAGGTCTGATGGTATCTAATACATTTGATGGAAGTTGTTTGTAATCGTGTTGGAAAGCCTCGTTTCTCGCCTGAGCTCGTTGATACGAACACCACGATTCTTTCCCGGTTGGACATCTCTCATGGTGTGGATTTGCATCGGTTGAACTGTAATGATCGAAGGTCGCCCATATTGCCTCATGCATATCGTGAACAGAAACAGAATGGCGTCGAATAGCAAGTCCATAGTACACAGTGAGCTTGTCAATAAATTTTCCTGTCAGCTGTCCTTTACCACCAAGCTTTTTTTTTTTTTTTTTTTTTACTAAATTACGAAGGCGGGATCCCATACGCTTTTGGACGTGACCGATGCATTCTTTTTTTTATAACTTCTACGTCGTCATAAGGATGAGAATTTACCAGCCCAGTGTACGTTTACGAATCTCCGTCTCCAATATAGTAACGGAACAGGACATTATATTTTTCTATTGAATGCTTGAAGATTTCGATAATGGAGTCCACCTCCATTTTTCCCGAGGAGCCTTCGTGATTTGTACTGCAGTTATATTCGTGTGTTTCGTACCATTCTTCGTATTCCGCATCATTTAGCTTGTGTTTCCACGATTTACACATTTTACAATACGCACGTTTTACCACAAGATCAAGTACTTTTCCACTATAGTAGCCTATGACTGATGTGACTCCGAACAACGACGTATATCCTCGCTTCCTTCAGGATCCATCTCCGGAAACTGTTAATTGAGGAGTTGCATCGCCTTCTGCATTAGGTGTATCTTCAATTTCTTCTCGTACGGCTTTTTTAAATATTACATCTGCACATGTTTTCACAGACTCATAAATACTTTTCAAAATTATTGAATATGTAGTCTCGGTAAGAAACCTTGGCATGTCCATAAGTCCGCAAAATTGTTGTGCTCCAGCCAATCCTATGCCGAGAACTCGCATGGTGAATATAAATCGACGATTCATTTCATACGAATGTTCCAAAAAAGGAGAAGATGGTATCAAATTATCTGCACATGAGTCACATTTCACAACGATTTTGAAGCCTCGTCCTCTTGCACTTGCCGTTTCAAATATAATATTTCCATTACACGTTTTGCACTTCACTAAATTTGAAATAGCAGCAAACACAACCCAAAAGTTCAAAATCCGATATTCAATATTAGGACTTTGATTCACAATCATATCAATATTGTTTTTCAGTTTCTTCGCAGACGTGCTGAAACTTTGTTTCCGTTTCGGCCAGGTTGTGGTTAAAAACACCCTTCCTTTTTTTTTGGTCGAGATTTCCGTAAATTATCACTGCTTCTTGTTTGTCGCGAACCTTTTTTTCGATCCATTTTTGAATGTACAATGAATAAAAACTGCGCTTATAATATTATGAACGGCGGAATATACGTCTTATATAGTCGAACTTTCGAGCTACACTGACGAGTTTAGACCATAACAGACAACGAAAATACGTTTTTATAAATTCCAGTCTATTATATAAACTTGTGAATGCCAGGTATACGACCCTTTTCATCGAACAATGCATTGAAGGTCGGAGGGAGGGTCGAGCGCGCCAGACGGCAGACTAGCCGGTCGTTTACACAACGGATTCTTATCTTTCAATGCTCATATCTCAGTCAATTTTGTTCGGATCGACTTGAAATTTTCAGGATATATTCTCAGATATTTATACTTCAAAAAAATGCAATAAAAAGAAATCGATTTTTTTCAAAATCGCAAGTGGGGGTAACCCCTTAAACGAACCTACTGCCAAATTTGGTCCTCGAGTAGAACAAACTATGTTCAGAGCCGAAAATATATTTCTTTTGGCATCGAAATCTGGAAAATTGACGACTAATCATTTCAAGCGATGGTTCCAAGAAGTATATATTCCCAATACGGGTCCAAAATCGGTAATACTTCTGGATTCTTGGAGCGGTCAATGTCCAACTGCATTTAAATAAATGGATATGCAAGGGAAAGATATTAAAGTTTTAACCATTCCAGCAGGTAAATATTTTGCATCAGTTTCATTAGTTCTGTAGACAATTAGTCCATATGATAATTAGTCATTCCTGCAGGTACGACTGGAATGATACAGCCTCTTGATGTTTATGGCTTCCAAGTATGGAAAAACTTTGTCAAACACTTTTCTGACGCAGTAATATTATACAATTACGACGTCAATCTGCATTTGATTGTCAATATTGTTAAATTACAATCTCTTACACACAACCAGTTTTCTTTTCTACGGTTTACAAAACTTTTCAAATATGCGTGGTACAAAAGCGGGTACGAAGAAGAATGACCACCAAACTTCGAAAATCCGGTCGAATTTTGCTTTTCACAAAATGTACCGACATGCGATATATGCGGCGAAGCAGCTATTATCACTTGTGCGTGGTGTAAGAAATCTCTTTGTTTCAAACACTTTTATCATGACTATCATTATTGTAATAAGTATAATCCATAAAAATCATGGAGTTGAAACGTTTCCTAAATGAGTAAGCGTGAAAACACTTTTCCGATTGTGTTGTAATTTTCAAAGGCAGTACGTGGCGGGGGAGAATTTCTTCGTAAAAATTCTAAAAATTGTAATCCAGTTGCTTCCGAAGCACAAAGTCAGTCCGTGATTGCGATCCTTGCCTCTGCCCATATTAGTGGAAAACTGAAGACTGATTTTTCACAAGTAATTCACTAATTATTGCAATAACCAACACGCCATTTATTGCTGTACTCATCATTATCATCATGAACGTCTAGTAGTCGAAGAATACTACATTTTTTCCTATCGAACTTTATTTTTATTTCGGCTCGTTCACGAGCTATAGAAAGAACGAAGTTGTTAAGGATGCGTTGACCCCTTAAGAGTGTCGTTCCGCCAAAACGAGAAAATGTTTATTGACTCTTTTGACTGATTGTACTTTCTCTGTGACCCATTTTTATTTCTTCAAATTTTCGTCCATGCCGCACGGTAAGAACTTTGAACGTTTGCCTTTCGAGAGGGGGCCCGTTGGGGGGGAGAGGCTAGAATGTTATAAATATGCAATTGCGTCATAACACGAACGTATATTGACGTGAATTTAGACCGAAATGCCAAAAGGCTAGCTGATAAGACGATGCTCTCGGCAAAAAAATCGACGGGCAGTTTCAACTCCTTAGTTGTGAAGTATCGGAAAAAGAAAAAATCCATATCCGCACTTTTCCCTTCTCTACATGTATGCAAATTTACATCCCAATCGATTAAAAATTCTCGGCGATACGGTTGGAAAAATTGCATTTTTGCAATAAACAATATGAAATTTGTTGCTATCTGCATCGTTCTCATCTCCAATGTATAGTACACGAAAAAATAAACATTGTTGCAATTGGAAGTGTTTCTATATCTTGTACCGTTAAAACGTTATCGACGAAAAACGAAAAACACCTCAATTTTCGAGGGTGCTTTTCAACCCTTAAAAATCGGGTTTCGCCGATATAGAAAAATACATGTCGCCTATTTTTTCCTATTCTACAAGCATGCCAAATTTTATCGAAATCGGAGACATCGACCTCGCAACGGATCCTTGTTAGGCACATACTTTCGAACAAAAAAGGTCAAACCGAAATCGGTGTATTTTTGTCAAGTTATGCCCGAAGGAATGTAAAAAGATTGCATTGTTTCAATTCATAATTAAGGAGTTCTGAGGAGTAACTCCAAAGTCCACGATCAAATCTTAAGTTCATGTAAATTAAGGCTAAATTCACATGACCGCGAGGTCGCGCGCTGAGCCTCCCGCGCGGTCATGTGAACTTAGCCTAAATTTATATGGGACCACCACCGTAGCACATACTTTCAAACAAAAAAAATTATCAAAATCGGTGCATATTTATCGAAGTTATACGCGAACATATATGCATATACAATAGAACTGATAACCTCCTCTTTTTTAGAATCTGGTTAATAAACCAGTATATTTTAAAAATCATGATTCTACAATTTGTAACACATTTCGATCTTACAAGAATGTGATATAAACTTACTATCAAACAGTGTAAGGATCAAATGTTTGCAAAGGATTATAGAATTTTCTGTGACTATGCACTTTTAATTCCGATGACACATACTTACTAAAAAACTACGAGTTAACAATAACCTAATTAGTAATTTAGTTACTTACTTTCGGCCCTTCTCAGATGCACGATAATACGATCACTATTTTAATTTGAAATCAACTCTGAACTCATTCAAAAGGTCTCAACATAAATCAAAGAAAAAATTACATTACTTATTTAGTATTGCTAGTCAAGCTTCATTACACGTAATTTATAACAAAGAAATGACAATTGACACGCGCGCGAGCAGTCTGTTCGAATTGTCTCTGCTCCGACGGGTATTCCCCGAGACGAGTGCTGCGAATAGTTAGGGCACGGTCTTATCTTTAGGCAAGGATAATACATATATTAGATGGAAGCACATGCCTTATGGAAGCGCTGCCACGATTGCTTGGCTTAGTTATCACTCGAACCACCTAAAGTGCTGTCTGTATCGATGTGCATGAGCACATCCAAAGAATATGTTCTTTGATTCTGTGGGTGGCACACCGATACGTCTCCGCGCAGTCTACCGGCGGAAATATGGACTGCATTTTCTGTGCCAAACACTAACACGGCACATGTGCTTCCATGTAATATATGTTCTTTGATACAGATTTGGAAACAGCCACGATATGTTAGGCGCGCTAGGCCGATCCACTTTTCTTTACATTTTTCGCCACTACGTGGCATTGCTGTTGACGGGTACGTGTGCGACAAGGACAGAATAGCTTCTGTCTGTCTCTCCCACTGTCAAGATCGAGGGGCATGCGCCGCCAACCTAGCCCATGAATATTCTATGAGAATACGAATAAAAAACCAAATGAACAAATAATACGCCTATACTGATAACTAAACTGATTGATAAACCCATTCTCTGAAAAGTTGCAGCTACGAAAACTCTTCTGCTACTCACATTTTTCTAAGTTTAATCCTGAATATTTTCTCTAAACATTCGGTGACCGGCTGTTTTTATTGTCGTTACGAAATCTTTACAATATTTTACACGTATGAGCAGTTTATATCTGGCATCTAGAGTTATGTAGTGTTTAAATTATTACATAAAAATGTGGCCAGCGCATAATCTCCATAGGGCGCGGTATAAATGAGGCCTTTTTGGGGTCGTCATTTTTCGTTAAAAGTTCGGTAAATTGGCTTGCAATTTTACCAGTATACGGGGATGTATTTTTACTTGATTATGGACGAAAATCAATTAATTGTTAAATATTCGAGTTCGTGAAAGAAATGTCTTAAAAGCATGAGCCACAAAAATTATAAGTGGTGGCGAAGGGTGGGATCACAGAAGACCGCGGGTGGGAGATATCCTCCGATAGGAGCGACGTATCTGGCGGCTAGCGGAATAAAAAGTGGATCTTGTAACGGTGCCTCACGGCGTCATTGAAATGTGTCTCCGTTTTCACACCTGTATGTAAGACCGTGGGTCAGGAAAGTCCCGCAGCGGCTAACAGTGTTGCCAAATTAGTGGATTGTCCACGTACACTTGTGGTTTAGACATCCCTTTTGGTGGATAAAATTCGTTTTTAGTGGCTGATGGTCTTTGTTAGTGGTAAACAAGATATTCACCCAATAACGTGTAAACACATTTATAATCCATTATATTTTGCTACGACAAGGCACTTTGACACAAAGTGTGTCAACTTTTATGGTGTAGGCAACAGTACTATCCTGTAAATACCTATCAGCGTCATGGGGATTCCCTGAATAATGTTTTGGCTGTATATAGATTGAAATGAATATAGACCACAGAGTATAGTGGATGAATCGAATTCGATTTGCTTGAAAAAATATGTTTTTAAATACTTAATAATTTTTTTATGTAAGTGCATCAGATGTAGTTGCTTACTTACTAGACAATAAGCGGTAACACCAGGTGGTATCAGAGGTTTTTTCGTGGTTTGAGAAACCGCTTATGGTGGATATAACAAAATAAGTTGGCAACAGCGGCGGCTACTATCTTTATATTAGCTTCTAACAAGTTACAAGTTTCACGACAGCAAGGTTCAAATTGGTTGATTTCCCCTGTTGTTATTCTTTAGTACGTATGTATGTATTTTATTTACGAAATTTCTCTATTTTTAGAATCTAGTCTTTATGTTTCGAGCCAAAGCCACCATAGAGTGAGCGGGCCCACTGCGCGGCGTGCACAATTTTTATAGCATTATCTATAAGTAGGTAGAGCTTTATGCTACATTGACAATTGCTACCTATATTTATATTTTGCATGCGTACGGGGCCTCCAGCCTCAAACTGCCCCTTCCTGAACATATTTCGACCTTGGTTGGAATTTGAGTAAAAATAACTTCTCGAGATCTGGAGGCCCCCCAGGACCAGAGGCCCATAGCGGACCGCCCCCTCCGCCCCCCCCCCTCCCCCGCGCACTAGTCCGCCACTGCGTTCTTCTAGGCTTAGAAGGCGTTCGGTGGATTTCCCTCGATGGGTCATGTAATTAAGTGAGGGATGTCGAGGGAGGTAAGAGCATTTTTCGCTGGTTTGATTCACCCCCGTGCAGGTACTCGGACGAATCTATGTCTATATTGTGACGTATATTTCGAGGATAAAAAGGAGTTGGATACTCGGATATCCACGAGGCCACAAAATCCCGTCCTCGTCCTCCCCGGCGATATACTTTTATAGGGCGCCAGCCGAAAATCGGCTCATCGGGATGGAGGGAGGGAGGACGGGAATTACGGGAATTCGGTACACAAATTACGAATACGTAAATAAACATTATAACGTCCGACTCGAGTGATGAAATTCATCTTGCGATTCTCTATTCAACAATCTACAAAACGCACGGCAAACAAATAATTCCCGAAACGTGACGATGCGAAAAAAATTTACACGCGCACACGACCGAGCCCTGCATTCACCCACATTTCATCGCGAGCTCGTTTTGGCCTCTCCCCTCGCTCCCCTAACGGCTGCCTTAAGAATTCAAAAACAACACCGGGCCCGCTACTTTGTTACCCGGCCGAGCTTTTATTAATTATCCGAACAAACTCTCCCGATCGCCATTCACTCCCTTGATTCCCATCCGACGACCACCTTCCGCGATAGAACCAGGATTATCTACCACGGGACAGCCAACAGGAATCGCACTCACAATTCGCACTCACACAGATACGCGGTGACGATAATTTTCGGGAAGTTGCCCGACGCGAAAAATAAGACTCCCCGCGCGCGACCACCGCGCGAATCCCTCGGCGGGACGCGCTAGCTCGACCTTTCCCTGGGGATTCTTCACAACGAAACGCGAAAAAGGCCGCGGCCGCGATAGCACCGAGATCGAGGATCGGTCGACAGCTACCGAGTTGGAACGAGAAAGCGCGGCTTGGCTCACCCGGAATAATTCGCTGGACCGCGTGTTTCTTCTTGTCCACGTCGGTCCGGCTCGACACCTCGCAGGAAGCTGCTGTCTCCAGCACGCGAGCTAACGTGCCGGCTCTCTCTTACGCGGGTCACTTGGCCCTCGCTATAGAGGGCGGGAGCGCATACCTCGGTGTTACGCCGCGGGACCAACGCGCGCAATTTGAACTCGAGCTCGGCGACAATGAGCTAGGCCGAGCAAGGACCAATCGCTACCAGAATTAATTCGCAGACACGACGGTGAAATCACGGGGAGGCCGGGAGGACGGGACTGATCCTATCGCCCCATCCGCCTTGCTGAATTCGGGCGCGCTCGTAGTCCAACGACGTTTCCGTATTCCAGGCGCTCGGCGTTCATCTCTGCCTCGACTTGACGTAGCTGCTGCTCGCGTTTCCGATCGCGCCACCGTCATCTAACTCTTGACTCCTCTTTCTCTCTCTCGTACTCGCAGGCGACCGCGACAAATGATAAGAGAAAAGAAAGCGGGGAGGGCTTGAAATCGGGATTACGGTATTCAGAGGGCGCTATGGAAACTCGTCGTGGTTGGGGGGACATTCCGACCCCTTACTCTCGGTGGACGTGTAAAATATTTACGTTACAATATATGTCATAAAAGTGCGAGAGGTGTTTCGTCGGTAATTTTTTATTTTTGCAAAATGGTTTTACCGATCGTTCATATTAAGTGAAATCAGTATAAAGATCGTATTTTGAAAAAAATTGTCTGTACGTTCGCGCGTTTGTAACTCGAGAATTACTAAATGGATTTTGATAAATCTTTGACACAAACACAGCTTAGAATATGGTATATGCTATGGACCACTGGTCTTCACGCTTTAGAGTTAATTACAGATACAATAAGTAATCGTACCCAACCAAACAAACAAAAAAGTGACGTTCATCTTAAACGAACAAACGAACATGAACAAACAAACAATAATTTATGAATAATCAAAGGTGTGTGCAATTTTCGCATTTTCAAACATCGCATTGACAAGAAAAACACACGAAACTGCAAACGTAAAAAACAATTTAACAAATAAACAAAAGGTTACGGATTTCGAGGCGTGCTCAATGGAAGCGAGAATAGGGGCAGGGGGAAGAAATTTTGTTGCATAAGAATCCCTTACAGTAAAGTGTTGTGAACCCTTCTCGGTAACTTCTGTAATTTTTTCTACCAACCCGCTTAAAAAAAAGAAAAAATGAGGGGGTAAATGGTATCATGGATAATATTTCAACGCAGACTAATTGTGAGAGGCTTAACGGAATGGCGAGGTTTCTTATTGAGCTCATTATTTTCAGTCATTTCAAGGTTCCTTATTTTTTTCTGCGCTTCCTACTTCTATTTCCTCACGATCTTTACTGTAGCTGCATCTTCGTGAGCTGCCCTGCATATTTATGACGTCAGGTCAGCTGCCTTTGGATTGTCGCAACTTTTAGTTCACACACGTGGTTTCCCAATTTCTCGAAAACCCACAATAAAGATTCTCCATTGACGCACCTGCACTCTCTGGAAAACTCTCGAACAGCGTCCTAAAACGTCACGTAGGCCCTTCCTCCCACCATCTCAATTTTTCCATGCTCCATCTCTAGAAAATGCGTTCGTTCTACGCTACGTTAGTCTGTAAGTCCGTTAATTACTTGAATAAACGTGTCTCGAGTAGCTCACATTTGTGTTAACCGAGTTGTTCCATCCTACAACTGAGTTCTGCAGCGAGTCAGTCACTCCGTTTAAATGAAATCGTGATAAAACTAACTAAACCGACATCACAATTGGTGCTAAGTGTGGGATACGCTGTTGGATCCGCTAAACGAGTGGTCAAACTTCCAACTACAATAGCGAGTAAAGTCGGAAGCTTCCTTTTAGATACTGGCGGCGTGATAAGTTTAATAAAATTCCACATGCTGACCAGAGGTACGCTCATAAACAAAAGACTCAAAATCCCCCTTACCATGGGAAATGAAAAACACGAAACCCTCTTCGCCGCACAACAAGAATTTCAAGGAAAGGCTTATATCTTCCACGTCATCCCAAATGACTTCCCGTTAGACGAAGACGGATTAGTTGGCATCCCTTTTATGTAAAAATATCAAACAGACATCGGAATATGAAAAAAAGAAATTCCTACAATTCGACGGCGTTCCATACGAATTTGAAAAATTTACGGTCACCATCCCACCACGGACGCTCTATTTTATCAATTTTTATATAAACATTGCAATAGAGCAGCCATCAAGGCTGAAGATAATCCACTATCGATAGTGCCTTGCGTCTATGAAGCTAAGGACTGTCAAGCCCAAATGCCAGCAATAAACGACTCGGAAGAACCGATCGAGGTTACGATGGACGAAGTGCGAGGCATCCCTATGGACAAAATTACTTATTTACCTGAGGAGGAGCGCTCAGACGCACCAAAGGCCGCATTTCGCATCCATCAGATAACATACGTAAATTCGGAAGAACGCATTTTTGTACACCAACAGAATACACGACTCGACCACGTCCCGCCCGACCAAGTAGAAAAAGTATGAGACATCATCCGTAATATTTCGGACGTGTTTGCCTTACCTGGTGACCCACTCCCAGGTATGAAAATGATCAAGCATCGCATCATCACGAGTGATGATACACCTGTGAACACAAAGCAATTTAGGTACCCTCCAGCACACAATGAAGAAATCGACCGTCAGGTAAACGAAATGCTGAAGAAAAATCTGATAGAGTCGAGTGGCTCCCCTTACAACTCTCCTATTTGGGTTGTGCCTCAAAAAGCGGATGCATCTGGAAAACAGAAGTGGAGGATCATCATCGACTTTCGACAAAAACGACACACGACAAATCCTCTCCCATGCATCGATTAAATATTGGACCAGCTGGGGCGCGCGAATATTTCTCTGCATTTGATCTTGCTTCAGGATTTCATCTAATTCCAATGTACGAACGCGAGGAGCAAAAGACAGCGTTTTCTACATCACCGGGCCACTATCGTTACAGCAGGATGCCGTTTGGATTAAAAAATACTCCTGCGACGTTCCAACGCATGATAGATAATGCGTTGAGAGGATAAATCGGAAACGCGCGCTTCGTATACTTAGACGAAGTTATTATTTACGGGCAAACATTCGAGGAAAACAAAAAAGTTAATTAATGTTTTAACTCGCCTCTGCGAATCAGATTTGAAACTACAGCCCGATAAATGTGAATGTCTTCGACCAGAATAAGAATTCGTGGGGCATATAATCTCTGAAGAAGGAGTAAAGCCTGAACCAAAGAAAAATGAAACAGTACAGAACTTCCCACAACCAAACCACGAGATCAAAAACCAATTAAACAATTCCTCGGATTGGCTGGATATTACAGAAAGTTCATCAAGGATTTCAGCACAGTAGCAAAACCCTTGACAGAGCTCTTGAAGAAGGCAACGCCATGGGCATGGACTAATAAACAGAAATAGGCTTTCAGTTTACTGCGTACAGAACTCGTCACGTCACCTGTCCTTCAATACCCGGATTTCAAAGAATCCTTTGTGCTCACCACCGACGCGAGTAACCATGCAATAGGTGCAGTATTATCGCAGGAACCTATCGGCAAGGAGCGACCTGTCGCATACGCCTTATGCACTATTAATAAGGCCGAACAACGATACTCGACTCGAAAAAAGAGATACTTGCAATCGCTCGGGCTACAAAACATTTCCGACAATATTTGTACGGGAAGAAATTCCAGATTATTACCGACCACAAGCCACTCATGTGGATTTTAAAAGCTACGAATCCCCCAACAAATAGTCGACTGATGAGACTTTGGTTGAAACTCTAGGAATACGAGCACGATACTATTTATAAGAAAGGGACGTTAAACACTAACGCCGATGCATTATCACGAATACATGCAGTAACTACACGTCAAGGAAAGAGCAACAACTCCCCAAATTAAGAGCCAGAAAATCAAGAAGAAAACATCAATGCCGAAGAAAGCGATAACGCAAATGAAATTGATAACGCTGAAGATGATCGGGGAACTAAAGACGAACATTTCCCTTTGTACATTGAACTCGAGTTATCGAAGGGAATTCCGCAAGTTCCTCAAATTTTAGAGGAGATACCATCCAGGAATACACCGAGGATCAAAATCATCGATCAACCGGGAAATAGTGAAGGCGAATTGAACCCCGATTTCGCAGCAGTTGAAATCGAGTGGTTCAACGTATTAGCCGAAAAACTGTCGACAATCAATGAACCTATGAAGATTTATTTAGGATACAAACATTTGAGCGCAAATCCAGTCACGAAGATGCGGATTAAGCAAATGATTTCATTCTTTTGGTAAAAGAAAACCGAAAGACCTCTTCTCTACCTCTACAACACGGAACTCTATGAGCCAGGTACAGAAAAAGAAAGGATAAACATCATCAAACAACATCATGGGACAAACGCCAAATGTCATTTCGGAGTAGCAAAAACTCTCGATTGCGTGAACGCTGGCTGGCCTTCTTGGCCCAACAAACAAAGGGACATCGACGATTATATTCGTAGATACGACACGTGGCAACACTGGTGCGAACACAATCACGAGCCGAAGCAATAATTACGGACATACCTGAAAAACCAAATGAAAAAATTGCCTTGCACCTTGTGGGTCCACTACCTGAAACTTACGAGGGGCACAGGTACATCCTCTCTGCATAAGATTAGCTGACATAATACATTACGCTGATCCCTTCAACATCACAGGACGCTCAACCCACGGTGACAGCATTGGTCGATGATTTCGTTTACATTCACGGAGCTCCAAAAAGTATCCTAACTGATGGTGGATCTCATCTGGACATCTGGAAAAACTCTTCGAAATATCTTACATGACAACATCAATGTTTTACCCTCAGACTAATGGAAGCCTTGGACGAGCACATGGAACGATTAAAGAACGAATAAAAGCATTAATATACGATAATCGAGAAGACTGGGATAAAAAGTTGAAGTTTGTTTCCATGGCCTACAACACAACGAAACATGAAGGAACAGGATTAACACCGTTCGAAACGCAATTCGGAAGAAAACCCAACATCCCGAATAATGTTCCAGTTCAGAGGACCAGCGTAACAATCGACCAGTACTTCGAAGGACCACGCGCTGACCATGAACGCATAGTGAAAAGAGGATGCGATAATCTAATCCAGGCCAAAGAACGCTATAAGGCAGTCCAGGATTCTCGCATACACCGTTCCGTATCCATCTTCGCAAAGGGCGACGAAGTCCGTGTTGTTCGAGAGAGAAAAGACACCCTTTGCCCCGAAGTGGGAAGGACCAGGTATTATTTTAGAACAAACATCAGACGTTAACTATGAAATATTGCTGAACAACAGAAGAAAATGAATCCACGTTAACAAATTGAAACCGTATCATAGAGACTAATCAACAATTCTGTGCAGGGTGGTGCTGTTACCTCATTATGGTGCTGTTACTTCTTCCCCTTCTTGTAGCGTGCATTACGTTCGACGAATTAAAAGTGGAACCACCCGTGTATAGGGGACATTTGAGAAAAGTCGTAATCTACCATCAAACCTGGACTACGTCGATCTCACCGAAATAAACCTACACCGGGATGAGTTGGTCACGATCTTTGTCAGGAATCAGCGATGGAACCAACAAACGAAGGACTTGCCCCGAATCCACATCAATCGAAATTCTTCGGTAATGGTTAAATAGGATTGATGTAAGAACATCCAGACTAATGAACATAATCGATTACAAACTCCATTTCAGAAAAGGTGTTTTACAAATACCCATTCTTACGGTAATCTTACAAAAACTGACAGAATATCCGACTCGCAATGTCATATACTCTATATAAATTTATTTTAAACCTTGTGGATTTAATAAAAATTAGGAAATTCTTGGATTGTCACATCCCCTAATGACGAAACTCTACGTACATTGTGATGACCATAAACCACACCAGGCAATATTGCGCGGCACCAACTAAATAACGATAACAGGTAACTCCGTTCGGCACACTGAACACATTTTTGTAAGACCTAGTTATAACACGAAGACTACTTAAGCAACTGACATTAAGTATTCTCAATTAGACCCTTAAAGTACTAAACCTTGGAGAAGTTCTTCAAAACCATTTAGTTTCTTTGGAAGATATCCAGCTAACGACCTTATCGTTAGCTGGATATCTTCCAAAGAAACTAAATGGTTTTGAAGAACTTCTTCAAGATTTAGTCCTTTAAGGATCGACCTACATACGTGCATATTAGTATATATTAAGGATATGTACATACGTACATATTAATACATATTAAGGATGACCTTACTCAACTCAAAACCCTTGGACAAACTTTAAACGACATTTCAGAAGAAGCAGCAAAACTTCGACAACGAAACGAACTAAGACATTTATTGAGAATGCCTATGAAAGTATCTGGTACCTCAGATACAGTTGAACAGTACTTGTTTTCTTGTATTTGATGATGAGGTATGGATTATGCGGATGTTTATCCAACAATTTGAGAGAGAGAGAGAGAGAGAGAGAAATTGATTGATTGATTGATTGATTTTTTATTTATGCCTTAGTACAATCACTTTTGGACAAAAAAGAATACAAACTATTTAAATAACAGTGCTCTCTCTTTTTTCGATATGTGCCAAACAAAAAGACGCAAGATGACACTAACGCGCGTATTTTATACATATATAAAGTATCTTAAAATTAATTTAAACTAAAATAAACTAAACTAAACTAAACTTAACTTGAGTCGCCAATTTCATCGAAATATGTAGCTTATCAATACACCACGATAGGAAGAAACGCAACGGTTAAATACTATATGACCTATCATAACTATTTACTCGCACGCAGAGGCTGGCAAATTTGCATCAGACTCAAACAGAAATAGATTAAGGCGTTCCTTGAAGATAGATTTTGAGTTTGCAGTTACAATATCCGCTGGCAGAATTCCAAAAATAGGCAACTGCAACGCTAAAAGATTGTTGATATGTCGTTGTTTGGCACGATCGAATAAGAAATGTATGTTGGACAAGAGAGCCGCGAGTAAAGCGCGTAGGTACCGACGGCTGATGAAATAAGTCACGAATATATTCGGGTGAGTCTCCATGATGTACACCACAAGCCATAATGCCGAGAAAGTACATTCTTCGCCATCGAATTGTGAGCCAGCCTAGCCTTCTGCGATAGGGAGTAATGTGGGTGTCCCGTCGTAGATTAAAAATGAAACGAATGCAACTATTGATTAGTCTTTCCAGCACCAGATTTAGTTCAGCCGTTACGTCGGTGAGTACCAAGCAGCAGTAGTCAATTAGAGCAAAGATAAGCGAGACAACTAGTGAGATCCTAAGATCCGATAGTTTACTACAATATTCCGGATACTATTAACTTTAAACTTCAAAAGTTAGTAACTTGCTGCATTCGATTTGTCTTCAATCTGCAGAGATGAGCATGTGACCCCGTATAGACATCAGTTGAGATGGCTGTCTATTAAAAATAGGCGCTCCTACTTTTTAGGGGTCCTTGTATACAATGTTTATATGAAACATGTCTCCGAGTACATTCAAGAAACCTCTGGGAGAATCCACCCTGATGGCCGTATCTCATTCAGATTACTTCCATCTACATTCCCTATTCCGTTTGCCTGGACAGTGATTTACCAGAATTCCCTTACTGCGCACGCTTATCACCACTGGCACATGCTCCCAGTGAGTGTAACCAGCTCCTTCTCGCTTGCTACCTTAAGGTCATGTGCCACACGCAAGAAAATTTCGACGCGGCCTCTCGTTACGTCGGTAGCGCAGATCTCGTAGTTTTTAGCTACGAGTCGCTACCGACGGACAGCGCAGCGATCGCGAAATCGGTCTCGATGCTTCGCACTGGGACGAAGGGTCGAAGCCAAGCAGGCGGCAATCGCTGAGTGCACGCGCATGTGTGTGTGTTTTTGTTGCTACGCCGACCGTGTGCAGAAAGAACGAATACATTCTCGCACGCCGTTCGGTCGTACGCAAGCACCTTACATCTATGTGTGTATCACACAATTCACGCAACTATGCGTAGCGACCATGGTACGCTTGTATTGGAAGCATGCGCTCGCTCGGTAGGAGAGCGGTGAAACTTTGTTGCATTTTACATTGTATATGCAGCCATCGAATCGATTTTTTTTCGACGACGACTACAACCAAAAGACTCAGGCATTTCCCCATACTTTCGGCATCGATGCCGCTTATCGTTAACGATATCGATCCCTACCAAAATTTCGAGCCACCGAAATTGCTCGAAACTCACTCTACTGTTACGTCCGAAGCCGTTTAGAAAAGATATATATTTCTAGAGTTATAAGCGTCGAGCGGTAAACGCTTTACTCCGATTACTACCCTAATGAGTCACGAGTGCTCTTCGGGATAATAATTATGTGGGAACGTTTGCTGTGAGACCTCGAGAGATCTTGGTTCTTTTATGGGTTTAGGAAATTAATAATAAAGGGACTTCAATGTCTTGAGTCACACAATAGTTTAATAAACACTCGATGAAATGATAATTTGGTACATTCCAAGTAAATTTATAATGTGATAAATACCTTTGACAATCAGGAGCGGTGTCGTCGCTTTACAATAACGTATTCTTGCTTTCGTTGAATATTTCTTTAAACACACACGCGTACTCTCACAATCTTCTAGAGATCTGGTCGCGGAATATCAATAATTTGTACTTGAAATATTTGGTCGTTTGACCCTTTTTGATTATAAAGCAATATAAATTGAATCTAATAATTACGCCGAATCACACTCTTCTACAAAAGACCCGGATTTCGGACAGCGTAACGACGCGTGAAAATTTTGGCTGAAACTGAACACATTATAATATACGTCCGATACTACTGTCGGATCACTCTCTTCTACGGAAGACCTGGATTACGAACAGTGTATCGGCGTTAAAAACTTCGGCTATACTGCGCGCTTGTCGTCGAGACAAGGAGGTTTTATAAGGGCGAGATGACTTTGCCAGAAGGGCAACTCTCTTACTTTGGGCACAGAGAACTATTATTCGTCTATTATTCGAGAGTTCGACCTCCTCTGAGAAGCAATAGAGGTTGGATATTTTGGATCTCTACCATGTCGCCTTGCCGATCCCTATCATAGGGCTGGAGGCTCCGGCGGGAAAACTTTTATTACTGCTCTCATGTAGAGGGGGAAAAATAGCCGAACGGCTCGCTACACGAAAATACATGCATTAGGTATTGTGACCAGTTGATAAACAAGGAAAGCGTATATCTTCGCTATGGTCTGTGATGCACGCGTCTATAGTGTGTGAGAAGCAATACAATTGTGATAGGTATCTTGAACCCTTATATTTTTGGTTACGGTGAACATTAAAAGTAGCTGACTATTGCTTCTCGCACGTGTACAATTATGTGTGTGTTGGTCAAAAAGAAATCAGAGAATAACGCCGTACGTGACACCTCCCCACTTAGACTAGTCATCGTCCTCGGTGACTTCAAATTTATGCATATTAAAATATGGCTGTATTGGAATATGTATAAATGGTACAAGAATCATTGATTCTAAGTTTGAAATATCGTTTCAACATCTGGTTGTAAAATTCAGGGTCGTAAGGAGTAGGGTACTGAGTTTTCAAAGGGGATGTGGATTATGAATGTCGTTCTGATAGAGTTTCTCCATAGACTCGTCATCCTTGATGTGGGTGACAATATATTTCGTGCGTATCGACATCTGACGAGGGTTTTGATAATAAATTCGGTTATTGATCGACCGGTATTGGTTTTGTAAATTCCATCTGATGTGCATATATGTCTTCTGACAATGCTCTCATGGAAGATACATCTAGACATTGCGATTGTTCAGCGGATTACAAACCGAGGTTGTATGTAGCCGTCAATGTTCCGACCAGGGCCGGACATGTAAGGATATGTATAAACGTGTATATATATATATGCATATTTATGTACCCTTTTTTTTTGAAACTGTAACGTCGCAAGCAAAGCGCATAAAAATATTGCGTTTTCTCTCTCCTACTTTGTTGAAATCCGACGAGAACGCTGGCCTGAGCTATTTCCCATGGAAATCGTGAATAACCATTAAACGAATATGGCATTCACATTTTTCGACACATTCTTGTATCTTCTTAAGCTTAGACATACCACAGCTGTAATGCAACCTATTGATAATAAGCGAGCGTCGGGCGTACTTTCGTACGACCCTCCTTACGCACTCGAATTCAACGAGAACGTAGTTTTAAGCACGCTTTCTCGGAAAAGTCGTGAAACAAAAATATCATACTGCAAGCCAGACGACCCAGAGTTCACCCGCCGGCGAAGACATAGCGGAGCTCCGATTTTCTAATCCGTGTGGGGACCAAGGGTAGGCCAAGATCGCCGGAAAAGTCCACTCGACTCGGTCATAAAACCGGGCTGCGACGAAAATAAAATACACAAGGAAGGGCAACGAGGCGCATCGCAGCTGCACTATCGCGGGGGCGACTCGGCGCCGGGCCCTAGACTCTAGATAAACAAACACGATCCCATGCGCTTTTTCCACGAAAACTCGCTCGGAATAGCTTCATTCCGATTGGTCTATTTGTAATTAATTTCGTGCGCCCAGACTCCGAGATACAAAGAACTGTCTCCCACGTCGACCACTCCGATTGGTTAAGAGGGAATCAAAAACGAAAACCCCCTTTTCTTCTACTCCACCCAAGAAGGGAAATCTGGAGCAGGAAGGTCCAGAGGATTAAAGAAAAATCAGTTCAGCATCATCTTCCGAACCAGAAAGATCGCTTCTACCGACTCCAACCTTGTATCGCGATTCGTACCTCTGTCCTGCGTTTAATAATTCAACTCTGTTGTCCGAGCATCTATTTACATATCTATTTACTCCGAAAAGTATCGTGAATCTTCTCTGCACTTTTCACATTCGTAAAGTGACCATCTGACCCATCTGCGGCACCATTGTAAACACAGCGCGTGTGCGGCTAATCGACAGGCATTGTACTAGCGAGCGTAACAGGCCGAGAGCGAAGGTCCTTTCACCCAAGTCCGAAGGACCGTCATTCAGAAAACGTAAGCTAACTGTATCATTTTTTTTGTATCATTTTCTTAATCCGCCGAACTGTATTCTTCCCATGTTTCCGACCGGCCAAGTGGACGGTACTCGGCAATAAACGAAAATTTGTAAACAGTAACCACATCTGTCGCAATCGCTCGCATAAGTCTTGACCATCTAGGCACTCGAGACCTAGAACATCCGTTTCACACATTCTCCTTTTACCCTCATCCCGTGCTATTGCGCTTGGCGTAGGCAAGAAAGAGGGAAACGAAAGTTTATGCTCTCATCCCTTCCGGATGTGACAAAACCGATACTCTCCACTCGATGTTCTTGAATACGCATCGAAATATGTTGGAAACTGATTTGACATTCTGCGGTGTTTCCGGATATAAGGATCGGAACAGAGGGTAGGTGAAGGCTGCAATAGCGGAGTTGAATCCATTGGTATAGAATAGAAAGTTTAAATATTTTGACTTCCAATCACGATATCATTCTTTCTTGAAATTTAATATGCATTAATTTGCGTCCGTTATCGTTATCATTATAGTTATTAGTTAATGTCGGTAATGTTTCATTATGTATTATAGATTTTTCAACGTTCTGTCTATGGTTTTCGATTTTGACAATATTTGTTTGTTTTAATGGGCATACGGTTATCGTATGGTTATTACGGTTTTCCACCTCGAACGACATCATGGAAGACGGTTTGGTACTCCAGTATAGCAGACCAGTTCGACATTTTCGCAGCCCTCGCTTCCGTGGGCATTCTTGCAATTCTTAATATTTGAGCGCCGTCAGCGATATTGTCTTCGTTGGACAGCATCGAATGCATCGATGGATGTGGCTTGCTTGTTGTTCGTCGACCTTAAGTTTTGTTGGAAATGATGAGGTGTCATTCAGTCGACGTGAGGCGAGGTTAAGCCTTAGGTTCGTGGTAGAGCCGGTAATGCTGTCGATTGGTTGGTCTTGATGAGCGGGTGAAACACAATTTCCGAGTGGAAGCTTGGAGAGAATTGCAATTATTTTGTATATATTTTGTTTTGTTCCTTTGGAAATCCTTTGAAAAATAAGAAAAACATGTTATTGATGCACATATAAAAAAATATAACATTAGTGATATTCAACTATAAAATATTAGTAAGTCACCCAAAGTAGTAAGATAAATTGTCATCGTATACAAGGTTTGAGTTTGTCTAAATGTTTAATTATACGTTTTCCAGTTTCTGTTTCTAGTACAGCATTATGATTGTTGAGGAGTTCAGTTATCAAATATGGTCCGGTGTAATGACAGTCGAATTTTCCTCTTCGCGGTTCCTTTATTACGTACACCATATCTCCCGGTTTGAGATTGGCTTCGTGGAGTTGTCTATCATAGTATCGTTTGGAGCGATATTTGGATTTTAATAACGATTTGGAAGCGAGTTGTCGCATTTCATCCAATCGGGATGTAAGGTCGCACAAGTAATCGCCATAAGTTTCGATTTTCTCAGCGGAAGAAAAAGAGCTTGGGATGCGGGCAGGTTTACCGTATACGAGTTCGAAAGGAGTGAAATTAGTAGATTCGTGGATTGAGGTGTTATAGGAGAACATTGCAAAAGGGATGAGTTTGTCCCAGTCTTCGTATTTGTCAATGTAATACTTAATAAATTCAGTCAAGACAATGTGGCTTCATTCTAAAGATCCATTGGATTGGGGATGGTAACCTGAAGTTTTAACGTGTTTAATTTTAAATAGTTTGGCAAGATGCCGAAACACCTGTCCAACAAAGGATCTGCCTTGATCGCTCAGAATGATTCTTGGGGTTCCAAAATGAATTATGACGTTACGAGCTAGAGCGTCATGAATTGTTTCAACTTTTATATCGGGTATGGGTACAGCAATGCAATATTTCGTCAGATTGTCCTGTATGGTGAGGATATGTCGATTTCCGTTGGGCGTTATGGGCAATGGTCCCACTGTGTCGATCGAAATTTTATCAAATGGTTCTGCTGGCGTATCAGTAATTATC
This sequence comes from Ophion obscuratus, assembly GCA_964007375.1. Classification (NCBI taxonomy): domain Eukaryota; kingdom Metazoa; phylum Arthropoda; class Insecta; order Hymenoptera; family Ichneumonidae; genus Ophion; species Ophion obscuratus. The sequence goes on along the minus strand of OZ023312.1, from coordinate 68,572,590 downwards.
ATAGGCTCGCGTGTTTTAATCCTAGTCAGTTTTTGTTCTTGCCAACTGGGGCAAGTTCTCACCTATTTCGTTACTTCAGCTTTGAGGTTAGGCCAATAAAATCGTTCTCGAATACGTCGATAAGTTTTAGTTACTCCTTTATGTCCGCCTCCTAAACTCTCGTGATACTCGGAAATTATTTCGCGTCTTATTTCTTCGTCTGGTATTACAACGTTACCTTGGCAAAGGACAATAGAACAATCGCAATCGTTTAAACATTCTTCGAGTATTTCCGTTATAAAAGCGTGACTGTAAGTTTCCAGCATGTCTCCCGGTTTTGATATTCGTAATGATTTAATTTGATACTCGGTTATTACGTCTTTTACAGTATGAAGCACGTTTTTCAGGTCTTGGATTGAAAAAGCTTCAAAGTGTTTACTTTTCAGTACAGCACTAAACATTTTGTTGTTGCCTTTTGTCGTAACTAACAAGGAACATCCCTCAGGTGTCCGCCTCCGATTTTGTTGAAACTCTTATATGTGATAGAGCGTTGAAAACTTCGAGACACGTATTTTTTTTATCGGCGGAAAAACGGATTTAAGGGGGGAAACCGGGCCTCAAAGAAAGGCGTGTCGAGGCGTGATTTTGCAGTTTCACCCAGAAGCAATCTACCAATCTGAATGAAACAAAAACGAAAATTCTTCTAATGAAAAGCGATGAAAAATCCACTATGAAAATGTTAAGAAAAAATTAAATTAGGGGGTAAACCACCCCTCAATTTGCCTTTTTTCACCCCACACTTAAGAGGGTTGTATGCAAATTAATAAAACAGGTATCATTTTGAAGGGCAATTAAAATTAAAGTTGACGGGTTTTTGCGTTTTGGCGGCATAGCAAATTTAAGGGGGTAAACCACTCCTAACATAAATTTATTTATCATGGTCGTTTTGTCTGTGTTTAAAGTATATCCACTGATTTTAAATATTTCTATAAGCTACAATTTAATGTTTTATCATATTTCAAAATTATTACATTCGTTTTAAGGGGTAACTACCCCTCTGACGAGAAACATCATTGAAGTATCCGCTTTCGATTTCGTTGAAACTCATATAAGTGGTAAAGCATTGCAAACTATTAAACATGTTTTTTTAGTATTGGCAGAAAAACGGTGTTAGGGAATGAAACCACCCCTCAAAGTTTCTCCTACAAGCAGTCCACCGATCTGAATGAAACAAAATCGAAAGTTCCTTTAATATTAAGCGACGAAAAATCCACTACAAGAGTGTTGATTAGAAATATAATTAAGGGGTAAACCACCCCTCCATTTGCCGTTTTTCACCCCACGCTTAAGAGGGTTGTATGAAAATTAATAAAACAGGTATCATTCTGAAGGGGAATCACAATTCAAGTTGACGCGTTTTTGCGTTTCAGCGGGACAGCAAATTTAAGGGGGTAAACCACCCCTAACATAAATTTGCTCATCACCGTCGTGTTTGCTGTGTTTAACATGTATCCGCGGATTCAAAATATTGTCCCGCGTTTTAAAATTATTACGTTTTTAAATTTTTACATTTTAAGGGTAAACTACCCCCTCTAATTGCATTCCGTTTGAAGTTTCGCGAAACGTTTCACGAATTTCGTTAAAACTGTTTTCATTTCATCGGTAATATCAATTCAATGTTGGTGTGTGTGCCGCATATTCGTTTTGAGCTTTATGAGCGGTATTTTGGGAGTGGGGACGTGGGGCTACCCTTTACTCATAAGACTCATTTTCGTGTCGAAATGCTTCCGATTTTAATATGCACGTCCATTAAGCATATCCATAGGAATAAACATACACTTCTACTATATCATTAATTATAATAATTTCCAGAATAAGTTATAAGGCTCACTTCGATAATTTAGCCAGCGGAGTAGTTTTGTGGAGGAATGTTTATTTTTATTATTTTACCGTTTATTTAATTAACCATATTAATGAAACTGAGGGTTTTACAGTAGGTTTACGAACATGTTTTTAATATATTTTAATATAATTTCATTTGGGAACCATATCTGCTGATTTAATTAATAGTACTTGTGAAAAGTATCGCAGTCATATGCCGTCAAATCATTTTCTTGTGATATATACTTTTTTTTATAGTCTATTAACTATCAACCATCAACAATCATGGCTCGGAATTCCTGCAATAATGATAATCGTCAAAAAATGCTTTAAACACAACGACTTTCTGCACCATGCACATGTGATAATGGCCACATTATTGCAGCTGGGTATTTCACAATGTGTGTTCGATTCACCAAAACCAAAGATAACAGGATTTTCAAAATCTTCTGGTTTTTTAAATGAATGGAAATGAACAAATTTATGTTAGGGGTGGTTTACCCCCTTAAATTTGCTGTCCCGCTAAAACGCAACAACGCGCCAACTTGAATTTTGATTCCCCTTCAAAATGATACCTGTTTTATTAATTTTCATACAAGCCTCTTAAGCGTGGAGTGAAAAACCTCAAATGGAGGGGTGATTTACCCCTTAATTATATTTCTAATCAACACTCTTGTAGTGGATTTTTCATCGCTTAATATTAGAGGAATTTTCGATATTGTTTCATTCAGATCGGTGGACTGCTTGTGGGAGAAACTTTGAGGGTTGGTTTCATCCCCTATCACCGTTTTTCTGCCGATACAAAAAAAAAAACATGTTTGATAGTTTGCAATGCTTTACCACATATATGAGTTTCAACGAAATCGAAAGCGGATACTTCAATGATGTTTCTCGTCAGAGGGGTTGTTACCCCTTAAGACGGATATAATAATTTTGAAATATGATAAAACATTAAATTGTAGCTTATAGAAATATTTAAAATCAGCGGATTTAGACAGCGGCTTTAAACACAGAAAAAACGACCATGATAAATAAATTTATGTTAGGGGTGGTTTACCCCGTTAAATTTGCTATGCCGCCAAAACTCAAAAACCCGTCAACTTTAATATTAATTGCCCTTCAAAGTGATACCTGTTTTATTAATTTACATACAACCCTCTTAAATGTGGGGTGAAAAAAGGCAAATTGAGGGGTGGTTTACCCCCTAATTTAATTTTTTCTTAACATTTTCATAGTGGATTTTTCATCGCTTTTCATTAGATGAATTTTCGTTTTTGTTTCATTCAGGTCGGTGGATTGCTTCTGGGTGAAACTGCAAAATCACCCCTCGACACGCCTTTCTTTGAGGGGCGGTTTCCCCCCTTAAATCCGTTTTTCCGCCGATAAAAAAAAATACGTGTCTCAAAGTTTTCGATGCTCTATCACATATATGATTTTCAACAAAATCGGAGGCGGACACCTGAGGGATGTTCCTTGTAAGACTTGATTGCATTTAGGCTTTTTCCATTTCATGTCTTGTGGGCAAATTTTATCCGTTTCAATAAGCAATCGTGAAATCATAGTTGTGAACTTACAATCGGCCGAAATAAAGTGCAAATAATTTCCTTTGTGATAGGTTAAGGTTTCATTAGTAATACTAATTTGTATTCTCTTCTCATCCTTTTCCATATTAGGGTAAAACAATGCAGGTGGAATTGTACTTGAAACCGCTTTGTTGAACCTTGTATCCGGAGGTTCGTCAATTTCCGCGTTTTCAATTTCGATTTCACTATCACTATCTGCAGAATCGGGATTCGATATTAATTTATTGAAGTGAGGTCGTCTTGGTAAATTAGATTCGTCTTCATCGGTACTGGTTTGTATATTATTATTTATTGCGGGAGTCGATCTACCCGTGGGATGTCGAAACGTAATTGCGGATTCACCAAGGTTCGCTACTTCATCGTCAGCGTCATCGGAGTCAGTATGTTCGTCGGTTTGGGTGGCACATGTTTTATTCGCGCCTGAATTTCCATGGGTATGATCCCACCAATATTTATCTCTATTGCCTGAATTCGGGCTTTCATTGTCATTCATTTCAACTATATTTTTATTCTTTGAGACCTTGGGTAAGTTTTCGTTTTCGGAAGGTTCGTCAGTCTGAAGACTTTCGTCGATGTCAAAAGCAAATTTTAAAGTGTCTGTAATCCGTTTCATCGGCCGGGATGATGGCTCGTTTGAACGTACTTGTGGCAATGTCCGTTTGGGGGCAAGGCTAGGAAATGTGCTATGTCGGGCACGTGCGGTAGGAGGTGCCCTTTCAGTGTTTGAAGGGATTGCAGAGAAATGTTGTTTTTGCGTGGTTCGCGAGGTTTTGATAGGTACCCATGTGCGAATGTCGGTATTCCGCCAGAGTTGCCAATACAGCCCAGAGTTGTGCAAGTCCTGGCGACCGACTCTCAGTTGGCGGTGCTGCCCCAGTATTTTAAACCGAACGTATCAGTACCGTCCCAGTCTGGGTTACTGAGTCTTGGGTGAAGTACTGGCTCAGTAATGGTAAGCTATTTTATCAGTACGGTGCCAGTCCTGGTTACCACGTATGGTTGAGTCTCGGCTGGAGGTACTACGCCAGTGCTGGCAACTGAACGTATCAGTGCCGTGCCCGTCTTATCTACCTAGTCTTGGGTGAAGTACTGCCCCAGTATTGGTAAACAATTTTATCAGTGCGGTGCCAGTCCTGGTAACTAAAGCTGGTTGGATGTACTGCCCTAGCACTGGCAACTAAAAGTTTCAGTACCGTGCCGGTCTCGATTACCGATTCTTGGGTTGAGTACTGTCCTAGTATTGGTAAACAATGTTATTAGTACAGTGCCAGTCTTGGTAACCGAGGTTGGTTGAGTCTCGGCTAGAAGTGCTGCCCCGGCATTGGCAATAGTACCATGCCAGTCTTGGGTTAAGTACTTCCCCAGTATTGGTAAACAATTTTATTAGTTCAGTGCCAGTCTTGGTAACCAAGGTTGGTTCATTCTTGGCTGGAGGTACTGCGCTAGCATTGGCAACAGTACCATGCCAGTTTTGGTTACCGAGTCTTGGGTTAAGCACTGTCCCAGTATTGGTAACCAATTGTATTAGTTCGGTCCCAGTCTTGGTAACCGAGGTTGGTTGAGTCTCGGCTGGAAGTGCTGCCCCAGCATTGGCAATAGTACCATGCCAGTCTTGGTTACCGAGTCTTGGGTTAAGTCCTTCCCCAGTATTGGTAAACAATTTTATTAGTTCAGTGCCAGTCTTGGTAACCAAGGTTGGGTGGGTCTTGGCTGGAAGTACTGCCCCAGCAGTGGCAACGTTACCATTCCAGTCTTGGTTAACGAGTCTTCGGTTTAATACTGCCTCGGTATTGGCAGACAATTTTATCAGTACGGTGCCAGTCCAAAAAATATGCATTAAATGAAAAATGTCAGTTTTGCTTCCTCATAGAGAAACTTTGTGACGATGAAAACATTTTTTTTCAGTTTTCAATGTCAACGTCCTCAAAATGTTTCAAAACCTCGAAAAATCATATTCAGAAACCATGTCTGCATGCATGTGCGTGTGTGTGCGTATGCGCGCGCGTGTACGTTCTGGGACTGTAAAATTAAAACGTTTGTAACTCGAGAACGGTTTGGGTTGAAGGGCTCCTGTTTTGCTCGGTTGTTAATGTATACAATCTCTTCATTCCCTGCAAATTTTGTCGAGAGAACTAAAAAATTACAAATTTAACGGCATTTTTTAATTAAAAAAAATGTCTGTGTCCACGTTAATTTGCAAAAAAATTAGAATCTTGTAAAAGAATCTTTAAAAGAAAGAATTTTGTAAAAGAATCTTTAAAAGACAGAATTTTTTTAAAGATTTTTTTAAAAGAATTGTAAAAGAATTTTTTTTAACAAATAGAGTATCATGAAAGGACAGCTGATTTTGAATTTAGGAACCATCGGTCGAATGGTCTAAATTTTATGAATTTTGGACACTTTCGAAATATGTGAAACCGCTCTAATTTTTGCATATATCAAGATACTGTGGTGATTTTTTTGTACACAAAGTATTGTAAAAGTAAAGTTGCTATAAAATTTGGAGAGAATCCCGAACCATTACAGACTCCCCTGGACTCTTCCGTATCCTTACGGATATCCATAAATTGGCTAAGTAGACGATGTCATTTTATTTCACTATTTCGCGTGTTCATTCTGAACGTACGCCGCGACGGGCTCTCGCACCTTCTTGCGTCGAGGCAGACATTGTTATGCCTCGACGCAATGCGTGTGTGTCAGTGGTCATTCGCTACGTCGGGCGCACACGGTGGTTGAAGATTGTTTTCTTCCCGCATGCTGTCCCTCCGCGGCAAGTATACACTGCGTGTGGGTATATGCACCTATATACCCACACGCTGATCCACGCTCAGCGTCAACAAAGAATTAGGATTTCTTTGGCAGCGTTGAGCATCAGTCTTTCTCGTGCCGTTTACGTGTGAACTTGTTTCAATCCCCAAGTGCTTTTCATATATTCCCATTCGTTTTTATTTAAATTAACTTTTCTCGTCCTAAAACGAATTCGAGTGCTCTAAGTGTGCTATAAATATTCGAACGTTTTATAAGGTGAACCAGGTAAGATACATAAAGAATTCTTTTTCATACTTATTTTTTTATTTCATTTTATATGTTTTGTCTCCTGCATGCTAAGGCATAATAAATAATTCATTTATTCTCTCTCCGTTCGTTACTTGCTGTAGGACTGCGCTATCTCTCTCTCTCTCTCTCTCTCTCTCTCTCTCTCTCTCTCTCTCTCTCTCTCTCTCTCTCTCTCTCTCTCTCTCATATTTTCTTTACTTTCTTTACTTATTCTATAATTTGTTTTGAAGAATTTGTTCAATTTGATCAGGGAGTCTCGGAGGACAAGGGGAAAGAAAACGCTTTGGTAAATACAATGTTATTTACTTTGACCGAAATTATGTATGCTGAAGTAAAATTACAGAAGAGGATCTTAATTCATACTTAATACTCTGGAAGTGGCTATATTTTTCAATTCTTTTTAGATAGAGGTGATGAGATCCTTGGTGGGTTCACCGATCGACGGAAAAGGTGTTATCAGCAATGTGATCGCTGGCCTGATATCGAAGGCGGTGCAGGAAAAATACTCGGCCACGGGGAAACCAGGCGCGAAGGGTATAGCCAAAAAATCCTTCAGTGCGACAATAACGTACAAACGCATGAATGGTAAATATTTTTCAAATTTTTACTAATATAATTTTCAAAACTGGGTGCAATGAAATAAAATATTTTGATTTCAGATATTTTTTTAGATAAGATTGGGAGAAAAACCACTGCGGCGGAAACATTTTCGACAGCCAGCCGATGTTTATCTGATGCCGGTGACGGGAACACGCCGCAACTCTGGCCCAATATTGGCAGCCGGTACTAGTCACCAATACTGTGCCAACGTAGGACCGGTGTTATAATTTCGGAATTGGCCCAGTATTGTTTACACGATGTGACCGAATATAGGCATGCAGTATCCAGCTAGTACTGGCATCAGTACTGAGCCAAGTTTCCAGTCTATACATGGGCATGTACTGGCAATGCACTGATTTACGGTTTATCTCAAGGCGGGCTACAATATCTGGCCCAAAACTGGGCACTTATTCTGAGCCAATACCCGTAAACAGTGTCGGGCCGATTCACGCCGCCATAACTTGGACCGGTGTTAACAAACCAACGTTGTCTCAATACTTATTCCGACTTGGGCAAGGCTTGGCCCTCGCCCAAGTACCAGGTGCCTGCCAGTATTGGCAGCTCTGGCACCAGTACAGTGCCAATACCAAGCCAGTTTGCAATACGTACATGGGTACTGCTGAAATATTGGGGGTATTTTTACGATTTCATACTCTTTCTCCGATTGTTGCACCAGAAATGCTTGGTTCCTCAAAAAGAGTGTGTAACGGTTTGTTTTTACTGCCCAATGGTTGGCCACGCTCCATTATTGGATTAGAGGAAGTTGCAATCCGTGGGGTTACTGTCATTGATGTTTTCTTAGCGGAAGATGAAATTGGTAATATAATCATATCGGTGGTAACGGGATTTCGGGAAAGGGCATCGGCGTTTGAATTAAGTCGCCCTGGTTTCGTATACAAATGTGTATGCGTATTCGCGTAATCTTATTCTCCAGCGAATCAATCGCTGAACTGGCAATTTTACTGAATCAATCCATCTCAACGGTTCGTGATCACTTACGAGCGTAAAGTTTCGTCCGTACAAATAAGGTCTGAAATGCAATATTGCATATACCACGGCTAAACATTCCTTTTCAGTTGTTCCGTAATTTTTCTCGACTGGATTTAATAGTCTCGACATGTATGCGATTGGTTTATCTTCCCCGATTTTTTCTTGACTCAATACTGCACCTATTGCGTAATTTGATGCGTCAGTCGTTAAAATAAAAGGTTCTTCAAAATTCGGATATTGCAAAATTGGAGTGGAGCATAAAGCTCTTTTCAAGTAGTCGAAACTTTTCTGTTGTTCTGGTCCCCATTTAAATTCTACACCTTTTTTGAATAAATCTGTCAACGGCTTAGCTTATCCCGAGAAATTGTCTATAAATCTTCTGTAATAACCCGCTAGGCCAAGGAATTGTCTGATGTTCGTTACTGTCCTAGGGATCGGGAATTTATCGACCGCTTCGGTGTTTTTAGAATCAGGACGAACGCCTCCGTCACTGATCACGTGACCGAGATGGATAACTTCTGTATTAAGAAATTCGTACTTATCTGGTTGTAATCAAAGATTGGCATTACTGAGTTTAGCAAAAAGTCTGCGGACTTTTATACCATGTTCCTCTAGAGAAGAAGCGAAAACTACTGTGTCATCGAGGTAAACAAATAGTTCAGTATCTTGTAAACCAAGTAGTACTCTGTCCATTAATCTTTGAAAACTAGCAGGTGTGTTCTTAAGACGAAAAGGCATTCTAACATACTCGTAGTGTCCGTTAGGGGTGCTAAAGGCTGTTTTCTGTCGGTCCTTGGGATCCATTTCTATTTGGTGAAAACCTGAGGCTAAATCAAAGGTCGAGAAATATTTTGCTCCACCGAGCCGGTCAAGGATTTCAACGATGTTAGGTAAAGGGTAAGCATCGCTTATTGTCTTTTCATTTAATGCGCGAAAATCGATTATCATCCTCCATCGTTTATTCCCTTTTGAATCTGGTTTCTTGGGAACAATCCATAGAGGCGAATTATACGGAGAAACCGAGTCGGTAATTACATTATTTTTGATAAGTTTCTTCACTTGTTTATTAATTTCTTCTTTATGTACCAGAGGGTATCGGTATTGTCGAATTATCACAGGTAATTCGTGCTGTCGTTCTTCTGTATTGAGATGATCCAAGCGAAGAGATTCTTGAATGATTTTAATTCTTTCATCGTACGTTTTATGCGTATGAGTGTCAATATCATCGTTAATGTCGTGGTCGAAAAAGTCTTCTTCACTTTCGTAATAATCGAATGGCAATATCTCTTGTGGCGGTAGCTCAATTTGTAAATCGTCTTCGTATGCATTAATTGCATACACATAGCATGTGTCATTGTTATTTGAAACAACGGCATTTCCAATAAAAACGTGATCTAATGTCGGTACTCGGGGTAGAAAACCTGTTTTCAAATCTGTTTTTAATAGTTTTATCGACACTTGGGTACGACTGCGGGCCTTGAGGTTAATAATGGTATTGTTATTTTCCTTAGGTAACTCGATTGGTGAATGATAAATGCGAGGCTGATTTCCTTCGACTGGTTCAAAAGGAATAGGTGTAATTGGCTTTGAAGAAGTAACAAGTGCGTTATGGTGAAAAGATATTTCTGCTACTTCATTTTGAAGGAAATCGATCCCAATTATCCCGTCTGCCGGAATAGCGGAATTTTTATCGAGAACTTGAAATATTTCTGGTTTTTCGAAAAAGGTTATTTCAGTCGACCCTAGCGTATATATTTTATCGGGTGTCATACCTGATAACGTAAGCGATTCGTGTGTTGCAATTAGGCACAGTCGTTTTAGCGATCTCAATTTTATTATATTTATATCGGCACCAGTATCAATAAGAAAACGGCCGTAACCATTTTCGAGTTCGGGGGCACGTAGCGTTATTATTGGTGACCGTCTTTGTCCGTCGGTCCATCTAACATATCGTCTACCGTAAGGAATTTCACAGTCGAGGGACGCTGAGTTTCTCATTCGCTCGTCGATGCGTCCATTCGACGGGCGGGACTCAAGTTTAAATTCTCGCTTGAATTAGTGCGTTGGAAAGAGGTAGTCTTCGTTTCGTCGAATTCGCCGCGAGAGTATTTTTCGTCTTTAAGAGGCTGATTTTTTTATATAGGGTAGGAAGGTGGATAATGATTAGGAGGATAGCCCGGCCAAGGTGAATACATAGGCGGCATGTAAGGCATAGGGGGGTACGCTTGTGGTGCGTAGAAATGATTCTGGGGAAAGTTCGGAAAATTTCTGTGTAAAGGCTGTGACGAGCATGCCCGCCTTCGCGGCATTCGGCGTGCACCTCCACACTTCCCGGTCTTGACATTTCCCCCCGCCTGGTTAACCTGAAACTCTTGCCCTGGGCGATCGCCCGACAGGCTGAGCCGCCTCGCGACTCGGGGCGTTGGGCGCCAGGTACTAGGTACCGCCAGTCCAGGACTGACTTAAAATTCCCCACGCCGCGAGGACGGGCGCGAAAGACGGCGGGAGGACGGTGAGGACCGAGGACGGGCCGGCTAACTCAGCTCACCGACGCGAGGGAATATGGTAGAGGGGCGCAGACGTTGGAGACAATCGAATTCATAACTAGTTCCAAGTTTATTGCCGCTTCTTCACATACACGGGGACGGTTCCCCACAGAATAACAGAGAAATACGAAAGAACAGAAACGGGGCCGGTTTTCCCCCAAACAACCAAAACAATAAAACTAATTTACTCAATTAACCGGGCGCACGCAAGGGTTGGTTTAGAACGGGGACGGTTCCCCAAATAACCCAAAACAATACAACGTATCCCATAATTACCATGAACGGGCGCACGGGAGGGGACCATCGTCGAGGCCAACGCAGCCTGATTTAATTCGCCGGGACCACGCCTGTGAAGTTCGCGTAACACGCGCGACACGGGTTCGGACATCCATTTGCTTAGGCATGTTTGCGGCGAGAGACAATAGGTAGAAGTGGGTCGAGTCAGATCGGAACTTGAGCGAGGTCGGTTCGCAAAACAAAATCATCCGTCCTAGGATCTCGACTAAACGGAGAGATAACCGGTACTACTTTACGCTCGGCAGACTGAGCCAGGTGGTAACCGCGAGAGAAACGAAAGGTAACCAAGCTACACGTCGGATAACCGGAAGGTATTCGCCAGGTAACCGGAAGATACGCGATGGTCGATGAACGGACGCGGGTAGGCCGTCGAAGAACGCGCGTATTATGTGACGTGTAATGCGCGACACGTGGTCCGGACGCGTAGATATCCGACCGACAACCGAGAGGTAACGAACCACGGGTAACCGAACTGACGAGTGGCGGGCGGCCAATCGTCACTGACAACCGAAAGAGAACCGAAAGGTAACCGAGAGAAAATCGTAACGCGAAGAAATAACGAGCAGATAACCGAAAGATAACCGTTAGGTAACCGAGAGAAAATCGTAACGCGCAGATATAACAAGCAGATAACCGAAAGATAACCGTTAGGTAACCGAGAGAAAATCGTAACGCGCCGAAATAACAAGCAGATAACCGAAAGATAACCATCAGGTAACCGCGAGAAAATCGTAACGCGAAGAAATACCGAATAAATACCCGGAAGATAACCGTCAGGTAACCGCGAGAAAATCGTAACGCGAAGAAATAACGAATAGATACCCGAAAGACAACCGTTAGGTAAAGTACGCGGAACTAACACACGGGCACCGAAATTCACCGAAGGAAACCGAACTTATAACGCGCACTGTGCGGAGAGACCGAAAAAGATAACCGGCAGCACGCGGACTCGAAGACGTGCGAGAGAGAGAGAGAGAGAGAGAGAGAGAGAGAGAGAGAGAGAGAGAGAGAACGTGAGGTAAACTCGCGCGCGGCGCGTCTACACGCTGCCCGCTACACGGACAATGACCGGCCTTTGTTCCGACCGCTCGGACCCACTCGCGCACGCAATGGATTCGTAAATCCCATACTCGCACTTCATTAATTACAAACGAAAAAGAAAAGAATACCGCACGCGCAACTATCAAGTTGTTGGCCAACACGGAAGGGTTGGATGTGCATTCTCTCAACCGGGGGGTCTCTACAAACCAACTCGCCCATCGCGAAACAATACAAACCGAGGCATTCCTCGTAATTAATCCCACCGGCGGGGCACATCCAAACCTTACCCAAAGATATTGCGAGGATCGGGCTCACCGCTACGCGCTTCTTCGCCTCTCGTTCCTCGTCGCGGAGAAGGTCCTCGGCCGGGCACTCGTGATGATTTTCTTCTTGGAATACTGGACTCGACTCGTGGGCACTCGATTTCCGACTGACGAAATATATTCCTTTGTCGCGATCGCTGACGCTCCTCACTCTCCCCCAGTTCTTACCGCCCCTACTAAGGCGCTCGTGCGCCTATTATCTAGGAGCGTTATTGGGTGCCTCGCGGCACCCGCCCCCCTTGTCACGCGGTGCCCAAATTTCGAACTTCGGACCTCGGCGACGTTTCGCACGTGGGACGGGCCAAGACCCCCCACCACACACTTCAACTACCGCGTACGGCGCTTCTCCCGCAGCTACTATCGTTCGCATCGCGAACGTCTTCCTCCAAGATGCGGGAGGGGGCGACGGGCACGGGGGAGGCCTCCCTCGACAGGACGAGGCGTCCCTCAAGTCCCTCGGTGGGCCCACGACTAAAGCACACATTACAACACCCGCCACCCGTCTCACCACCCTTCCAAGCCTCAACACGGAGGCGCCGATTTTTAGTCGGACCGTGACGCTTGCGTCTCGAAAGGACGGGTACGGCACCTAGGCCGCTAGGTCCGAGGGGCGGGAAACACGATATATTTGGTCATAAACCAGCACCCCTCGGGCATCCCCCTCGTCCACAAACGACGGTGTTCCTCGTTCGCCTGCCTCTTGGGAGAAACGCCGCGCGTACTGTCCTCGGTCAACCGTGGTGAAGGGGATAGGGGGGAGGGCAGCACCCGCCCCTCCTCGCAATTATCCTCTACAAACCGGCGATGGGGAAGAGCGCGACGTACAGCGATCTCCGTTCCTTATCCAAAACAAAATATAGCCCGAATCAAAGGTCGCGAGCTCCCAATCCTCGCAATAGAAACGGCCGTTGCTTTTCTCAGAATTTTACGCTGGATCGCTCTCGCCGCAAAAACATCAGCCAAACAAGCGATTTACTCGTCGTCTTAGGTCATGGAGAGTGTGTCCGAACTACAAAAGAAAGCGTGAAATATAGAAATTTCTAGCTACTGCTCGACGATGACGATCCCCTTCCGTCCCCCCCTACAAGTGAGTCGGGAATCGAGCGGCCCATCGCGTCCTCGGCCGAGGAAAAGGGTCGTAAATCCGACCCGTCACCCAAAATCACTCCGTGCCTCGTAACGGGGCAAAATGTCACGTTACAAGGCCTTCTTATGAATGGCCGCTGTTGGGAATGATCTGAATTCTTTTCGAATGTCCGATTATTTGGAGACAGAAAGTTTGGTTGGAAGTTACCTCGAAAATTGGGATTTTTATCATTAGGATCTCTTTCTTCCCGAGGATAAAAAGATACATGACGTGATTCTACGTTTCGAGGGCTCTGATATGATGGCTGAGTTTGGGTGAAACGTAATGAATTTGAATTTCTTGCATTCGCACCCTGCATATCTCGTTCAATACGCTGGACTACTCGAAAAGCTTCTTCTAATGTTTGTGGATCTTGAACGCTAATTGCGTATAACAGATCGTCGGATAACCCTCTTTTAAAAGATTCTAAGGCTAATCCGTCGAGCATTGACAACATTTGATTTGATTGTTCTTCAGTAAATTTATCCTTCAGAGCAGCTATCGCACTCGTTCGCAATTGTTTGATTCTTGTGTAATAGTCAAGGACTGCTTCGTCGCGTCTTAGTCTGACAGCTTGAATTTCCGCACAATAGAAGGGGTATGATTTTTTTGGCGAAAAATATTCTTTAAAGGCATCCGATAGACCTTGAATCGAATTAATTTCTTTATCAGCGATTGCATCACGAGCGGTTTCTTTCAATTTCGAACAAACGGCTTTGAAGAAGGCGTAAGCCATCAGGCACAAACGTAACACCATTTTCAACATCTTGAATAAAAGCTTTTAAAGGCATATTTTTGCAATTAAAATTTGGCACGTGAAGTAGTGCTTGTTGGAGTGCCATACATTCACCCATACTTGTTAACATTGCATCAGTGATGTTTTGATGGTGAGTGAGATTTGCAATCATTTCGGCGTTTGCCATTTTTTCTTCTTATTATTTTTTTTCTTTAAAAAAAATATAAATGTAATTAAAGATTCGATTATTTATTTATTTAATTCATTTATTTTGCATTAATTTTTATTTTTATTTTTATTTTCAAATAAATTTCACAAATTAAAAGAAACGTTCAGCACATCCCACCGCTGTCACCAAAATTTTCGGTTACGTCCAAAGCCGTTTAGAAAAGATATATATTTCTAGAGTTATAAGCGTCGAGCGGTAAACGCTTTACTCCGATTACTATCCTAATTAGTCACGAGTGCTCTTCGGGATAATAATTACGTGGGAACGTTTGCTGTGAGACCTCGGGAGATCTTGTTTCTTTTATGGGTTTAGGAAATTAACAATAAAGGGACTTCAATGTCTTGAGTCACACAATAGTTTAATAAACACTCGATGAAATGATAATTTGGTACATTCCAAGTAAATTTATAATGCGATAAATACCTTTGACAATCAGGAGCGGTGTCGTCGCTTTACAATAACGTATTCTTGCTTTCGTTGAATATTTCTTTAAACACACACGCGTACTCTCACAATCTTCTAGAGATCTGGTCGCGGAATATCAATAATTTGTACTTGAAATATTTGGTCGTTTGACCCTTTTTGATTATAAAGCAATATAAATTGAATCTTATAATTACGCCGAATCACACTCTTCTACAGAAGACCCGGATTTCGGACAGCGTAACGATGCGTGAAAATTTTGGTTGAAACTGAACACATTATGATATACGTCCGATACTACTGTCGGATCACTCTCTTCTACGGAAGACCTGGATTACGACCAGTGTATCGGCGTTAAAAACTTCGGCTGTACTGCGCGCTTGTCGTCGAGACAAGGAGGTTTGATAAGGGCGAGATGACTTTGCCAGACGGGCTACTCTCTTAATTTGGGCACAGAGAACTATTTTTCGTCTATTATTCGAGAGTTCGACCTCCTCTGAGAAGCAATAAAGGTTGGATATTTTTTATCTTTACCATGTCGCCTTGCCGATCCCTATCATAGGGCTGGAGGCTCCGGCGGAAAAACTTTTATTACTGCTCTCATGCAGAGCGGGAAAAAATAGCGGAACGGGTCGCTACACGAAAATACATGCATTAGGTATTGTGACCAGTTGATAAACAAGGAAAGCGTGTATCTTCGCTATGGTCTGTGATGCACACGTCTATGGTGTGTGAGAAGCAATACAATTGTGATGGGCATCTTGAACCCTTATATTTTTGGTTACGGTGAAAATTAAAAATAGCTGACTCTATTGCTTCTCGCACGTGTACAATTATGTGTGTGTTGGTCAAAAAGAAATCAGAGAATAACGTCGTACGTGACACTACAAAAGAGTGGTAAAATTTTGCAATGCTCATTATTTAAACAAATGCGTCCAGCATTTTTATCTCTGCCAGGGTTCATATTTGGCAGCATTTTTTCTGGTCAGCTTCTCGAACAATCAAGATCGCTAGTCTCACTCTACGGAAGAGCGGTGAAATTTTGCGATCATGCATTGTTTAAACAAATGCACTCGAATCGATTTTTTTGTCGACGGCGGTCAGCGGTGGAAATTTCTTTATGGTTGAACTTTCTCGCAAACGGGGTTTGCTAGAGACTCGTATGGTGGAAGGGTGCTGGCATTTCGCCATTCTTTTTAAATGAATTTAAACAAATAAGCTCGAATTTTCTAGCAATGACGATCGGAGAAGCCTCGCTCTACAGAAGAGCGGTAAAATTTTACTATCGCGAAGTGTTTAGAGGTAATCGGTGTAAAATTTTCGAAAAATCGTTATGTTTTAAGCACTTTTAAAAAATCCTTGGAAACTTAAAAAAATTAAATGCTCTTTGTTTAAACAATTGCGTTTGCCATTTTTTTCTCTGCCATGGCTTATCTTCGGCAGGTTGGCTGCGGCCGACCAAATTCGCGAGCGAACGAGATCGACCGAGTCTCACTTTGCGAAAGAGTGGTGAAATTTTATAATTATTGCTAAAATAAATACGTTTAGAATTTGTTCTCTCTGCCAGGATTCATCTTCGGCAGGTTCCTCCAAGGATCGCATTTTCTAGCAATGACGAGCGCAGGAGTCTCGCCCTACAGAAAAGCGGTGAAATTTTGCAATCGCGATTTGTTTAAAGGACACCGGTGGAAAATTTTCCAAAAATCATTTTTTTGGAAACACTTATAACCTCCAAATATATGATGAATATTCGTTTATAGCCGAAAAAACCGTTTTAAAGTGGGTTTCGAGCTATTTTTATAGGGGAGTCTCCAGAGGGGTGCGAACTGGGAACCCCACTTCTTTCAAAAATAAAAATAAAATATGTTTTCTCTATTATTGAAGATGTAGTTAAATGTAGTAGAATTCATTTTATTTGTAGTTCGGGAATAAGATAAGTTTTAGCACTACTCTCATTGTCACAATGAAGAAATTTTAATTCTGTGACCTTGAATCACACGAAATATCATTTCATTTTAAATTGCATTCACTGTAGTTAATTGTAGTGAAGTTTATATTTCAATCGGCTCGTTGTACGTAGGAGAAACTGTTACCCGATTTGGTAAGCCTCCGTAGAAATTGTTATTCATTTATTTTTGAAATTTAATTTTTCTAAAGAAAAAATGAGTACATCCAATGTAGCCAAGATGGGCGAACAAAAAAAAATCCCAGATAAAATTGTATTGTAATGAGTACAAGATCAAGTAACGGGAGCCTCCTATAATATTTTGTGGGCACAGTAACATCTAAACGGTCAATCAACCAGTAACTACATTCTTCGAAATATAGTGTAATATCGGCTATTTACAAGTATTGGGCTAAATATGCTATCGTTACATTTTTGAATCAGCTTTGAAATTTTGTTACTTACTTGTAGGGGAACGTCACTGCTCTGAATAGAAAAAATGTCACATGTATCCAATGTCAAATGTAAAAGTCAATTTATTTGTAGTTCGCATATCAGAAGAATCCCAATCGAATTTATTTTACAAACTGTAATTTTTTTACTATCGAGCATTCAGTTCTAATCATCTTTTGAATTAGGAGATTCTATTCATACGTTTCTGCACATATTTATGAGAAAATAAGTAAAACTCAATTTTTTCCAAGCAATCTACTTGCTACATAGAATTCTTGTACGCTTAATATTTGTATCAAATAATGCACTCCTTTCATCGCGGACTGAGAAAAAAATATTATGCCAACCGTGTATTTTCTTGCCTTTGAATCTTTACTTTTTTTCATAATTCTGTCATGTAGGATCTACATGAATGTAAACATTAAATACGCCGTCAGTATAGGATTTTACAATTATTTTCCAGGTTCACAAATAAACGTGAAAATTTGTCCATTCAAACCATATATTCTGTTATTCTAATATTGTCCATCCTGTGAGTATTTTGTAGTACATTTTCCACATGACTTGTATACTCAACATGTACAACTACAAATTATGAATTACTATAAGCCACGAACGAACCGAACAACCTAACCGAGAATCGAACCCCAAGCGCCGCTCCGACTTAAATACCAAAAGAGTAGCTTCTAGCCAAATAAATCCGATGGCCGCATGGGCAGCGCACTGCTATCGTACCCCGGAGGATCTGAGTTCAAATCCTCGTCTTCTTTTTTTTCTTCTAAGCATTGTTTTGTTTTTCTAAGCATCTAGTTAGCTATTATAACCCAACTAAAACTGCTCTCCTAATTTTCATGGATACAGCTGCGCTTGGGTTTTGATTGGAGACACTATGCTCGATCACGTATCGCCTATGTCCAAAGAACCGATTGAAATAAAAAGGTCACTACAATTAACTACATCGAATGTAGTTACACATGGAACAATGCTTTAAGTGGTTTAAAGTTATTCAATGCGGATTCATTCTCGTGGGAATGGAATTACGGCTGAAACTCACCTTGATCAAGAACTACAAATATAAAGAGTTTCACTACACTAAACTGCATTCCCAACAATAAAAGAAACATGTATATGTCGTTCATTCCGAAGAAGGGAAGAAGAGGGAAGTCTCTTGAGACCAACATGAATGAGTTACATACATTTAAACATTGAAAGCGGACTCAGCACTGTTTTACAACCAGTTTATACATTAACATGGAAAGTTGAAATCCAAATAAAATCTTTCTATTCAAAGCGTGTTTACTGTTACTCTCATATTGTCAACCTTGGGGGTATTTTGTTGTATATTTTCTACATGGAATCATATACGCACAATGTACAACGAAAAACCGTGAATTACTATGCGCTGCGAACGAACCGAACAACCTAACCGAGAATTGAATCCCAAGCGCCGCTCCGACTTAAATACCAAAAGAGTAATTTCTAGCCAATTAAATCCGATGACCGAATGGGCAGCGCACTGCTATCGTATCGGAGCACCTGAGTTCAAATCTTCATCTTGTTCTTTTTCTAAGCATTGTTTTGTTTTTCTAAGCATCCAGCTAGCTATCATAACCCAACTAAAACTACTCTCCTAATTTCCATGGATACAGCTGCGCTTGGGTTTTGATTGGAGGCACTACGCTCGATTCAGTATCGCCCATGTCCAAAGAACCGATTGAAATAAAGAGGTCACTACAATTAACTACATCGAATGTAGTTACACATGGAACAATGTTTTAAATGGTTTAACGTTATTCAATGCGAATTCAACATCCTGGAAATGAAATTAGGTCTGATACTCACCTCAATTATAAACTACAAATATAAAGAGTTTCACTACACAAAACTACATTCCCAACAATGGAAGCAACAAGAAACTGCACGAATAGAAAGTCTTTATGAATTTGATATGTCGATACGTCGTTCCCATGGACTTTTTTTCAGGGATAATTAATCTATTGAAATATAAATTTTACTGCAATTAACTTCCTCGACTGTAGTTTCACATCAAACATTTGTTTAGAAGGTTCAAGATCACTAATTCCACTGTCATAATGATATAACTACTATTAAGGCACTTCGAACCACCCACAGGAATGATTTGCATAAATCTGCATTCGATGTAGTTGATTATACATAGAAGGGTGATGATCCAATTTGGTAAGTCTGTAAAAATTGTGTAATCATTTTTTTCAAATTCCGATTTTGCCTAGAAACTTTTTTATTTTCCATTAATGTTTATGTTAAAAATTCCATTAATATTTTTGTAAAAATGACGACTACATTTAATGTAGAAAATACGGATGAAAAAATTAAACATGCATCAAATTTTTTAGGAAGTGTGATACAAGATCAGGTAGGTAAGAACTTTTAACCAGTGGTTTCTATGCACAATAACCTTTACTGAGTCGATCTATATATAACTACATTCGTTGGAATACTTGAAATACACTAAAGTATCTATTAATGCAGAACACCACTGTGACCCCATGTTTTTTGCCATTTTTCAAGAATTTTTTTTTGTTTTGTTCATTATTTATTGAAGATACATAAAAAAAAATTTCAAATTGTTCACACCCCATGGTGACGCTGGGGAAGCTCCCGCGTCAGGTACTGTTGCCTCTGCAGTGGTTCGCGGCACGCAGCAGAACTCTCTTCAAAGTCGATCTGAAAAAAAATACCGAGTGTTTTCGTTAATAATATGATATTTTGAAGAGAAGTACACAGGGATTTGAAAAAATATTGATTTTTAAAAAATAGGCACGCTTTTGAAATTAAAGGACGATTTTCGAGCAAACTTTCTCGTCGAAAATAGGCTATAACTTTTTTTATTATTGAGATATCGAAAAAATCCTATGTACTTCTTTAGATAATCTATTTTATTGATGCAGTCCAAATTTGAAGTCGATCGGATAAAAATTGCTCGAGTTCTGCTGCGTACCGCACTCAAAAAAGTGGTTTTGAGAAAAACGCGTTCAAAGTTTTAGGTTTGTTAATTTATGCGATAAATTGGAAAAAAAAATGTTTACCTTTAATCAGCGATGCCGGCACCATATAGCTGGCCTTCAAGAAGCAAATCATTGTCCCTAGCATCTTTTCTCGAACTTGTAGAGGCTCTTCTTGCCTCTTTTGCAGCGTCTGTGAGCGAGCGCTCCGCCAGCTCGATCCGCGCTGCGTCGGTTTCAACGCAAAAATTGAAACAATTTGGGCCGATAGTTATCCCCAACGTCTCCAAAACTTTCATGACGCTTCGCAGGCTATCATTGAATAATAATACCGCGATATCAACTGCAATATCGACGATTTTTTTGCTCCCGGACTGACACTTGGGGGCTATTGCCCAAACTGATTTGTTGTAGCTTTCGTTGTTGTTTTGCGTGAAGCCGCCCAAACAACGCTGCAGCAAATCGTCTCTGCTCAAATTTTCGAAGACTGGTGTAATTGCCTCCAATACTTCCTCAGGAAGAGGCGGCTTATGGCGATATTCAGAAATATTACCGTTTGCGACCGTTCGCTGCCACGAACACCACGACTCGGCTCCCTCTGGGCAATCGTCATGTTGTGGCTCACTATCTGTGGATACTTTATGTTTGATAGTTGCCCAAATTGCCTTCCTCATTTTTTCAACATCATCGCTGTTCCTCCGAATAGCCAAGCCGTAATATGTGCTCAACTCGTCAATCAATTTTCCGGTGAGCTTTCCTCTGCCAGACAATCCTTTTTGTTTTTTTCACGATTTCGCGGAGGCGCGTCCCCATATGTTTATGGACATGATCTCTTTTTTGTATCTCGAAACCGTCGTATGGATTCGATATGCCCAGAAACGTTTTAGAATCGTCGTCACCAATATAATATTTATATTTTATGCCATAGAGCTCTTCAGACCGTTGAAACTTTTCGACAGCTGAGTCGACTTCCATTTTTCCGGTGGAGCCGCTATGGTTCGCCTGGCACTCATCGTCGTGGGTACTTTTCCATTCCCAGTATTCCGCGGTGCTTTCTTTTTTTTCCCAATGCTCGCAAGCTTTGCAATATTTCGATTTCACCATAACGTCGATCACTTTTTTAGTGTACCATCCGATTAGCGATGTTATGCCGAAAAGCGAGCTGAAACCGCGCTTTCGCCACGATCCGTCGCCTGAAACGATAATTCCGTCCTCCACCCCATTTTCCAACGAAATTGTCTCCTCCTCAAGTGCAGGCTTTTGTTTGCTCACTGTGCTCACAGCTTTAGTGGCAATCAAAATCGAATTTAAGATTCGATCGTAGAAAGACTGAAATATGGGGCGCGGTAGGTCCATAAATGCACAAAACTTCATCAGGCCATTCAAACCGACGCCAAGAAGACGCATACTGAATACGATCCGACGATTTATTTCGTATGCATTGTCAATCATAGAACACGAATTGATTTGCACTTTTTCACAATGGCCGCAATTAACCTCGATTTTGAATCCGAGTCCGCGCAAACTTTTTTCAGTAAACTTTATATCGCGATCACACACTTTGCACTTCACTAACGTCGATATAATGTTCAATGCATTGACGAGGTGTACTATACGAAAACCGAAATCGTTAGTAACACGGACCTCTAAATCGTCCGACGATTTTAACTTTTTCGCCGACGTGCTCACATACTCTGCAGAACTATTTTCGGAGCTATAACGGTTCGGAGGTTTTTGATTCGAAATTTTCGTTCGACTCCTCGTCACATAGCTCCGTTTTGTTCCCTTTTTCCCCGCGTACACTTTCGGATTATCCATTTCGGTGTGCAAAGAATAATTCTGAGCGTTCGATATTTATAAACGAAACGATTCGGAGCGTTTAGACACGAGTAGCGTCGCTTCTATTCGCAAACTGACGCTATGACGCTATCCCTATACCTGCCTTGAAAATTTTTCAATTATCGCCACCTATGGCTTTTTTCGAAACTATATTTATAACAATAGCCGGTTTTTGTGAAGGGAGACAAAAGAATACCTGGGAAAGATCCGCAGGACCTGGGAAAGGCCCGGTATACCTGCCGACCCTGAGGCGCGCAGCTGCGCGGGACCTCGAGCGTCACGGAGCGCTGCACCGCTCCACAAAATATTCAATATCTCCGAAAATAATTATTTTTTCGACCTGGGTCCAACGGCATCTTAATCTTAAATGTATTTTAGATTTTTCTAGATGGTTTTCAAAAAATCGATTTTTTGCAGCCGTCACAGTGGTATTGTCCCGTAATTATAAGTATTCAAGTAATTATGATTTCATCATATTCATTATTCGGATTTAAAATCAATTTGCTTAGAAGAGAACCCCTTTCTCCATCCCTTCTTTGAAATGAACGACAAACACATATTTCTTCTACTGTAGGGAATGTAGTTTAGTGTAGTGCAACTCTTTATATTTGTAGTTTTTGGTTAAGGTCAGTTTCTGCCGTAATTCCATTTACATGAGGTTGAATTCGCATTGAATAACCTTAAACCACTTAAAACATTGTTCCATGTGTAACTACATTCGATGTAGTTAATTGTAGTGACCTTTTTATTTCAATCGGTTCTTTGGACATAGGCGATACTTGATCGAGCGTAGTACTTCCAATTAAAACCGAAGCGCAGCTGTATCCATGAAAATTATGAGAGCAGTTTTAGTTGGGTTATAATAGGTAGCTGGATGCTTAGAAAAACAAAACAATGCTTAGAAAAAAACAAAAACAAGACGAGGATTTGAACTCAGATCTTCCGGGATACGATAGCAGTGCGCTGCCATCGGACTTTTTTGGCTCGAAGCTACTCTTTTGGTATTTAAGTCGGAGCGGCGCTTGGGGTTCGATTCTCGGTTAGGTCATTCGGTTCGTTCACGGCTTATAGTAATTCACGGTTTTTCGTTGTACATTGTGCGTAAATGAATTCATGTAGAAAATCTACAACAAAGTACTCCCAAGGTTGACAATATGAAAGTAACAGTGAACACGCTTTCAATAGAAAGATTTTATTTCGGTTTCAACTTTCCATGTTAATGTATAAACCTTGAAACTTGTTGTAAAATACTGCTGAGTCCGCATTCAATGTTTTAATGTATGTAACTCATTCATGTTGCTTACAAGAGGACTTCCCTTTTCTTCCCTTCTTCGGAATTAACGACAAGCACATGTTTCTTTTATTGTTGGGAATGTAGTTTAGTGTAGTTAAACTCTTTATATTTGTAGTTTTTGATTAAGGTGAGTTTCAGCCGTAATTCCATTTCCATGAGGATGAATCCGCATTGAATAACCGTAAACCACTTGAAGCATTGTTCCATGTGTAACTAAATTCGATGTAGTTAATTGTAGTGACCTTTTTATTTCAATCGGTTCTTTGGACATAAGCGATACTTGATCGAGCGGCGGCCTCCAATCAAAACCCAACCGCAGCTGTATCCATGAAAATTAAGAGAGCAGTTTTAGTTGGGTTTTAATAGCAAGCTGGATGCTTAGAAAAACAAAACAATGCTTAGAAAAAAAATCACAACGAGGATTTGAACTCAGATCCTCTGGGATACGATAGCAGTGCGCTACCCATTCGGCCATCGGACTTATTCAGCTAGAAGCTACTCTTGTGGTATTTAAGTCAGAGCGGCGCTTGGGGTTCCATTCTCGGTTAGGTTATTCGGTTCGTTCACGGCTTATAGTAATTCACGGTTTTTCGTTGTACATTGTGCGTATATGAATCCATGTAGAAAATCTACAACAAAATACTTCCAAGGTTGACAATGTGAGAGTAACAGTAAACACGCTTTGAATAGAAAGATTTTATTTGGGTTTTAACTTTCCATGTTAATGTATAAACTAGTTGTAAAATACTGCTATGTCCGCATTCAATGTTTAAATGTATGAAACTCATTCATGTTGCTTACAAGAGGACTTCCCTGTTCTTCCCTTCTTCGGAATTAACGACAAACGCATGTTTTTTCTATTGTTGGGAATGTAGTTTAGTGTAGTTAAACTCTTTATATTTGTAGTTGTTCATTAAGTTGAGTTTCAGCCGTAATACCATTTCCATGAGGAGGAATTCGCATTGAATAATCTTAAACCGCTTGAAGCATTGTTCCATGGGTAACTACATTCAATGTAGTTAAGGGCGGGGTAAAGTATTTAAATTTTTTTTTTCATTTTTTAAAAAATTTTCAAATGAATGCATAATAAATCAAGAATATTGTGTTAAAATTTCAAGTCGATCGGAGTAAAATTGACGAAGTTATGAGTATTTGAGCGTCTATTGCTCCATGCCGTTCTCTTCTCTTCTGCGTTTTTCAAACCGTTTTTCTGAGACTTGTCATATTTGAAGTCCGTGTGCACGATAACTCAAAATCTACTGGACCAATCGTTTTGAAATTTTGCACAGTACTTCTTCACATAATTCACCAGGTATTGCCGAGAGCTTTTTTGTTTTTTTTAATAACTACTAATTTTTCAACAACAAATTAGCCGATTTTTTTAGCGAAAATCGAGTTTCTGGCTCCCAAGTGCTGCAAAAAATCGAAAAAAAATCCTCCCGTCATTACCTCGAGAAACATCTCCTTTAACAAATGCATTTTGATTTTTTTGTTTCCAATATCCCAAACGAGTTATGGTGCACACCGCAAACCAACTTTTTTCGAGGCGCCTCCGGGGTTTAATTTTCACTCGCTCAATTTTGAATATTTTGCAATGCAAATTTAGGAGAATGTTGTTCAAATGTTACTTTATTATATGTAAATTTTTCAATAAACGAACACTATTCGTTACGACAAAAAAAATCTTAAAAACATGCCTTTTTTTCGCTGAATTAACTTTACCCCGCCGTTAATTGTAGTGACCTTTTTATTTCAATCGGTTCTTTGGACATAGGCGATACTTGATCGAGCGTAGTACCTCCAATCGAAACCCAAGCGCAGCTGTATCCATGAAAATTAGGAGAGCACTTTTAGTTGGGTGATAATAGCTAACTGGATGCTTAGAAAAACAAAACAATGCTTCGAAAAAAAAAACAAGACGAGGATTTGAACTCAGGTCCTCCGGGAAACGATAGCAGTGCGCTGCCCATTCGGCCATCGGATTTATTTGGCTAGAAGCTACTCTTTTGGTATTTAAGTCGGAGCGGCGCTTGGGGTTCGATTGTCGGTTAGGTTGTTCGGTTCGTTCGCGGCTATAGTAATTTACGGTTTTTCGTTGTACGTTGTGCGTATATCAATCCATGTAGAAAATCTACAACATAATACTCCCAAGGTTGACAATATGAGAGTAACAGTAAACACGCTTTGAATATAAAGATTTTATTTGGGTTTCAACTTTCCATGTTAATGTATAAACTGGTTGTAAGATACTGCTGAGTCCGCATTCAATGTTTAAATGTATGTAACTCATTCATGTTGGTCTCAAGAGACTTCCCTCTTCTTCCCTTCTTCGCAATGAACGACAAACCCATGTTTCTTCTATTGTTGGGAATGCAGTTTAGTGTAGTGAAACTCTTTATATTTGTAGTTTTTGATTAAGGTAGTTTCAGCCGTAATTCCATTCCCATGAGGATGAATGCACATTGAATAACCTTAAACCACTTGAAGCATTGTTTTATGTGTAACTACATTCGATGCAGTTAATTGTAGTGACATTTTTATTGCAATCGATTCTTTGGACATAGGCGATACTTGATCGAGCATAGTGCCTCCAATGAAAACCCAAGCGCAGAGCGGTATCCATGAAAATTAGGAGAGCAGTTTTAGTTGGGTTATAATAGCTAGCTGAATGCTTAGAAAAACAAAATAATGCATGAAAAAATAACAAGACGAGGATTTGAACTGAGGTCCTCCGGGATACGATAGCAGTGCGCTGCCCATTCGGCCCTTGGATTTATTTGGCTAGAAGCTACTCTTTTGGTATTTAAGTCGGAGCGGCGCTTGGGGTTCGATTCTCAGTTAAGTTGTTCGGTTCGTTCGCGGCTTATAGTAATTCACGGTTTGTAGTTGTACATGTTGAGTATACAAGTCCATGTGGAAAATGTACTGCAAAATACTCACGGGATTGACAATATTAGAATAACAGAATATACGGTTTGAGTGGACAAATTTTCACGTTTATTTGTGAACCTGGAAAATAATTGTAAAATACTATACTGAGGGCGTATTTAATGTTTACATTAATGTGGATCCTACATGACGGAATTATAAAAAAAAGTGGAGATTCAAAGGCAAGAAAATACACGGTTGGCATAATATTTGTTTTTCAGTCCGCGATGAAAGGAGTGCATTATTTGATACAAATATTAAGCGTACAAGAATCCTATGTAGCAAGTAGATGGCTTGGAATAAAATTGAGTTTTGAGTTTTACTCATTTTCTCACAAATATGTGCAGAAACGTATGAATAGAATTTCCTAATTCAAAAGATTATTAGAACTACATGTTCGATAGTAAAAAAAATACAGTTTGTAAAATAAATTAGATTGGGATTTTTCTGATATGCAAACTACAAATAAATTGACTTTTACTTCACTAAACTACGTTTTCAATTAGTGGGGATACATGTGACATTTTTTCTGTTTAGAGAAGTGATGTTCCCCTGTAAGTAAGTAACAAAATTTCAAAGCTGATTAAAAAAAGTAACGATATCATATTTAGCCCAATATTTGTAAATAATCGATACTACAATATATTTCGAAGAATGTAGTTACTGGTTGATTGACCGTTTAGATGTTACTGTGCCCACAAAACATTATAGGAGTTTGATCTTGGATTTTTTTTTTGTTCGCCCATCTTGGCTACATTGGATGTATTCATTTTTTCTTTAGAAAAATTAAATTTCAAAAATAAATGAATAACAATTTCTACGGAGGCTTACCAAATCGGGTAACAGTTTCTCCTACGTACAACGAGCCGATTGGAATATAAACTTCACTACAATTAGCTACAGTAAATGCAGTTTAAAATGAAATGATATTTCGGGTGATTCAAGGTCACAGAATCAAAATTTCTTCATTGTGACAATGAGAGTAGTGCTGCAACTTATCTTATTCCCGAATTACAAATAAAATGAATTCTACTACATTTAACTACATCTTCAATAATAGAGGAAACATATTTTATTTTTATTTTTAGAGAAGTGGGGTTCCCAGTTCACACACCACATGTAATTCACTCTAAAGTAATAAAGGAAATTAACTTTTGGAAAATATTATAGTTTCACATTTCAGTTGTATGACAAAATTATTAATTATCGGTGACGATTGAAAGTGGGGTTGCCGTGAAAGAATTTTTCTTCCTTTATTTTTTCTCGGACGGAGAGATGACAAAAGATCCGTAACCTTTCTTGAAAGTGTTGTTGACTGCCTGTTGAGTAATACTACCGCAAGCATTCGTTTTCGTTGCGACGTCACCTGCTGGTGCTAGGAAATTACAAAATCTGATATGTTCAGGAACATGTTTTTCTATCCTTTGACTATTAAAAAGAACAATCATTTGTAAGATAATTAATCTAAAGAGAAAAATAATGAAAGAAGCTAGAAAACAGCGGAATAAGGAAAGTAAATTGATAATTAAACAAATAATAATCAATAATGGAAAGAAAAAAAATATTGATCTAAATTATAACTAACTTTTCAGCCTAATTTATATTAATATCAAAATTAAAGGCATCATAGAAAAATTAATTACTATAATCATGAATACTATTGTATTATATTATATTACATATATTATTCTATTAATGTTGTATTGTATTGTAGTAATTAATTTTTCTATTACGCCTTTAATTTTTATATTACTAAATGAAAGCTGAAAAGACAGTTATAATTTATTTCAAACGAATATTTTGTTCTATTATTATTGATTATTATTCGGTTGATTTTCTATGTACTTTTCTTATGTAATTACAAATAAATCTGACTCTTTTTACACATATTTTTCTAATGACTTAAGCATGCTCGCAGCTGTTTCGCAGCCTATTTTTACATATTTTTTATTGCGATGTTGTTGATTTTATATAGATGATGTTGCATCGACGTTCGTATATGTATTGGCATAGCCATCTACTAATTTTTGAATACGAGGTCCGAAAGGACCGGTTGCCTCTTGTAAACATAGGAAGACATGTGGAAGCAGTTTTCCGGATAATGTTATGGAAAATTGTGCGGTGTACGAATGTGTCACTTTATTCAAATCCGACTTTTTGACGAAAACTGTTTTACTCCCTTTTTGAGTGAGTGTCCTGTTAAAAACAGATTGATATTGACATCCTGGAAAATAAATAGTATTTTTAATATTAATAAATATTCGAATATGAATGTAAAAAACTTTTTATATAATTAATTTTGAATTTATACATTTTGCATCGGTAAATACATTTTGTACGCAGAAAACTTGTATTTACCTGTTTAGTCAGTATTTATAACATAATCCTCATGGTATTGAGGTATTAAGCGGCACGTCTGTCGACGAAAGGTCTCTGCAGACGGCCGGATTTCCTCCATTGATGCCGCCTTTTTTTTCGAAACCAGTTTCGTGATTTTCCGTTGAGAAATTTTGTGTTTCTGTTTCAATGCCATCGATCAGACGCCTTGAAATTGAAATCGATGAATTGTGCAGCAGCCGTCAACGCCCATTGTTGAAAATTTCTTGTCGTAACTTGCTGATATTGCTGTCTTGCTTCCAAAAAACGGTCGTAGGTCCACGAATCTATCGCCTCAAATTTGTCCAATCTCGTTCCACCACTTTTAATATAATTCTCCCATTGTGGAAGATATTCTTTTCTCTTCAAGCGGCTGTATCCTTCTTTTTTGCAATGTCGCCCAAGCCCACGTGGGATGCGCTTTAGCAATGTTCACGACTTTGACTTTGTAGACGATGGGAATCATTTAACTTTTATTTTTTCTCGGTTCCAGTTCGTACTCGTCTGGAGAAGAATCAAGTTGGGGCACTTCGAACTGTAGTTCTTCGCAATCCTCATGAGCGCGAATTAATTGCTTTTCAATTACGAATTTTTTTCACCCAAAAGTTCCAATGTATTATTATAAAGTTCTCCGGCCAATAACATAGCATCGTGAAATATTTCTTCCGAAGGTGTCGATGTAATTAAATTATTTTCCGTCAACAGCTTTTCATAATGAACTACTGCGTCCTTCAATCGTGATTTTGATTTATCACTGTACATGGATTCTTCAGGAATTTCCTCTCCTAATCCAGAAAAGCCAGCAACTTCTTCAGTCGACATTTTTAACTTCGAATTGTAAGAGAACTTTGAAATTTAACAATAAGAAAGCGGCACGTCTGTTCACGACGAAATCGAAAAATGAACTGCTGTTCTATTGTCACAGACTCACGCACAGTCCTATGCGCAGATGTCCGTTATAATCCTAAAGGGACCCCAGGTGAACATTCTTTAGACCCTTATAAAGCCATAAAACCAAATAGAACAACGAGCACGAATATTTTTCAGTGAATAAAAAACTTCACGTTGTTGAGCTAAAACAATTTTTTTAAAAATAATGTTAGGATGAGAAACGTTTTGAATAATTGTTGGGATAAAAAAAAATAAGATCCGAAGGAGGAATCGAACGTGACACCTCCGGCGTAAAAAATTGAGCCCTAACCGTCTAGACTAGACGGCGGCTTGACAAGTGCCTGACATTTTAAACTCATAAGGCGCCTAAGAAACTTTGAATCGATTTTTCTCGGAATTTTCCGAGTGTGCGTCCTACTACTTTAACCACGTGAGGGGCTAGGGGTCCTCTTTCACCACAAAAAAAAATCGGCCAAATCCCCGACCCTACGGTCGTGCCGTCTCCTTGTGACCCGGATTTTTTACTGGTTTTCTTCTAATTTTTTTTTAAGACGTTAACGTATGTTTATAACTTTCGAAACCGCATTTTGACTGCTCCCTCAGTAATCGACAAAAAAAATGCAATGATGTCGGATTTTTTGGTGAGCTACATAAATGTAACGCCATAAGGGAACTTTTCCCCGGCCTCACGGCCTACTTCTTCTATTTTTAATTATATTCGTGACAAATATGTTTTCCCATTTGTTTCGAGCATTCCTTGATGTAAGGCATTCATTAAATACGTGTTTGATCAAAATACATTGTTCATTTGAACATATAAAATATATATTCGAATGAAAATATCTTTATTTGCGTGCAGTAAATGGGTTTTAAAATCAAATAGATTGTTATTTCGAACGAATAAAAATTCTATTTGAATCACAAGTATTTTCATTTTTAACTAGCAACTTCACTATACTCATATTTACATATTCATATACAATACATATTTATCCGTATTGTTAACAATCTTCAATAGAGCAAAAATATTTTCTATTGTCACCATTTCTGTAAATACGAGAGGATGGTCCTCTTGTATGGGTATCACG
Source organism: Ophion obscuratus (assembly GCA_964007375.1). Taxonomy (NCBI): domain Eukaryota; kingdom Metazoa; phylum Arthropoda; class Insecta; order Hymenoptera; family Ichneumonidae; genus Ophion; species Ophion obscuratus. Next base: position 68,541,981 of record OZ023312.1, on the reverse strand, counting down.
AGGTGTTCAATTTCCACGTCTTTGGGAATACACTTGGCCGACCATGAGCGACAATGCGCAGAATCCAGGGTGGATACGTTTCGCGGACTCAGCTCGCTCATGTCAGAATACAAATGTCTCGACCAAGGAGCTCGGGCCCCCGCCACACTCCGGCCACAACTTCTTCCACTAGGTCTATAAATGTGCAAGTTGCTTCTAATTAAAAAATCGAACTAGCCCCATTGAGTATGTACGATTAAATATTTTGTTTTGCTCACTAATACCAAATACGGTAAATGTTTATAAAATAATCCCAACCTTGGAGGAGGGTGGTAGGTGGGGGGATTTATATAAAATGACCCGCTGAACACGATGGTGAAGAGAAAACGTGGCAGTCACACCCCCATAAAAAGTTATGGTGTTTTGAAGTTTAAAAAAATGCGTCGCAGAATAGCGGACCCGAAGACCGAGGAGCAGTCCAGAGGGGGTTCCAGGGGGTAACACGCCCTTGGCGTGGTAAAGGGGCAGAGCCCCTTGTGGGGTAGCGGGGGCGAAGCCCCCCCCCCCCGCCCCAATACAGAAAAAACTAGTTGTTAAATTAATCAAAATAACACACATACACACACACACACATGCACTCTGGAAGTGGAAGGTAGGGGGATTTGTCAAAAAAGCTCTCCTGAGCACGATGCCGAAGAAAAAACGGCGCGGTCACTTCCTTCCCCCCTGCCCTCGTTGAAAGTTTGTCAAAATGTATCATTTCAAAGACGAGACTGAAAATCGCCGAAAATGGTGTCTGTGTAGGTTTGTTTGAGTGTATATGTGTGTGGTTCTTGTTGTGATTGGTATTTCGATTTCAACGAATGTATTACAGGTACTCGTGGAACATTCTCCAAGTAGCGAGGAGAATTAACAATAAAGAATTGTTCAAGTATTCAAAACTGTTTCATAATTAATTAGACTAACGCACACACACACACGCGCGCGTACGTAAACCCGACAAAAACCCACATATTCATTTAAATAATTCATTCAATAAAAATTAATTCATTTAAAATCTAATTTGGCTTCATTGGTATTTCCGCGAACGTCAAATCCACATAACTTGTATGGGTGCATTGTTATGTAAACATTTACAATCAATTCAAATGAAGAAAGACCAAAACGCACACATTCAGTTGATTTCAATAAATCTTTCTGTCGATGTATTTTGCACGTCTTGGGCGTGCAAAAATTGTTGGAGGCGTAGAAACGGGCAAGTGTTTAGTGAAAAGAGGTCTCTCGCCATAGGTTAAACTCTCGTCGCCTTTACTTTGGGGCTGACGGACGTGCGAACGTTTTCTGTTATATACCGTCCTGTTATCATGTCTCGATGGATAAGAAAAATAGAATCCAGAAAAATAGACGCAGAAAGAAGCAAGAAGCTTTACTGTACCCACTGGCGCAATCGTACCCGATTTCAACTCTCGTTCTCTGTCGTTCGCTATCCTCTATCATGGTTTTTCTTTCACGCTTTTGCGGCGCTTCGCGAGAAAGCTGCATCGATAGTACGGGCAATAATTTATACGAAAAATCGTGGGGTGCGTACAGACTCACGCAGAGCTATTGGGGAAAGGAAAACTTATGTGTACATATATGTATATGCATATATATACCAGGTGTCCCATTTTAATCTTACACCTGATTTATATCGAAAAGTACTACTCCGATCAAGAATTGAGGATAATAAAACTTTTCGGGTTCAAAGGGAGACGGTCAAAAAATCTTTTTTGGTACAAAATTCACAACTCATACATTATTTGCACCAAAAAATTTGTCAGGCCAAAATTAACGATTTTATAGATTTTTTTGATAACGTTCATAATTTTTAGGTTAGCAAACCATTTTTCACTATTTTAGCGCTATCCAGAATGTACCACGAGGTGGTAACGTCTTGAACATGTCTGGGGTAAGTGTTCGTCTGTATGTGGGTGCGAGTTTGTTTCGATTTATTTGCATTTGTTTGAGTGTGTTTGAGTTCGTTCGACAACCTAAAACCCAAACGAGGATTAGGTCTCTACGGCTTATTGAACCATTACCAAACAAGCCTAAACAAACTCACATGCACACTTATACTTGGGTTTGTTTAATAACGGAAGTGACGAGCCGCAGAGACCTAATCCTTGTTTAGGTTTGTTTCGGTTCCCGAGCAAACTCAAACAAACCCAAACAAACTTACGCCCACACACACGCACACTTACACTATAGATGTTAAAGACTTCACCTCCCCGTGGTACATTCTGGATAGCGCTAAAGTAATTTAAAAAAGTGGTATTCTCTTTTATTTAAACATTATGAACGTTATAAAAAAACTTCGTCTACAAAAGTTATTAGTTTTGGCCTGACAATTTTTTTGCTGAAAAAATCCATGATCCCATTTCTTTTTAAATGTTAGCCATCGTATCGTCGCCATTTTGAATTTTGGATCGAAAAATATTTTTTTGAACATCCCCCTTTGAACCCTAAAAATGTTATTATACTCAATACTTGATCAGAGCAGTATATGTCGAGGTAAGATAAAAATGGGCCACTCGGTATACACAAGACGTCGAGAAAGCGCCTCAAAGATGCTATACACCCTCGTGTGGAACGGACAGCTATAAATATATTTCTTTTATATACACGTCGTTATCGCTGAGCCGAAACCCTCGCCATTCGAGTTCTTTGCCAATTCAACATTCACCGTTTCTATATTAGATATAACTCATATCTGTATAAATATAATTGAAAATTCATCGGGTATCGTACAATTGTTAAGAAATAAATACACTATATATATATATATATATATATATAATATATATATATATATATAATATATATATATATATATAATCCACACTGGTGAATGGGTGGTCGGGGCTCGGCTTCGATCCTTCGAGATAAGCAACATTACGCATGGCCAACCTACGAATTCACGTCCACTGATCATATTGATAGACATATTGATACTCTGTCTCACTCGGTCACGTCGGTTTTGAATGTTCACGCGCCGTTGCAAACTTTTGCTGTTTTGACATCTCCTGTACCGTGATTCTTCAATCGACTCAAGACACGCATTAACCCGCGTAGAAATTTCGATGGGGCGCAAATCAGGGGCCGTTCAGGTTGCCTGACTGCCCTGGTAGGGCACTAATAAGGCAGCCTGAAAGGGCCCTACTAGGAAATGTAACGTTGTGTCACATATGGGCCTGACCTAGTTGCCTGATGAGGTCCCTATCAGGTTGCCTGATCAGAAAGAAATATTTCATTTAAATAGAACCTTTTTAAATCCAATATGTTTTTTCAATATCCACGCCCTACAATGATCTTATTCGTTTCAGCTATCCTTTTTGAATATTAAATATATTCAAACTGAATAAATAAAGATTCGATTCGAATAAATCTTTATTTGCTTACAATATACACTGTAAATCCACGTATCCTATGCGCATAAACTATTTCAAAAATAAAAATGAAATGAATCACTTAATTTAGGATTCTACTATAAGGATTTTGTATCATAATTCGTCATACGCTGGCCTGCTGAAATGATTTGAAGAAAATATTTCGCCTATATGGGTATTGAACCTAGTACCTTCCTACCCATAGCTAGGCACGCTGCCCCTATGCTACCGAATGCTTGTAACATCTTGGTCGCAGATGTGGCATAAGAGACCAAATGCATTCCTATAATTATACGTATTCCTATAATTAGGCCTATTATAATTATACCATTCCTATAATTATAATTATATAGTATCACATTCAGTATATCAATTAGTTGATACAATTATGATAATTGAAGAATTCTATCGTATAGCATGCTATTAATTTTTCAAAGTTAACCTCATACAGGGTGAGGCACTAACTGTTGCCACTGTCACGTATGAAGTTATTCTCTGATTTCTTTATGACCAGCACACACCTAATTGTATACGTGCGAGAAGCAATAGTCAGCTATTTTTACTTTTCACCGCAACCAAAAATATGAGCGTTCGAGATACCTATCACAATTGTATTGCTTCTCACAGACCATAGACGCGTGCATCACAGACTATAGCGAAGATATACGCTTTCATTGTTTACCAACTGGGCACAATACCTAATGCATATATTTTCGTGTAGCGAGCCGCTCTGCTATTTGTACCCGCTCTGCAAGAGAGCAGTAATAAAAGTTTTCCGACCGAAGTCTCAAGCCCTATGATAGGGATCGGCAAGGCGACGTGGTAGAGATCCAAAATATCCAACCTGTATTGCTTCTCACAAGGAAACGCTGCGAGGTCGATGTCTCCGATTTCGATGAAATTTGACATGCTTGTAGAATGGGTAAAAATAGGGGGTACGTATTTTTTTATTTCGGCGGAACCCGATTTGTAAGGGTTGAAAAGCAACCTCAAAAATTGGGGTGTTTTTTGTTTTTCGTCGATAACATTTTAACGGGACGAGATATGAAAAAACTTCAAATTGCAACAATCTTTATCTTTTCATGTACTATACATTGGAGATGAGAACGATGCAGATAGCATCAAATTTCTTATTGTTTATTGCAAAAAAGCAATTTTTTCAACCGTATCTCCGAGAATTTTTAACCGATTGGGATGTAAATTTGCATACATGTAAAGAATGGAACAGTGCGTATATGGATTTTTTCTTTTACCGATATCTCACAATTAACGGGTTGAAACTTCCCGTCGGTTTTTTGCCAAGAGCATCGTATAATCAGCTAGCCTTTTGGCATTTCGGTCTCAATTGACGTCAATATATGTTCGTGTTATGACGCAATTGCATATTTGTAACATTCCAGCCCCTCCCCCCAACGGTCCCCCTCTCGAAAGGCAAACGTTCAAAGTTCTTACCGTGCGGCATGGACGAAAATTTGTAGAAATAAAAATGGGTTACAAAGGAAGTATAATCAGTCAAAATAGTCGATACACATTTTCACGTTTTGGCCGAACGGCACTCTTAAGGGGTCAACGCACCCTTAAAAACTTCGTTCTTTCTATAGCTCGTGAACGTGCCGAAGTAAAAATAAAGTTCGAAAGGAAAAAATATTGCATTCTTCGACTAATAGACGTTCATGATGATAATCATGAGTACAGCAATAAATGGCGTGTTGTTTATTGCACTAATGCGTGAATTACTTGTCAAAAATCACTCTTCAGTTTTCCACTAATATGGGCAGAGGCAAGGATCGCAATCACGGACTGGCTTCATACTTCGGGAAGCAACTTGATTACAATTGTATATTTACGAAAAAATTCTCCCCCTCCACGTACTGCCTTTGAAGATTACAACACAATCGGAAAAGTGTTCTCACGCTTACTCATTTAGGAAACGTGTTAACTCTATGTTTTATATGGATTATACTTATTAAAATAATTATAGTCATGATAAAAGTGTTTGAAACAAAGAGATTTCTTACACCACGCACAAGTGATAATAGCTGCTTTGCTGCATATATCGCATGTCGGTACATTTTGTGAAAAGCAAAATTCTACCGGATTTTCGAAGTTTGGTCGTCTTTCTCTTCGTACCCGCTTTTGTACCACGCATATTTGAAAAGGTTTGTAAACCGTGGAGAAGAAAACTGGTTGTGTGTAAGAGATTGTAATTTAACAATACTGTCTCTGAAATGCAGATTGACGTCGTAATTGTGTAATATTACTGCGTCAGAAAAGTGTTTGACGAATTTTTTCCATACACGGAAGCCATAAACATCAAAGGGCTGTGTCATTCCAGTCGTACCTGCAGGAATGACTAATTATCATATGGATTAATATTAAGACATATGGTCTACAGAACTAATGAAACTGGTGCAATATATTTACCTGCTGGAATGGTTAAAACTTTAATATCTTTCCCTTGCATATCCATTTCTTTAAATGCAGTTGGACATTGACCGCTCCAAGAATCCAGAAGTATTACCGATTTTGGACCCGTATTGGGAATATATACTTCTTGGAATCATCGCTTGAAATGATTAGTCGTCAATTTTCCAGACTTCGAAGCCAATAGAAATATATTTTCAGCTCTGAACATAGTTTGTTCCACTCAAGGATCAAATTTTCCAGTAGGTTCGCTTAAAACAATCAACATAGGTGCCAAAAGCTTCCCACTCGCAGAAACCAAAGGCTGTATAGTATAACTGTGTGTTGTTGATGTTTTCGATTGCACCACTGTCTCAACAGATTTCTGCCCTTCTTTCGCCCATATGCGGCCTGTATGTGGTTCTAAATTGAATCCACTCTGATCAGAATTAAATGTGCTTTCAGCCCCAACGTTGGCTATGTTGACTTTCACCATTTCTATAAATACGATAGCGTTGTTTTGAAGTGTATCAGCGTTTAATAATTGTTGTTTTGTTACATATTTAATAATCTTCCGTGACACAATTCCATGTTGGTTTTTGAATGTCCTTAGCCAAAAAGCGGATGCTTGGAAATTCACGGCTGGTATTTCTACAATTTCGTGTACACGTGAGGCCCATCGTCGAAGATCTATATCATGGATAGGCAGCCTTTTGTCCAAAGCATCATTAAAATTGTTTAACGTGTAGTGAGCTATCTTTGTTAACTTTTCTTTGTAGGTGCCATCCTTATTTATATTATGGGCCCTCCGGCCCAAATGCGGCTCTGTTTTCACCTTTTTGAATTTCGTTTGAACAGATGATAACTTTCTATTCCCATTCGCCCCGGATCTCCAGTAATCTACAGCTCTTGTCTTGGATTCGTAACTCAATTCTTCTATATCTTGGGTACATACATTTTCATCAATTTTTGGTTCTAGGTATCGTTGCCCGTGCCAATCTCCTTCACTGTTATCTTCTATTGCGGCTGCTCCATGAATTTCATTTGGTGACAGAAAATCCAAACTAGTTTCGACTTCCATTTTCATAGGTTGATCCATCGCTTTAACGATCATGTTTTCTAGATCCTTACTGAACTGTTTTTCCTGTTTGGTGATTGGAGTGCGAGGCAAATTAATAGCACTTATCGCTATGGATAGAAGTTGAATAACATTCGGCGGATTAACGTACATTTTTATTTGTATTTCCAACTCAAACTGTATGGCTGGCTTCTCCGTCGTAACTGCAGCAATAATGATCGTTGGTGAATTTATATGACGTGAAACCCAATTGATAAATACACACGAAAAAAATTACGACGACACACGCTATTACCAGAACTGCTATTAATCTTTAATAAGGCGATTTCAAGGTTATCATGAGATCCGCTCTTTGCACCGTAGTCGCTATTTCCGAAGATTTATTTCTTTCGTTCATTGGTTCTGCTGTTTGTGAAATTGAAGTTAAAGATAAAGATTAAATTATGCTGCGTTATAAGCTGATAAAAATGTTTGCATCATTCTGTTCACGAGTTGCAGCGGCAACCCAAAAACGCTGTAATCTATGCAGATAATTCCTTCGATACGGTGAGCGGAGTGGAATTTCTTCGTAAATATACAATTGTAATCCAGTTGCTTTCCGAAGCACTAAGTCAGTCCGTGATTGCGAGCCTTGCCTCTGCCCATATGTGTGGGAAACTGAAGAGTGATTTTTCATAAGTAATTCACGAATCATGGCAATAAACAACACGCCATTTGTTGCTGTACTCATCATTATCTTCATGAACGTCTAGTAGTCGAAGAATACAACATTTTTTCCCTTCGAACTTTATTTTTATTTCGAAAACGAGAAAATGTGTATCGTCTTTTTTTACAGATTGTACTTTCTTTGTAACCCAGTTTTATTTCTACACATTTTCGTTAATGCCGCACGGTAAGAACTTTGCACGTTTGCATTTCGAGAAGGGCACCATTGGATGGGGGCTGGAGTGTTACAAACATGCAATTGCGTCATAACACGAACATATATTGACGTGGATTTAGACCGAAATGCCAAAAGGTTAGCTGATTATACGATGCTCTCGGCAAAAAATCGACGGGCAGTTTCAACCCCTTAATTGTGAGAAATAGGAAAAAGAAAAAATCCGTATCCGCACTTTTCCATTCTCTACATGTATGCAAATTTACATCCCAATCGATTAAAAATTCTCGGAGATACAGTTGAAAAAATTGCATTTTTGCAATAAACAATATGAAATTTGTTGCTATCTGCATCGTTCTCTTCTCCAATATACGAAAACATGAAAGATACAATAAACAATATGAAATTTGTTGCTATCTGCATCGTTCTCTTCTCCAGTACACGAAAAAATAAATATTGTTGCAATTTGAATTTTTTTCATATCTTGTACCGTTGAAACGTTATCGACGAAAAACAAAAAACACCCTAATTTTCAAGGGTGCTTTTCAACCCTTAAAAATCGGGTTCCGCCGATATAAAAAATATGTGTCACCTATTTTTACCCATTCTATAAGCATGCCAAATTCCATCGAAATCGGAGACATCGACCTCGCAACGTTTTTTTATCAGAGGAGGTCGAACTCTCGGATATTAGACGAAAAATACAGGGTGTCCAATAGGAAGTTTCTAAAAAAAAATAAGTTTCTCTTCCCTCAATGAATTCAATCGGGGTCCCTTTTTCTAAGGCGCACACCTGAGGCCCCGCAGTTTTATTCCAGCCGTGGTTGAAGCAACTACGCGCACGTCAAAATGAGTGAGCTCACCACGAAAGAAAAATTATATCTTATTAAGTGCTTCTTCTCGAGTGGAAAAATTTATAGTAATATGTATAGAGGGTTTCGTACTAAGTTTGAAACTCATAGAATTGCCAGCGAAACCACTCTGAAAAGGTAAGAATTTAATATTTATTCATATTCATCTATCACACAACTTGTGTTTCAATTCAATTAAACTGCATTGAAGTAATTTTACGTTAATTTTTGTAGGATAATCGATAACTTCGTGAAGTATGGTACACTCTATGGTAGACACGAGTAGCCAGGTCTATCTGTTACGGTGACTACACCAGAGAAGATCAACGAAGTTGAGAATTATTTAAAAAAAAAATCCAAATGATTCGATTCGGAAAGCTGATCAAGCATTAAAAATAACCAAATCATCATTACACAACATTTTGAAATATTTTTTAAAGTTTCATCCCTATAAAATGAGCACTCATCAATTGTTAACGGAACATGCCATGACGAAACGCATCAAATTTTGTAACACTATTACGGGAATGTTTGAAGCCGAAGAACTTAATGAGAAATTGATTATTTATTCCGATGAAGCACATTTTTGGATGAATGGGTACGTAAACAAGCAAAATTACCGGTTTTGGGGAAGGGAAAATCCCAACATATCGCTAGCGAAGTCCCTTCACCCACAGAAAGTAACGGCATGGGCAGCGATTTCAATAAAAGTAATTTATTTGCAATTCTTGGAATCTACGGTAACAGGAGAGAGTCACAAACAGCTTTTGGAAACGAAATTCTTCCCTTATGCAAAAAAGAGGGGACTGGTTAAAAAATTTTACTTCATGCAAGATGGAGCAATGCCGCACCGGACTCATGAGGTGTTTGAAGCTATTCATCGCGTATATGGGACTCGAGTAACCGGTCTGGGGTACCCTAAATTTGCTCAAGGCGGACTAGAATGGCCTCCGTACTCACCGGACCTGAACCCTTGTGATTTTTTCTTGTGGGGTTACATTTAAGATCATTGTTACGTTAAAAACCCCAGCACAGTAGAAGAACTGATCGCCGCCATCCAGGAAGTGGTTCGCGGCAATACGAATGATATGTTGGACACAGTTTTTTCGCAGTTTTTAAAAGAGAGTTGATTTTTGTGCACAATCTAACGGTTCGCACTTCGAAAATATTTATCATTAATCACTGTACTTTTTGGTTATTTTTATAAGATGTAATAAATTGACATAAAAAATATTTGACAGGGTTTTATTTATGTGCGTTTATAACTGCAGTTTCCTCTATTTAAAGCAATTTGGCTTTTCTGATTCTGTGCACGTGTTTTAAAATGATAGTCGATTAGTTTCAGCAACTTCCTATTGGAAGTAGTTCCTGTAGTTCTCTGTGCCCAAATTAAGAGAGTAGCCCTTCCGGCAAAGTCATCTCGCCCTTATAAAACCTCCTTGTCTCGACGACAAGAGCGCAGTATAGCCAAAGTTTTTAACGCCGATACACTGTTCGTGATCCAGGTCTTCCGTAAAAAAGAGTGATCCGACGGTAGTATCGGACGTATATTATAATGTGTTCAGTCTCAATTCAAATTTTCACGCGTCGTTACGCGTCCGAAATCCGGGTTTTCTGTAGAAGAGTGTGATTCGGTAATTATTAAAGTCAATTTATATTGTTTTATAGTCAAAAGGGTCAAACGACCAAATATTTCAAGTACAAATTATTGTTAATCCGCGACCAGATCTCTAGAAGATTGTGATTGTACGCGTGTGTATTTAAAGAAATATTCAACGAAAGCAAGAATACGTTATTGTAAAGCGACGACACCGCTCCTGATTGTCAAATGTATTTATCACATTATAAATTTACTTGGAATATACCAAATTATTATTTCATCGAGTGTTTATTAAACTATTGTGTGACTCAAGACATTGAAGTCCCTTTATTACGAATTTCCTAAATCCACAAAAGAAACAAGATCTCTCGAGGTCTCCAGCAAACGTTCCCACATAATTATTATCCCGAAGAGCACTCGTGACTCATTAGGGTAGTAATCGGAGTAAAGCGTTTACCGCTCGACGCTTCCAACTCTAGAAATGTATATCTTTTCTAAACGACTTCGGACGTAACACCACCTTGAATATCTCTGTAATTATCGACGTCACAAAAATTGTTTTGAAACAAACGTACAAAAGGGGTCATCAAATGCGACCATTTTTTTTTATTTCAGTGGAGGCGCTGTCGCGCAGTAAAGGTCACCTCCACTTGTTAAAATGTGACGGTACATTTTTTTTCAACTATCTTGTAGAGCATCGACAACTGCATAAAAACATTTAGGGGTCAAAGTCGTTCAAGGTCATTTAAGATCAAAAAGTGACATGACCTTTATTTTTATGTAAAATTATCTTTACTCACAGTAGATGTTCAAAGTCATTGCTATTTGAATCTATGCAGTATTGCAATCTCGTCATCACGGATTGTGTAGAATTTCTTATCACTTCGGCACTTATCGAATCACAGACTCGAAGAATTCCCTCACGCATATAATCCGACGTAGTTGGATGTTCTTTATAAACAAGATCTTTCAAGTATCCCCACAAGAAAAAGTTCAGAGGCGTCAAGTCTGGCGACACAGGTAGGAAATCAAAAGGCTGACAATGGAAACAAGCTTGTGCGAGCTTTGTTTCACCGAGCCTGAGTGAGACAGACCTGGGCCAAGTTTCATTGCATCGTTTGGAGCAGTCTGGAATCAAGACTGGCTGCTTAGCCTAAACTCAGGGTTATTTCAAGCTTTATTCAGCCGGTGAATTTCAAGGCTAATAAAACAAGGCCGGATGCAGGCTCGTTTCAGGATGTAATAAAATAAAATAAGCTGAAAATAATATTTTTTCTGTACTTTTATGAAAAAAAAATTTAGTAATAAATTTGTCGGGTGCGAAGACACGAAAAACGAAAGCGAAGGAGGCAGCTCAGAACATTTGAACATATGCTCTTATCGATATTTATGAGGTACACAAAAAAGTTTTTTTTCTTGTCACACACAGATTTCGTATATACTCACTCTCTAGAGTTTGCGTATACTCTGTGTATTACGTGTCCCATAAACAGCAAATAAATTAAAGTATTGTTTTTAAAAATATTTTTTATATATATTATATAAGAAATAATATAATGAATAATAAATATATATAATAAATAAAATGAATTCTTTGCAAATTTATTAAATTTACCCCAATGTAGAATATAGAAAACTAAAAACAGGCCTTATACAGCCTCGAGAAGAGTTTGGGATAAGCCTGGTCATAAATGCTCGTGAAGTCTTCATTAAGGCTCGTTTTGAGCCTTGTTGTGTCGTCGTTTCAGGCTTAGTATAGGCTTTTCTACCAGCCTTTCGTCAAGCCTGTATGCAAGAGCCTGAAACCGCGTTATCATTCAAAGGTTCAGCTAGGCCTGAAATCAGGCTGATGCTCAGCCTGAATTAAAAAATGTGAACCTTGTTTCAGAGCTTGGCGAGCCCTTTTTTCATCGTCAATTCCTACCTGGGGAGCGAGCCGGCCACGATACAGCTCCTCCGCGTTTAATCCAACGATTTGGAAATCTCTTTTGCAATTTATTTCTAGCTATCAGCGAAAAATGTGCCGGGCACCCATCATGTTGATACCACATTCTGTTTCTTGTTTCCAAAGGTATTTCTTCCAATAACGGACCTAATGTTTCTTTAAGGAATATGGTGTACTTCCTACCATTAAGATTCCTTTCGATGAAATAAGGGCCTATGATTCTATCCGCAATAATCCCACACTATACTTTAACCGACCACGGTCTTTGGTTTGCAACTTTCCGCAGCCAATGTGGATTTCCAGTTGACCACAAATGCATGTTATGCAAGTTAATATTTCCATGATTCGTAAATGTTGCCCCATTAGTAAATAAAATCCGATTAATAAATGAGTCATCTCTCTGAATCTGGCGTTGAGCCCATCGACAGAATTCACTGCGATTCATGAAATCCGTACCAGTTAATTCCTGGTGGAGACTGATGTGGTAAGGATGATATCTATGACGATGTAGAACACGTAGAATACTTCTTTGGCTTACACCAGATTCCATCGCACGAGAAGTCTTACAAGGGTGTCGATGAACGGCGGCAAGAACACCAATTTCCGTTTCTCCGTTAGTAACTCGTTTTTGTCGGTTACTTTCCCGACGGGTTAAGGATCCAGTTGTCCTCAGCTTAGTGTACAAAATTTGAAATGTGCGGCGTGTAGGATGAGAACGTTCAGGAAATCTTTCAGCGTATAAGTCTCTAGCTCTCACTGCATTTTTCTGACATTCTCCGTAAATTAGAAGCATATCAGTTTGCTTTTCAAAAAAATACATCATTTACATTCGCTTGATTCATTAATACTAGTCTCACCATTCTTACTATCGTTATCTTGGGTTTGTTTGGGCGAAACATTGTACAATATTCCGTGTACATTGTAGGTTTGGTGCCGTTGTTTACATACAAGACAATGGCAAGACTTCGGCGATAAGTGCCGAAGTGATAACTGCATTGATTCCAATGGCAATCACTTTGAACATCTACTGTGAATAAAGGTAATTTCACATAAAAATAAAGTTCATGTCACTTTTTGATCTTAAATGACCTTGAACGACTTTGATCCCTACATTTTTTATGTAGTTTTTGATGCTCTACAAGATGGCTGAAAAAATGTACCGTCCGATTTAAAAAAGTGGAGGTGACCTTTACTGTGCAACAGCGCCTCCACTGAGATGAAAAAAAATGGTGGCATTTGATGACCCCTTTCGTACGGTACAACTTTTGTTTCAAACATTTTTTTGTGACGTCGATAATTACAGAGATATTCAAGGTAGCAACAATTAGTGCCTCACCCATATATATATATATATATATATATATATATATATATATATATATATATATATATATATATATATATATAAATCCTCTCTCTCGGCCTTACAAACCTGCCAAGATCTTGCATAACGTTTTTTGTCGTGACAGTCCATAAAAACTTTTTTATAGAATTCAGGAATACATCGAAACTCCTACGATGCTGTCAAATCGAAGTTTCGATGTGGAGAATAAGAGGCTATGTGCATTTATCGACTGCTGAGACAGTTATAGGGCAAGCCTATTTATGGCCTAATCAGGCAAAGCCTAGTATAGCCCTATCATGACAAGCCTTAGTAGGGCCTCATTAGGGAAAGCCTAGTATGGCCCTATCATGGAAAGCTTTAGTTGGGTCTATCAGGGCAATACTTGGTAGGGACCTATCGGGGAAAGCCTTAACAGGATCTTATCAGGGATGGCTTTAGTGGGGCCATTTTAGTATTGCCTGATCTAGGGCCTAGATACTTCCTGCCCGGTCGGGGCCGGATCAGCATGCCCATAATAGGTTTTACCCGTATCACACCCCGATCGGGGCCTGATCTTGATCAGTCTAACCCTAAAAAAGGTCTACGCGGGAAGGGGTCTTCTTACTATAGACGCTAAAAATGCTATTTTTATGATTTTTTTATCGGTTTTTATTATAGATATTAAGTAAAAGTTGTTACACTCAATAAATACACTTTCGAAATATATTTAAAGAAAACAATTTTTATTTAAGTTACTATTTATATACGAAATTGGTAGTTTAAAAAATGTCCTAAAAAATGGTAGCTCTGCGTTGTTGATGAAATCTCGGATCTAGATCGGTTTTAGATTCAGTATGCTAATGGCTATAGCGCATATCATACGATTTTTGATATATGCGAGAATAACAAAATGGCGGACATTTAAAAAAAAAAAAGAAAAAAAACGCGTATTTTGACCGTTATTGGCAAAAAAAAGAATAAAGATCAAAATTTGAAAAAATCGTCGTTATGCGCTATAGCTATAGTTGTTAAGAATATGTGGTTAAAATTTCATAAGGATCGGTTCACTAATTTGTTTGGGTTACAGAAATACACAAACAACTTTTTTTCCATATATTTCGAAAGTGTATTTATTAAGTGTAACAACTTTTATATCAATATCTATACTATAAACCTTTTTAAAAAATCCATGAAAATAGCCTTTTTTAGCGTATAAAGTGAGAAGACCCCTCAAGATGAAAAATACACTTTACAAACAAGCAAAGCGTTCTGGTAGCGTATTGGGCTTATCGATTTATCGACAGATCAGGCACGAGCTCGTGTCGGACTCAACGGAAGCTCAAAGTTATTATTATTTGGAAAAACTTTCGGGCACACCCCGTGTAGACATTTGAGTCGGGAAACAGTACTGCCCCTGATCTGCCTTCCCGAGATAATATCAGGCTCTGGTCGGGCCTTCCACCCTGGAATAGGTTCGCAATGTAACGGGTCTAAGGTTAGGTCCCAATCCACTGTACCCTTTCTTGGGAACTGATCAGGAACGGGCCGGGGAACAAGCGGAAAATGACCAAGAAATGTCGATAAAACCAACCTCAAAATTACTTTTGTTGATATATACAGGACAAGAAAAATGAAGAAAAAAAAAAATAACGTCGGCGTCGTATTATAGATATTAATAATTCACCATGATAATGTTATTGCACTTATTATAATTATATCCTCCATCATATCAGCATATAATTTTCGTTGAATATCATACTTTATTCTTTATGATAGCATTGTCAGGCGTCGATTATTCTTAAAGAAAATAATATGATTGTAAAACGGAGTATACAATTACAATAAATGTAATCATAGTATAACATTCAATTATTAATATCTTTGATGACGCAAAAAGTATTATTTAATAATAGGTTGGGATTCAATATTCAGGAAATGTCAATGTTCTTCCCAGAAAAAGATTTTGTGATATTCCTAGTCTGTTCCACAAAAGGGCCTGGTTAGGTAAATCGGACGAGGCAAGCCAGACCTGGACCAGACGTCTAGTCGGGAATGCCCGGTCACATTTCTGCACGGGACACGACGTATTAAGGCTATGTAGATAACTAAGGAACATCGGGCTCGTTATTTCGACCTCAGCTTCTCTACTGAATTATTTCACTCCGGATGAACTAAACTTATTTTTCGTGAGCGTGTCACGCACCGCACCTACGTGCTCACTCTCACAGTCATCTGAGTTTCTTGACAGATCGCATGTCAACCTCCCTGTTTTTGAGTTTCCTGAAATTACACAAGAAATGGTTGCCTCTATTATCAAATTCACCACGTCGCCATCTCTTTATTGTGGCCCAAATGGAATATGACTTTTCTCTATCCATTATGAACTTCCCATTATTTCTCATATTCTTGCTAACCTTTTTAAGGTTGTTGCTTAAAAATGTTGGGGTAAATCGGTATATGAAAATGTTACTAATCATTATGGTATATTTTGTAAATATAGTGGCAAAATGGGATCGGAGGTTTCCACACTCGTTTATTAAGCGGTGAGATGCAGTCAGAATTTTCAAAAAATAGATTTTTTACATTTTCTTGAAGTATGATGTATCGAAAATGTTCCCTGAAAATTTCAAGTCAATCCGATGAATAGCTTCCAGGATATCCCACAATTAGTGAAGGGGCGTCGAGTCCCCATGGCAGGTAAATGCGCAAACGATAATAGCCGGGAAGTCAGAATGCTTCGAAGACAACAACAAATTGATATTTTGGAAGCTTCCACATCGGCAGAAGCCCTATTGTATGGACCAGGAAGTGATGATTCGATATAAGTAATTTTTAATTAGTATTTCTATACATAAATCAAGTGCAAAATCGGAAAACTCTTTCAGAAATTTTCAAAAATGTATTACTCCAAAACTATGAACTTTAGCAAAATTTTATAAAGAATACTTTCGTTTTGAAATTGCCCAAAATGTTTAAAAAATACAAATTTGTCCCGAAAAATGTAATTTTTGGAAAAATTGTTTTAACAATTGGTTATAAACAATTGAATGATGGAATTTTCGGCAAAAAATTGTGATTTTCGGATTTAGCGGATCAAAATACATTTAAAAAAGTGTAGCTTCATCCATCGAGCTCAAAATTTTACGAACATATAATACCGTATCCACATCGAAAAACTTTAAACGCGTTTTTCTCGAAACTATGTTTTTAAAGACGGTGACCACTATAATTCAAAAACCACTCGATGGATTTTGATGAAATTTGGTGTGCTTATTGATAGCATTATAAACTAGTCCTTAATCGAAGGATTTTTATTTTTGTTGAACATTTCTAATTTTTTTAACAACAAACGAGTGATTTTTTGGTCGAAAAGCGAAAGTTATCTGTCGGAAGCCATTTTGTTAATTTCTGAAAAAAGTTTTGATTAAGGACTAGATTTATTATTAAACTAATGATTTTTTTGTTTTTTAATTCCAGATGACCCAGTAAAATTTTATGAAAGTTTTTATAAATAATCAATATGTTTCTTTGAAAATGTGTACACGTCAGGTGGAAATATAACATATAAAGTCTGTGTAACCACTTTTATAAGTAGTGTAATGGTACCAGTTCTAAACCAAGATTCCTACTACCGACACTTACCGACCGAGAACGAACCAAAAAATGGTTAATTTCTGAGTTATCGGCGGATGGTCGGGTAGGGGTTTGATTTAGAACTGGTACCATGATCGACTGTCGATGTCTGTACTTACCGACCGATGGTAGGGCTGCACTGCTTACCGACCGATGGTGAGGCTCACAGGTTTACCGATCGACGGTAGGGGTGACCTGCTTACCGACCGATGGTGGTAAGTCCCCCTTCGCCTTGAATGGAATTCGGCGGGGGGGGGGGGGGGGGGGTAACCACAGGGACACACGTCCGACTCCTAGCGAGGCCGCGCAACGACTGACAAAGAGTCGAAGTGCTTTGTAGTAAAAGGGAGTTCCCCTCCCCTCCCGCAGGGAGAGGGGGGGGGCGGTGGGAGGACGAGTGGAGGGTCCGATTTCTCAGAAATTGTTTTAAACATTTGTGGGTGGTGAGTCATCGGGCACTTGCCGTGACTTGACAAAGCCCCCCCCCCCCCCCTCTTGCTGAGATGCGATAGTTTTGTTTATCGACGGGTTGAAACCAGCGTATTGAGGTGTCGAATGATTATTTTCCGAGAATTTATAATCGGCACCGGTGACATTTGATAGCGTCAATATGGCGGCGGGATTTCGTCAGATTTCTACGAGTTAGATTTTTTAAACATTTTGTGGGGGGAGGGGTGAGTCATCGGACGCGTGACATTTTTCCGCGCTCGGACCCTCGTGCCCTCAATTGAGCCTGATGACAGGGGAAATAAACAGATGAAAAGAACGCTGTTTATACTCGAGCCATGCAACGTTCCATTTTCACGCGCGTGCCAACACACACACACACACACACACACACACACACACACACACACACACACACACACACACACACACACACACACACACACACACACACACACACACACAGCGGATGCTGCGCTTAACAAAGTCCCCCCCCCCCCCCCAATCGAATGCGATATCGATAAACGCGTCGAAACTCGCTCGCCATTATGACGGGGACTATAAGTGGGGGTGTCTAGAAAAATATTCGTCAGTATAGCATTTCCCCCCGTCAACATGAGTCATTTCAGAGATTCAAAAAATCCTGTTTCGCAAAATTTGAAAAAGTTCGCTGAAGATCAATTTCGAAAAGGCCCTCCCCCCTCCGATTCAAAAGTTCCAAAGATCAAAGGGAGTGAAGCATATAATGATAATGTTCGCCCCGGGCGATACGGAGCTGTAGGTGATTCACGGAAAAAATAGGCTCTTGTTGAGAAGTTGCCACGAAAGGCTGCGGAATCATGCGGCGCAACGAAAAAAAATCGTGCAAGAGACGTGAACTAAAAGTGCGCATCGAACGATTGTTGCATGACATTCAACAATTGAAAGGAGAAATAGACTCGTGGGCGCAGATTCATTCGCTGAGGATGATATTTGAAAAAATAAATTTGGAGCCACGGCGCGAAAAATCTCCTCACTGACAAACGTCATTGGTCGAGGATTCAGAGTGGAGGGGGAATGGTGGAGGGGGCAAGTATATAATCTCGTGAAGACAGCTTCGAACGATCAGACGACAAGTGAAACATGGACGCGATCAATAAGATTGGCAAATACGCAGATTTTCTTCCGGCGAAGAAATTGAACGAGTTGACCCCCGAGTCGGAGTATCCTATCACCAACATACGGGAAGTGAATACGAGATATGGAAAAAAGTTCGTGATTGACATTCGCAACGAGTTTACCGTATTTCTACCGGCGAGGATCAGCAAGGTACTTGAAACGAATCCGGCGACGTTCCAGACGATGTTGGCGTCAGCGTACAACGGAGATCTATGCATGGTCTACATCGGTGGAAAGTTCAATAGCATGGAATTCAAAAACCTGGCAAATGAACCTGGCGAATGCAGTGCGCGGTGAGGAGGAAGGCGACTAATGTCGATTGACTGCTCAAGTGAATTGCAAGTGAAAAATTCTGTTTTTTTTTTGTTCTCCAGAAAGCCCGAGTCGCTATGAGGTCTCGGAAAAAAAACACATCACAAAGGTTCGATGTTGGTGGAGGTGCTCAGCCTGGAATCCTCAGGCTAACCTCGCGGCAGCGAATCCATGGCAAAAATATTGTGTTTCGGATCACCAAGGCGCTCCAGGTTGAAATCAGCGCTTAGATAAGATCTGGTGCGGAGGAATCCACGAACCTAGCCATCACAGTATTAAGAATATTTTCTGTGTGTGTGTGTGTGTGTGTGTGTGTGTGTGTGTGTGTGTGCGCGTGAATGGGAGAACATTTTGTAAAAAAATTTTTTTTTGTAAATAAAAAGAAAAATTATGTAATCGATAATAAAATTTTTTATTTCCTCGCATCCTCTTTCAACCATCTCTCCAGACATTTCACATTTTCATAGGCACATTTGAATTTTGGGTGGAGAGTCGCATGGTAGGGGCATCCGTTGTTTCTCAGCTCTTTTGTCGCAAGCTTCTCCAACGATGGGCAATCCAGAGTCTCCAGTTCGATGATCTCCGTTGCTAGGTCGGTGAATTTCTTCAACCACAGCGATTTCTCCAATCCCTTGATGTAGACGATTCGAGCGTGTTGTAAAATTGATCGAATGAACATGGGGATGGAGTCATGTGGAAAGTCGCCATCGTCCCATCGCAAACCATGGTAATTGCGCTCCAACCACATATTCGTACTCTTGTACTTTCCCGGCAGAGAATTCCAGGCGTGCGGTGGTTCGAAGAGAAACGTCAAGGGCTTGCAGTCAACGCTCGCCACCTCGACAATTGATATTTCCTTCGGGACGAATTTGTTGATCGGTCGCTTGAAGCCTTGCACATCTACGATAAACTCCATGATGACTGAAGGGGGGAGCGCGTGATCTCAACTTTATATCAACTTTCTTACCCCGCCGCCTATCGGATTGTACTCGACAATACGATCATGGAGAATGAGACAGTATGCGGAAGTATTGGCGGGAATATTGGTCTTTGATTCGAATTCGATGCGTACGTCAACGGGGCCGGACTTGAGAGAATCGTTCTGCTTCGAGCAATCAATGACAATGAGCGGAGCATACTTTATGAAATCCAATTTTTTCAAGCATGGTTCGGGCTCTCTATTGTAGTACGAATATTGAAAGTTTGCATACATTTGATAGAGAAGGGCATATTGGTTCTGAGCAATGTCCAGATTCAAATTCCCATAGGGATAACTTTGCGAATTGAGATAGAGTTTGACATCGGTGAGGTCACAATGATCGAAATTACACGCATTTGCGCTTTTCTTATTTTTACGATCGGTCTGGAAGGCTAGAATGACATATCGCGGCTTCTCAAGTTGCGTAGATGTCTTCACGGCCCACATGTGTTTTGAGGTTGCGGGGAGCATTGGGTACTCGTACAATTCCCATGAGCGGAAAGTCATGGGTATCGGTGTGTCTTTACCGATAAACTTGAGAAGTTGGATTTTACGCTTATCGGAGAGTGTCACGTATGGTACGAGCCATTCTACTTTTTTCAACGTGAATTTGATGTCATCCTCACCTGTGGCTTGCCATATCGCATTATCATTAGTCTTCGATCTCAATAGAATCAATTCGTGCTTCGCGTTCACAATGATTTTTTGATAATCTTCGGCGAAACCGAGGATCATACTTAGCGGTATGCATACGTCAAAATTCCCATCGGCATCTGCGACAGCGTGCCCGCTGCGAACATCATACCAGCCAGCATTCTCGAGCTTATAGTTCTTGGATTGACTCACGGATGCGTATCCCTTCATCGAGCTCGTTATGCCCACATTTTTACATCGATCTATTTCCATGGCATTGAGCTCGTATCTCACCTCGTCGAACAAATAGCAAATGCCATTGTTTGCGAAATGTGTATTGGCGGCGATTGTGCCATCGGCTTTGGTGACTCGCCCGCATACGCGTAACGAACTTTGACTGGGAAGTATGCATATGTCTTGATGCTGAATGGAAATACGTATTTCATCACTGTTATTGAAGGTTGTGGATGCATACGGCTGATGAGCATGAATCTCATAGTGCGCGATGGAATCATCGAAGATGACGGGGGTTTTGATATCAGTTATTTCCGTCTCCATCTCAAACAGCATACGCACGCAATGCAGATTATGTAGTTTTTCATGCGATTTTTCCACGTATTCGTAGACCCAAACTCCGCAAAAACAGCACGTTCTGCGGTGTTAGCGGTGTGCGTGTCCATCGACTACTGGACTCTCTCATAGACGAAGTATTGTTTTTATAAGTGCTTGAGATTCTGTGAAAGACTATACCCATTGCGATTTGATGTGTAATCGTATGGTTATTGTCTCACCGCGAAAGTTCACCAAATCACCATCCTGATCCACTATTCGGAGTTGAATGTTGTCTATCGTCTTGCTCGCGATTGGTAGATAAATGACGTGCGACGGTATCTCGATGATTTTATAGCCTGGTGGTACGGATGGGAAAAACTCGTGGATTGTGTGTACTCTTCGCTCGTTAATATACGCGCCAGCTGTGAGGTTACATTCGACGCGCAAGGCGTTCACTTTGAGAATGGTCACTAGATTATCCGATTGATGCTTTTCACCAGCTCGTAGTCTACGGGGTGCAAATCCTAACATACGTCCGATAGAATCCTCGGGCGTGAAATATATTTCATAATTGCACTCGATTTCACTGCGCAGCGTATTGTGGTTGAGCCTAATGCGAATGGTAATATTTTGTTTTGCCAGCTCTTTTTCCAAGTATGTCGCAATGTCGGCTAAATCGTAACTTCCAGTAGGTATGGTAAAAACGTTCTTGCCAACGTAAAATTTGTTGTGTCCAGTGTCTATATTTGGAATCGAATTGTAGGTTAGGAGTTCGATGAGTCCGAGGGTATAATTCTTGTGGGGGGCGAGTTCAATGGGGGGAAAGTATTGAGCCTCGAGCACAGACGATGATCCCGATAAGGTCAACGTAAGACTGTTGTCCATAATGTCGTTTGACAAACTGACTCGATTTTCCCCTCATCACCCACTTTTATACAGAGAAAATCTCTCTCGTCGCGCTAATTGTCGACAGAGAAACTTGAGACACAAATGACCACACTCGAATGTGTCGTATGTCTGGTACCTCTTGTAATTATAATTCACGCTACTCACACCGAAGTATTGCAAAAGTTCGGCAGGTGGTTGAAGATCGCCGAAACTATCGAAATAATGGACTCTATTGTTGGTTTTTCTGTACGCCACCCAATGTGTGCCAGACCCCATACCCTCATCGAGATTTACAATGGCACATTCGCGTAGCCATGGTCCACCCTTGGGCAATTGATTTCGCATGTAACATCCACGAAAATAGGGGATTTTCATTATTTTGGCGTATTTTAGCAAATCTGCATCGGTGAGTGGTCGGTGAGGTAGCTCTACTTTACGTTTTTTGGCGCGATAAAAAGACCCATTCCCTGTTTGTACGGCTTGAGATGTAAGCCTTTGCCCAATGCTATTGCTTCAATCGTTCGATTGTGACGCTTGCTCTCTTCGAGCTCACGTCTCGCTGCTTGAGCGGCCTTGACCGCTTTGACTATGTTGGCCGCACCACCTGCTAGCGCCCCTGCAGCGCTGAGACCGGCAAAGATGGGTACGAGAAAGGGTAGGAAGCCACCGATTTTACGAGGTACGGGCAATACTCGAGGCGTACGCACTTTGCGCGTGCCACTTGTGACCCTCTTAACAGCTGCTCGGGCGCCCTTTAAGGCCGACGCAGCGACTGCACTTGAATCTTCGCTCTTCACCATGGCTTCTCTCGCTGCATCGATGATTTTCTTCAAGCCGACAATTTTTGCTCCCCCCTCATCATTCTTAATCCCCATGCCGAATTTTCTCTTCGCTTTCATGATTCCTGCTACGGCAAGCGCGTTTGTTATACTATCCTAGCCCGATACTAGCGTCGCTGGCGCGAACTCGTTGCCAAGCTTTCTCCTGCAATATTTTATCCGCAGAATGTCTAGCTTCGAGATTTTCACGATTTTTCGAATACGCGATATCGTGCTCCTTGCAAGCTGCGTCCAACGGATTTATTCCAGGATCGCCGCGTGCCAGACGTTTAGCTAGCTTTGTGCCGGGTCCGCAATACTGATATCCAGGCAATTGCAATTCAACGGGAAGTTTGTTGATGATACGATTGAGGAGACCTTTACCGGACTTCTTTCCTCGATGTTTGACCATGATGAAGGTTGACGCTCGACTGAAGCGGCAACAGATATAAAAGCTCGTTTTATACCAAAATTATGTCAGTTGCGACGAAGATGAAGTCCAAGACGTATGGAAAGCTGCCAGTGATAAACTTTGATGAATTTACGCAAATGCGGGGAGAGGGTGGACAAAAGCGTCATGGTGATTTGCTGCCAAATACGATTCGCGCGGTATTCTGCGGTCCGTCAAACTGCGGAAAAACCAACGCGTTGCTCACCCTCGTAATACACCCGAATGGTCTAAGATTCGAAAACGTTTATCTCTATTCAAAGTCGCTGAAACAGCCGAAATATCAGTTACTCGAACAATTTCTCCAGCCCGTGAAGGGTCTCGAATATCATCCATTTAACGAGCATGAACAAGTGGTGTCACCTAGCGACGCACGACCAAACTCCATATTCATCTTTGACGATATAGCGTGCGAGAAACAGGACAACGTGAGAGCCTTTTTCTCCATGGGAAGGCATGAGAATGTAGACTGTTTCTATCTCTCTCAAACATACGCTCGTATTCCTAAGCATCTCGTACGCGATAATACGAATTTCATAGTCCTCTTCAAGCAGGACGACTCGAACCTTAAGCATGTTCACGATGACCATGTCAATACCGATATGTCATACACACAATTCAAAAATATATGTTGCGAATGTTGGAATTCCAGCAAGTATGGATTCCTTACAATTGACAAGGATAGTAGTATCAATGAGGGTAGGTATAGACGAGGGTTTGATTCTTTCCTCCGAGTCAATAAATAACGTGCTCTTTGTTGCAATGCATACAGTATTGCTTGTATTGTGAAACTGACAACAGCATGAAGCGTCGACAACTTTTGCAAGAAAAAGATGTGTCGCAGCAAATCGTCAAGGCTAGTGATGCAATTAGACGAAAACAACGAATGATAAAGATGGGTAGAGATAATGCTGATCAGGCGATGCAGGATGTCTTTAAGCCGATAGTCACACCATTGGAAAAGCTCGTTTCTCACAAGACGTCACCATTGAAGGAGGAGGAAATCAAGAATGAAACGGAAGAAAATGAGAGTGAAGTTAAGAATGAGTCACCGGAAGATTCAACTTTCACAGCGGCGTATGAGCACAAAGATGATGCCTCTGATGATGATGATGATGATGATGATGATGATGATGATGATGATGATGATGATGATGATGATGATTCACCCAGTCGAGTCGATGAATTGATAAAAAAATATCTCGTGTTGTTACGTATGGGTAAAAAGAAAAGTCTGGATACGACATACGGTGTGCGAATGCTCGCCAGCACCAAATTAATGATTGGCGATTCTCCGATATTTTTCGATTCTCCGCATATTCGTGTAGGGGAGAAAAGTTATGCGACAACTGTGGGATTGACGGAGCTCCTATTTAAAAAAGTGCCAAATGTCAGTTTTCTCGAACCGAAAGATTTGAAAAATTATGAGAATATCATCATTGACACGAACGCGCATAAAAAATATTACAAACCGGACGGAGCTGTGCGACGTGAAAACAGTCACAAATTCAAGATTTATATTTCAAAAATAATTCGAGCACGTACGGGTCGGGGGATGTATAAGAAGGCTAGAAAAAATATGCAATTTGACTATGTTTACTGGTACAATCCGAATGAGCTTGTAGATCGTCTTCGATTACTCCACGCATCTCAAGCGGCAGGCAACTCATCGCATTCCAATGAGATCTTATCGATTATCGAAGAATTGCGGGAGGCTGGCATTATTTATTAAACGATCGGTTTTTTTCCATTCGCATGTTGAACGTTGATGTGTGTGGATCTCCGCGCGCGCGCCATGAATGACGACAAAAAACTGACTCTCGTGCGAGAGCTGCATAAGCCTGCACGAAGAAATTATACTCGTCGACACGTTGACATTCGAGGTCTGGATGAAACGTGGCAAGCCGATATCGTAGATATGTCATCGTACGCGAGGCAAAATTCGCAACATAAGTTCCTCCTGACCGTCATTGATATATTCTCCAAATCCGCCTGGGCCATACCATTGAGAAGCAAGAGCGGTAGAGATACGACGATTGCCATGAAATCTATATTCAATCAGGGTCGCATACCCAAGAACTTGCACGTCGATCGGGGAAAAGAATTTTATAATTCACAATTTGAAGCTCTTATGAAAAGGCACAATGTAAACATGTATTCAACGTATAGCAATTTGAAAGCATCAATCTGCGAGCGTTTCAATAGAACGTTGAAAAATAAAATATGGATGCAATTCAGTCTTCGCGGAATGTACAAATGGATGGATATTCTGGATTCTCTCGTTACCGAATACAACAACACCGTGCATCGAACCATCCGAGAAAAACCGAAAAATGTCAATCGCACAAATGAAAGAGAGATTCTCCAACGTATTTTCCGCCAGCGTCGATTATCGGCAAAAAAATCACAAAAGTTCAAAATTGGCGATAATGTGCGAATTAGCAAATTTAAGAATGTATTTGAGAA
The DNA here is from genome assembly GCA_964007375.1 of Ophion obscuratus. NCBI lineage: Eukaryota > Metazoa > Arthropoda > Insecta > Hymenoptera > Ichneumonidae > Ophion > Ophion obscuratus. The sequence goes on along the minus strand of OZ023312.1, from coordinate 68,516,162 downwards.
GGGTTATACGCCCAATTGGACAACGGAAATATTCACGATACGCAGAGTGAAAAGAACGAATCCAACGACGTATAATCTCAAGGACCATCGGAACGAAACCATCGCCGGCTGCTTCTACGAAGAGGAGCTCCAGAAAGTCAAGTATCCCGACATTTACCTCGTTGAGAAGGTGGTGAAGAAGCGTGGAAATCGAATGCTCGTCAAGTGGTTAGGTTTCGACGATACGCACAACAGTTGGATCGACAAAGGAGATTTGTGAAAAAAATGTTTAATTAAAAAATTGTCTTCTTCGAAAAAAATACATCATTTTCCCTTCGCATCTCACACAGCGTTATGTAACGGAGTCATGTGAAAAAGTTGTCTCAAATTAAAGATATCTGAGGTTTCGGAGGCACAGCAGACGCGATTCATACCGTCCTCCTTCCACACGCGGAGGGTGTTGTCACGAAGTTCGCGCTTCCGCGCTCTCACATTTTTGGCGGCTGCTATGAACTGATGCTGCCATTGAATCTCTAGGGACTCATTCTGGTCGGGCCCCACGGTCTAGAAACAAAGAGGAGGAATTTTTTTTTATACAATATTTTTACTTAAAATTGTTTTATTCAGTGCTTACTTACCAAAATCATATTTATTCCTTCGAATACGATGGAATTACCTCGAATATGAAAAGACATCTGGGGGGAAAAGAAAAAAAATGTCAATTTCAAGCCGGAAGATTTTTTTTTTTGTATAGACTTACGGTCGCTGCTGAATAACTCCACAGACAAAGCTTAAGAGAGGTGTTGTCCAGAGTGGCTTGGGAAAATCATTCCTCGTCGAGGTTCCAAAATTCTCCGACTTGTTGCCTTCGCGCCAAATTAGCAAAAGTACACGTTTCGTAGCCTGCAACAGGAAATGCGTATTTCCCAAAAAAAATTTATGCGTTTTTCCCCCAAATTTTTTTTCTCTTTACCTGAATCTCCACTATCTTCTTCAAAAAGTTCTTCACTCGTATGTTCGCTGACTTCACTGCGCCGTGAGCTGTCGTCGTCGTCGTCGTCACTCTCGTAGGCTTGAGCGGGTTCGTCGGGCGGTTCGTGGTTGACGTCAATCTGCTCACGTTGAATGGGTGCGCGGTTTATTTGAATCCACCCGTTGACATCTACTGCAGAATAATGTTGGCTAGAGTTCGGAGGAAAAATTCTAGCCTCGGACCGTTGCCCTTTGTCTTATCCAATATGAAGAAATAGCTCTCACGAGCAACTCATGCAACTCGACGCCCGTCGACACAACCCCCCCCCCCCCCCCCCACTTACTTGATAGTCGCTGCGGCGGTTGTCGTGATCGTATTGACGGAAGCGAAAGTGTTGATGATGATGATGATGATGATGATGATGATGATAGTCTACGGGCGTTTATTCCCGATGGTCCAGCTACAGCACCATCAGATTGCTCAAATGGATCACTTGGTTTTGAGCAATATGGCGACTCGATTTCCGACGAATCATCAGATTGCTCATCGATTAAACGCGGTCTCTTTGATGGTGGTGGTGATGAACAAGATGATGATGATGAGGATGGTGGTGATGGTGGCAATGACTCTTCGTCACTCGATTGAAGAAGACAAATTTGTGCTGAAAAATATCCGTGTGTGTGTGTGTGTGTGCGTGTGTGCGCGCGCGCGCGTGCGTGAGTGAAAGAGAGAGAGAGAGAGAATTCTTACCGTGTTTATCAACGATGGGCGCAACAGAATCCGATTCCTCCCAATTGCGTCGTTTGATTACACGCACCACAGAATGTAGCAGACCGAAAGTGTTTATCAGGCCTTTGTCAAAAGCATCAGCAAAGTCTTCTTGCCGCGCTCCCTTCAAAACTTTTCGCAATTTCCGCCAAATCACCGAAGTCGGAAGATAATGCAAATCTTGTAATACTAAGTCTGGCCAGCGATTTTTTAGCAAAAGATAACGCTCGAATAAAAATGCGATAAACGTGTACACTCGGTAAATCTCGTCTCCTCGATGCATAGTTCTCGACTGATTCAAAGGGCCAAACAAAATTTACTCTGAAGAGGAAACGCTGAAGAGCGAGCCAACGTTTGTTTACATCCAGAATAGGTCCGATATTGGTCGCGTTTTCCAGGAGAGGGGATGGGAAAAAAAATACGTCTTTACACACACACACACAGCTTTCAATTTATTCAGTTTCCATATCGTGATAACCCCATGGAAGAGTGTCCGTGGAATCTGGGATTAGCACTCTTTTGTCATCTCTCCAGCTGAGAGCAATTTTCTGTTGCGTCGCCGTATGTACAATGTGTTTTTTACTCGTGATCAATTGTTGCGCCTTGACAAGATTTTCGTGCGCAAGCAAGCAATTTTTAAAGTCGTCGAATGTGATGGATTTCAGGGTTGACCGCCGTACACCCTTAGCTCTCTTTTTCGCGTCATCACAGTCGAGAATTTTGAACGAGTATCATTTCGCTCTCAAGCCTACAAACTCCATCATAATGCGACCATTATTCTCATCTTTCATTAGACCTAATACTTTCTTATTGCGCAAAGGCATATTGTACGGATTGTTGGGTGAATAATCAGACGTGTCAAATTTGTCAATATCGCGCTTCATCGTTTCATACATGTCGGGCACGCTGATGTGATAGATGAGACTATCAGTGGCTGTATACAATAATTTTGCTCGATCGTCAAATCTTTCGCGCATGAAATTGTAATGAAAATTATAGATCCAGAGCTTGGAGATATCGAGTATGGAAAATCCGGTGTATATGGGCTTGTTGAATAGGACACATGCTTGATTGAGCTCGATTATAACGATGTCATTGTCAAATATGGTGCAGCTATGGAACGTTGGCTTGGCAATCTGCGCTTCGGCCCCCCACCGCCCCTTCCACTTTGTCACGAGTCGCACTTCCCGATGTTTCCTGACATTCTCCATTGTTTTGCCAAAGACTGCATTGTTCATGAGTTTGTAAAAATTTTTCTCAAAGTCATTGTTCGATTGCTTTCGCAATTCCGTATTTATGTCGATGTATTTTTTCAGCCATGCGCGCTGTTTGAATTTGAGGACTCTGTGAATTTTTACGAGACGCAATCCCAATTTCAAGCATTGCTTCAAATTTCTATATTGAATGACGTATTTTTCTTTTCGAAGCAGTGTGGTCGTTAGTTTTCGTTGAGTGCTGCCAGGAGGGACGTAGTGTTCGGGGCACAAAGGCAGATCTTTGTGCGTGTCGTGTAACTCTCGAGGATACTCCAAATCGACTTCGAAAATGTAGCCCGTTTCGGCGTCGTCGGGAATACTCTCGATACATTCCCCGAAATTTTCCACCCAAGCGAACGAGCCGAATGGTAATGACTCACACATAGCTGCACCATACAGGTTATTGACATCGTAATACATCAAGTATGACTCGGGCTCATTTGGATTGAATTTATCACGCATGTAGCGATTATTTGCTTTCCCATACCTATTGCAGCACTGCGCTACACCACCGCGAATACCTTTCTCGATGAACATTAACATGTCAACGTCGAGCAAGAGTTCGAGTTCTACGCCGGTACATTTTAACATCGCATCAAACGATAGACCGGGTGCGGTAAAATAGTGCAATGGATCGAGGCCGTATGTGTTAATGCAATTTTGTCGAAAATTCTCAAAAATATCTGTCAGAAGGAGTACGTCGGTTTTCAAATACAAGTCGGAATATTCACCCAACGTTTTGAGCTTAAAGACAGTCCAAACTTTGCACGCGTGCGCGTAATCGTCCGCTGAAATATCTTCACTACTCAATCGGGAGAAAAATGTATCTTTCGCAGGCAATTGCGTCTCATCGAGTCGCATCCAAGAGTCCACATAGTCATAGGGAAATACGCCTTTTCGCGTCAACAATTCAAATTGCGTGGCGTCAGCGCAATGCTTGCGTGTTACTATTTTTTGATCATTTTTCAGGTAAGACGCTAATTTTTCGATGCTACTCGGCATGAACCTCAAGGAGTCGATGAATCTATACTGCACGCATGTACCTTTGACGCGTTTCGAAAAAGAAATATATTTCTCCTTGTTAATCGGCAAAAGACTCATGGATCCTTCGAAGGTTCGAGCCAATGCTACTATCAAAAAGTGTGCGTCATATCCGGACAAGTTGTGAAAAACTATTGGCACTATGTGGGCAATTTTGTAATTCAAATTACAGTCTTGATGAGCGGCGCCGCGGAATTTTCCCGTAAAGTGACAATGATCTCGGACTCTCACGTTTGTCGGCGCAAATGGTTTTTCACAAATGTGACAAATTTCAGCCAACTTGAAACTTCGACTTTCGTCGCTACTCAGAGGTTTCATTGGTACTATGGTCTGGAAAATATCGTGCAACGAGCCGGCCAGTCCTTCTAATTCACGCATGAACCACTCGACACAGTTCTTTCCACGAAACGCCTTGTACTCCGAGAGAGTGTCATTGAAACTGCAATGCTTATAGTAGGCAATGCTATGAGGGGTATGCTTCTGATAATTTACGGTGTTAGCCTGTGGGGCTGTGACCGGTTCGAGCAAACATTCCAAATCTGCGTAAATTATAAATGGAATTATCTCCGTGTGCTGGTAATTTTTGAATTTCAATTTTGTATTTATACCCTCGGGAAAAGTAACACGACAATTATTACGGCAGTCCTCTTTATGTCGTCGCAATATTTCTTCTCTGCTGAAGTAACACAAACACCGGTCGCAAATCCATACGCGATGTCCATCCTTCGACACCTGCGCATTCAATAGTCGCGACATGTTTTTAATCCACGCGTAATGATGATACACCTTGGGAACGGCATCCTCCTTCTCCTCCTCGTCCTCCTCCTCCTCCTCCTCGTCGATTTCCACTTTGATCATGAGTAGATGAATGGTTGGTTTATCCGACATTTGCTTACTCAGATGAATCGGCACTATTTTACTAGTGCCATCTTTTGTCGTACCATCAATCCCATACACATGGATCGATAAGCCATTCGATTCCTCAAATTTTGCAATCTTTGACAAACTCATTGGGAAATCCAGGCCTTCGCAGTTGAGCAGCTCACTATAATGAGGATAAGAACTCGTACGTTCGGGATGCATCCTCGGTGGTGGAGAGAGTGCTGCTGTGACGGACAAGAGAAAACAATAGGGGTCATTGTTTTGAATATTGACGACGGCCCGTTTCGTCTGTATATCCCTCGGGAGACGCGTGTAGGTGGATAAGCTCCCTCGCAGCGGTTCGTACTTGTTAACGTTCACAAGTAGATGGGAGATTTCGCGTAACGTCCAACCCGACTCTTTCTCCTGAAAGTCCTCGATTTTGGCGGAGAGTTTTTCTTGGACGCACTCGATGAACCACTTGGCAATATCGCTCGATGGTAGAATGACCGCGTTTGTCGTTTGAAATGTCTTTTCCTCCTCAATGACCTCGTTCACCTTCATGAGGTGAAATTTGCACGCCAAGGTCACATTCACCTTCACGTTACCCTCCTCGCGCACGATTCTGTCCAGTTTTGAAACCACCACGCGCATCGCATCTTCGAGGAAACTTTGCACATCTTTGTGCTCGAAATTCACAATCGAGCCCGTCTTTATTCGACTTTTGAATGCCGACTCGAGATCGACCCACTTTAGTTTTTCGCGAGCGTCACTCACACCAGCACCGCTTACACCTGCGCTGCTTACACTTGCTCCACGCACGATTTTTTCCCTCAACGACAACAATTTCGCAATTGTCGATTGTATTTTCAGTTTTTGACCGACGTTGAGCCCCGGTTTTTTGAACGTTTGCCCCAAAAGTTTGACGTGCACCTCACAGAACTTTTGCCACTTATCCACGTGAGAGAAATTGTTCCTCGCACCGCTCAACTTGTCGATAATTTTATCGCAATCGTCCATGGTCCAGATTGCTCGATGAATCAAAATGAAATACCGATACCGAAGGGCTCACAATGCATTTAAGAAGGAAATCTCTATACAGCCTCGCACGTGTGTGTGCGTGCGTGCGTGCGTGTGCGCGCGCGTGTGTGTTTGTGTGTGTGTGTGTGCCGGCATGCGCTCGAACGTCGAGTTTGTATACACAAGATCGAGTTCCAAACAGCGAGACGTTGGGCGCTCTTTCTCATGCTTTCCAATCTTGAACACAGGATGATTTGTTCTTGAAGTACTTTACTAGTATCCTTCATTATGCATCCATATCTTCAGAGTCCACTTCCAACGTTTCAATAACTAGATAATTTTTCATATTTAGTATGTGAGCTAGCTGTTCTCGATTTTCATGACCCTTAACGTATGCGATAAACTTTCCACCGATGTAGGCTATGCAAACATTTCTTTTGTACGCTGCTGCCAACATCAGCTGGAATGTTGCTGAATTCGCGAATTTCAGGCTGTGACATTTGCCACCGCGATAGACCATGCATAGATCTCCTCTATGCGCTGCTGCCAACATGCTCTCGAATGTTATCGAATCAGCCTCAAGCGCCTTGATGATCGTTCCGGGTAGAAACACGCTGAATTCGTTGCGAATGTCGACGACGTGCTGTTTGCCAAATTTAGTGTTGACCGCCCGTATGTTGGTGATGATATAATCCGACCCGGGTGACAACTCTCTGAGCTTCTTCGTCGGCAGAAAATCAGCAATTTTACCAATTTTATCGATGAACTCCATTGTTTCACTCGTGTGCACGTAGTTCTTTCTCATGTGTGTGCGTCCGATCTTGAATCGCAAGATTATGTACTCCTTTCTACTCCCCCCCCCCCCGCATTGAGGGCACGAGGGTCCGAGCGCGGATAAATGTCACGCGTCCGATGACTCACCCCTCCCCCCACAAAATGTTTAAAAAATATAACTCGTAGAAATCTGACGAAATGCCGCCGCCATATTGACGCTATCAAATGTCACCGGTGCGGATGATAAATTCTCGGAAAATAATCATTCGACACCTCAATACGCTGGTTTCAACCCGTCGATAAACAAAACTATCGCATCTCAGCAAGAGGGGGGGGGGAGGCTTTGTCAAGCCACGGCAAGCGCCCGATGACTCACCACCCACAAATGTTTAAAACAATTTCTGAGAAATCGGACCCTCCACTCTTCCTTCCACCCCCCCCCCCTCTCCCCGCGGGAGGGGAGGGGAACTCCCTTTTACTACAAAGCACTTCGACTCTTTATCAGTCGTTGCGCGGCCTCGCTAGGAGTCGGACGTGTGTCCCTGTGGTTACCGCCCCCCCCCCTTCCGCCGAATTCCATTCAAGGCGAAGGGGAACTTACCACCATCGGTCGGTAAGCAGGTCACCCCTACCGTCGATCGGTAAACCTGTGAGCCTCACCATCGGTCGGTAAGCAGTGCAGCCCTACCATCGGTCGGTAAGTACAGACATCGACAGTCGATCATGGTACCAGTTCTAAATCAAACCCCTACCCGACCATCCGCCGATAACTCAGAAATTAACCATTTTTTGGTTCGTTCTCGGTCGGTAAGTGTCGGTAGTAGGAATCTTGGTTTAGAACTGGTACCATTACACTACTTTTATAAATGCAACTTCATTACTATAAAAAAAATTTGAAAACGCTCGTTATTCACGCCTCTGACTGCATCTCACTCCTGAAATATGAAATTTTCAAGTTTACATCAATCTATACTTGATCGCATTGGTTGTATTGGGCACCGTCGTCGTATACGTTCCGCAATTATGGAGAAAGTGACCCGAAAAAGGAATATTGGGTGGAGGATAGTGTACAGAATTACCGGAAATTACAGGATAGTTTACATTACTGAAAAAAATTGCCAGTTTACTATAAAGTGAGGCTTGTTGAGGAGTGTGTATTAAAATGTGGCTATGCAGCAACTATGGGAATAGCAGAATCAATCACAGCGCGGCAATTTCAAATACGTTAAAGTCAAATACGACTAAACGGAACTTGTTCATTTCTTAATACATTGTATTCCCTTCTTTCTAGCTTCGGTGAGCATAATACGATGCTAACCCATCTAAAACTCCTTATTAAATTTCGAAGCCTCATTGTTTCGGATAGTACATTAGCTTGGTTTCACTCATACTTGTAGATTCAAGCAGTATTTGAAAGCAACGTTGCATTTTCGAAATGGATGAGTACTTCATGTGGCGGTCCTGAACGTTCTAATGAATGATGCTAACGTAATAAACGATTATGCTCGTGCGGATGGACTACAATTAAACCTCAAGAAGTGAAAGGTCATCATTCAAGGTAGCGGAGTTCTCGTAACTAAAATAAACTTGGATCTGCTAACTCCCATCACCATAAATAAAAATTCTCTCCCATATGTACAAAATATGCGGAATCTTGTCGTCACCATGTCAGCAAATCCATCCTGGAAAGCTCATGTAGTTGAAATCTCACGTAGAGTAAACTTTTCACTATTTAAACTCAAATTTCACCAAAATTCTCTATCGCGGAACTCAAGATCATGCCCACAACTTCACTTATTTTCCCACTGATCGACTACTGCTGTGTGGGCTACAAAGATTGATCTGGTGACCTGTTGCGAATTCACATTCGTTCCTCGCGATCTATTGGGCTTTCATTGGTCGGACCGGGCGACTCCAGCGCTACCTGTCCAGCGCGTCACACGAGACCGCGCTAGAGCGTCCACGGAAGGTGCTCTCTAGGGCCACGGAGGCATGCACTTAGGGGAACGCGTGCGTCTCAAGCGGCTCTCTCCGTATGAAGCTCCGAAGCAGTGCAGCCAGATCGCGCGTAAAAGTTACCCCCTCTCTAGTCTCTTACGCGCCCATCACACAATCATAGTAGCGCGTGCCGTGAGCGAGCGACGCTCGGACGTCTTCGGAAAGAGCCGAGCGGGGTCGAAGTTTCCCGACCGCGCCTTCGGCAGCTACACTAATGCATGCACGCTGATGAACACGTTCATGTGCGGCCAAGCCGAAACGATGGCTTCGAGGGAAAAAGCAATCTGAGCACGACTCGCGCGTGACGTCACCGACAGCACGCGCGAGGCTTTTAGATGATTTCAATGCTTATTTAGCTCTTCGTTCTCTGCGTTATTAAGGTATACAAAAAAATGTATCGCGCACTCTGATCGCTTATTTTTTTAGTTTATACGTTAATTTAAATATAATAATAAATCTAAATTACAACTTGTTTATCTTCTAAAAGATTGTTTACGCTTTACTCACACCCGTCCTTATGCCAAATAAATTATAATTCATAAAAGTAAGCGGAAATATATTTATATTCGTATTATTATATAAATTCTCATTTTTTCATTAAGCGATAAAGCATTATCCCCAAAAACAAGCCATTCATCCATCCGGCCGCGAATAGCCAGTACCAGAAAGTGCACATGTTCTACAAGCGGTGAGATGGTCCCGTTGGTAGCGTTCCTTGCTTCGGTCCGCAGGGGCGCGGACCGAATCAGGGTCCGGGAATCAGGGAAAATAGGATCAGTTTTCTTATTTTCAGAATAATGTTCTTTCAATGAGCGTGTTTCACGAATAAACAATTCGCCCCATACAAAATGAAATTAATAATTAAAAAAACAGGATAGTACTATCCTGTTTTTTTTAAATTATTAATTTCTTTTTGTATGGGTCGAATTGTTTTTACAATTCACAAAGAACATTATTCTGAAAATAGGAAAACTGATCATTATATTTTACGATTAAAACATTTTTGTTCTGTCAATGGTGAGTGTTCACAAATAAACAATTCATCTCATTACAATGAAAATTACCTGCAAATGTAAAAACATACAAAAATGCCACTGAGCGCGGGGAACGATCCCGCGCCCCTGCGGCCCGAAGCCAGGAACGCTACCAACGGGACCATCTAATCGCTTGTGTTAAAAATGCACTTTCTGGCACTTACGATTCGCGGCCGGATGGATGATTGACTTGTTTTTGGGGATAATGCTTTATCGCTTGATGAAAGTATGAGAATGAATATAATAATACGAATATAAATATATTTCCGCTTACTTTTATGAATTACAATTTATTTGGCATAGGGACGGGTGTGAGTAAAGCGTAAACATTTTTTTAGAAGATAAACAAGTTGTAATTTAGATTTATTATTACATTTAAATTAACGTACAAACTAATAAAATAAGCGGTCGGAGTGCGCGATAAATTTTTCGACACTAAAAGATAACTAATTAAAATAATAATGATAACTAATAGAAATAACTAATCAAATAAGAATTAATAGTAGTATTAAAAAAAAAAGCACCGAGCGCGGGGAACGAACCCGCGCCCCTGCGGACCGAAGAAAGGAACGCTACCAACGGGACCATTTTTTTTATAAAGTTTTTTATTTATTTGTTTAGTAATCACATAGTCTTTGGGCTTATTACGTACAAACTTAACTTATAAATAAAAACGTAAAACAATAATGTGGCTATGATAAACTTCGGGCCGTGTCTACATAGGCATCTCTAAGTTTTCAATTAGTGGGGTACATAAGGGTGAGAGGGCTTATTATTTGGGTTAAACTTTAGTCCGGAGCATATTTAAGCGTGGGAAAAATAATAGTGCTGATTTATAAATTAGGAAAAAAACCCACGATGACATACTTACGATCGAAGGAAATAAACAGTAGTAATAATGTTATGATGCTTAATGCTAATAGTTTCAGCTTAATATATATATGCTTAAGGGCATAGATTTCGTAGCATTCCAACAGGGGTTGGGGTGACTAGTTATTTCGCTGTATATAATTAAATCTATACGTTTACTCCATTTATGTCTGATTAGGTACATCTATACGTTTTCCTTCGCCTTCGTTTTCTGTGCGGTCTTGTGTTCTCATAAGTCAATCTGTTTTTTAACTCATCAAAATGAATTGCTGTGGGGTCAAGCCAAAAATACTTGTCACTGTCTAGTCTGTGGTCGTCGAATCTATCGGTGGTGGGAATCGAAGTATCGTGGAGGAAGTTCTGTCCGTTGGTTAGCATGTGATTCAAACTGGGAGGCAGTTTTTTGTTGGTAGCGTGTCTTCTCCAGTGCATGAGGATCGGGATATTGTGTTGGTCCTGTATTATTCCGGCTCTGTCGTGTAATATAAATGATTGGGGTTGTATGTATCCTGTTTGTGCCGTGATATGTGCTATAATTGGGTCCGGGTGTGCGAAAGTTTTGATTATGTCGTTTTCTGAATTTATTGTGTGTGCGAAATAGTCACGCGTAAGCCTTATTATGAAATTGTCGATACGGGGAATGTCAGCTGTGTCGTATGTTATTGAGTTCCTGACTCTGTGTTGAAATTGGGATTTGGCGGAGCGGTGGAGGATTAGAGCGTTGCGGAGGCAAGTTCTTTCAAATTTTCTAATATTCTCAGCTTGTGCGGCTCCAATGTTCCATAGGACTGGGGCTGCGTAAGTGAGAATTGGTCGTATGAGTATTTGATATATTATTGTTTTTGCTTTCGGTGATGAATTTATTATGCATTAGTCTTCTAAGGGATAAGGATCGACGGGTAGCTTTTTCCAGTTGTATTTTCCAATGTTTGTGCCCGCGCATTAAATTGTCGATGTGTATGCCTAAGTATTTGACTATTTCCTTGGTGGGGATTCTGACCGGGGTTCTGGTATCGGGGTTGTGAGTAGTTATGTGGAAATTGTGTTTCGCGATTCTGTCTGAGGTTTTTAGGTACCAGTTGGGTCTACGGATTAGGATGGATTCGCATTTGGTAGGGTTCATTCTGAGAGTCCAGTTGGAGTACCAGTCATTTATTTTATTAACTAATGTTTGTAGGTTTTCTTGTATACTTGGTATATCGTTTCCGGCTATGTGTATGATTAAGTCGTCGGCGTAAGCGATTGCATGCGTGTTATTGTTGCTGTTAAGGTTGAAGGAATTTAGAATATCACTTGTGAAAATATTAAATAGGAGTGGGGATGTGACTGTTCCCTGCTGGAGGCCTTCTTTAATTGCGTATGTGTTTGTCGACGTGTGTGTTCCGTCCCAAATAACAAATTCTCGGTTTTGGGTCATATCCCAGATTAAGCGGCATAAGTGCGGCGGAAATTATTTTTTGATTAGTTTGTATAACAGACCGAAAAGCCACACAGAATCAAATGCCTTCTCTAGATCTATAAGGGTGGCGCCTATCATGTGTCCAGAGGCTAGGTACAAATTTGTATCGGAGAAAAACTTATTAATGGCGTGTGTGGTGGAGTGGTGAAATTTAAATCCGAATTGGTTGTTTGGAATAATTTTATTTAAGTTGCAATGACGTAGGATAGACTTTTGGATTATTATTTCGTATACTTTACTTATTGCCGGAGTTAAGCTGATTGGCCTGTAGCTAGCAGGGTCAGTGGGATCTTTATCTTTTTTCAGAATAGGGTATATCTTTGATTTTTTCCAAGGGGCAGGGAAGGATTGAAGGTTTAATGCATTGTTAAATAGTATTGCGTAGGCTTTGATCATTTTAAGAGGGATGTATTTGAGTACAAGCGGAGGTATGTTATCCGGCCCACTGGAGGTTTTGTTGGGGAGTTTGCATATTAATTTTTGCACTGCGGTGACTGTGGTAAAATAGTGTTCGAGGTGCGCAGGTCGTGAGGGTGTGCATGCTTTGTTTCTGTTATTAAATTCGGTTATTGTAGTTTCGTTTTGTCTGTGTGTGTTGAATTCGGTTTTGAAGGAGGTCGCTTTTTTATCTACTATTTCTCGAAATCTAGTGCCATTGTTTAAGTATCGTGGTGCGTTTATGGATTCGTAGTGTGCGCCTAATGCGTTGAGAATATCTTTCGGATCAGTGATGACGTATTTGTTGTTGTCTATTGGGGTTTTTGAAGTGTTTACATTTGTTCTGCGAATTATGGTGTTGGCAGTGTTTATTTGGAGTTTATTGAGTTGGGTTCGTGTTTTGGGCCTGAATATGTTGTTTATTTTTGGGAAAAACTTGTCGGGATGCCTGTGATCTATGGTTTTGTATATTTTTTGCCAGTATTTTTCTATGTTGACTTTAAATTGTTCTTTAATCAATCGTCTGGTGTTGTTGAGTAAAGATTTAAACCTGCGGGAGAGGGGGGTTGTGTCGTGGGGGTCAAACGTGTATCTTTTATGTATTGCGGATATTAATTTGGATTTGTATTTTTGTAATTTAACTTTGGTTAGATTTGTGTAGATTGTAGTATTGTTTGATTCGGTGTATTGCGGTACGTGAGTTTCAATGGCTCTGTTAATAAGCTCCGAAAGATTGTTTATGTGTGTGTCAATTTCTGTTATGGTGAGATTGGTATTGTCAGGAGGGGGTGTGTTGTATGCGGTTTCTAGTTCATTTTCGAATTTTTTCCAATCCTTGGTTTTAAATCGGTATCTTTTTGGCTTTTCTGAATCGATTTGAGAAATTATCGTGTGAGGTAAAGGGCCTGTAAATAGAAGGGCGTTGTGGTCGCTGTCGAACGGTAAAGTAGGTATTCGCTGGTTTGATAAATTCGATATTTCGATTGAGTTGTCTGCTATGCATAGGTCTATGTATGATTGTGAGTGCACAAATGTGTGCGATGCTGGTGGATGTATTTTCACTCTCAAGAAGAGGGAGTTGTCGATTTCCCAGTTGCGTAAGAATCTTCCTCTGGGACTGTTTATGCAATCTCCATAGTCTGTGTGTCGAGCATTAAAATCCCCGGCAATGATGTATTTGTTATTTTTTTTATGAAGTTTGAGGCATCTGCAGATGTCGTTCATTTCTCTTAAGAAGGTTTGTTTTATGTTGGTTTTGTTAGTGGCGTATAAGCTTATTATGTATAAATTGTAATTGTTAGTCTTATTGTAAGTGATGCTGTCCTCTAGAGAGAGCTTTATTATCGTGTATTCGATTATGTCGTTATTTTCTGAGCTCGGGAATTTAATGTGTGTATAGTTTATATTTTTTTGCAAAAGATGGCTGTGCCTCTACCTGGCGCAAGGGGGGTAATGTCGATTCTTATTATATTGTACTCTGGGAAGACGATGTTATGTGTCGAGTTGAGGAAGGTTTCAGAAACGAGCCCCATGTCGATATTGTTTTGCATCAGGTAATTATGGAAGTTGTGTCTGCGGTGATGAGAACGTATTGATCTAACATTGATTGCTGTTATTATCAGTTTTTCAAGCGATTCGTTAGGAATATTTTGTATTGTTGGGGTGTCTGTCTTGAAAGTGTTCGGCATTATGATGTTTGGAGTTCGAGACCTAGGTGTTCAAATATAATATTTATTCTTTGTGTATTGAGTTGTATTTGGTTATTTAGCTGATTGAGATTTTGGTTGAGCGATGTGATGTGGTTTTTCAGTTTTGCGACCCAATGGGGGGTGGTGTCGTGAGTCGTCGTTGGGGCTTGCCGTGAGAGCTGATGAATCGGTGGCACGTAGGCGGGTTCCGGTGCCGATGGTGTCGTGTGTGTCGTTGCTTAGGAGTATGACAAGCTAGGCGATACTTTTCTGAATGTTCTTTCGATTTTTTCAGTCAGATGTGTCACTGGGGCGTTCCTCTCGGCTCTGATTCTTTGGCTTATGAACTTGATATACGGACATCCTTTATAACTGGCTGGGTGACCGGCATTATTGCAGTTGGCGCATCTGAGAAGACTTTTTTCCGATTTTTCCGAGATCGTGCATTTTCCGGGCTCGTGCGATTAGCCACACTTGACGCAGCAGAAAGATAGATTGCAGTTGACGCTCGAATGTCCGAGTCGCTGGCATTTCCGACACTGATAGACGGTTTTTTTTTCAAATATTCCCACCTGATTTTTTGGTATAGTATAAATTTTGTTTGACGATGGTGTGACGTTTCGCTATCGTGTGTTAAGTTAATGATGTAAATGTTTCGATGTTGGTTGTTCTCGTTCGTTTTCATTCTTGAGATTTTTATTATTTTTGTGTTTGGTAGATTGAGCATGACTATCTCGTTCTTCAGGTCTTCCTCATCGAAATCTCCCGAGAGACCCTTTAGGACCAGGGTTTTTGGTCTCATAGCTTTGGGTGTGTACGTGTAGAATTCTTTTTCGTTGGTGCGGAGGATAGCCAATATTTTCGTGTGTGCGTCGATATCTGTGGGTTGTATGGTAGACTCACTGCTAGACGTTTGGCGAATGTGAAACATTTGTTTTTCCACATTGTTTTCTGTTAGCATGGTGATTATCTTTTTTACGCCGCTTACGTTATTCAGGTGTATTGGCGGGGCTCTTGCGTTGCGATCCGATGGGCCGTGTCGGTTTCTGCCTTCCTTTCTGTGATTATGCCCGGGGTTTTCTACCTCCATCCCATCTTCTGATATGGCGTTGAAATTATTTGATATAGGTAGCTCGCTGATGGTCGATGGGCTTTCTTTCACTGTTTTTTTTTTTTTGGAGTGAACCAGCTGCTGCACCCAGGGCTTGGCTCCTCGCTTTCTGTATTGCCGCGAGAGCCACGTGCAACATTGAGGTTGGGGGCTATCGTATATTTGCTTGCACTCGTCTTGTTACTGTGATCTCTCAGGAACTCTCGATATTCTTTATCCAGGACTTGTGTGCTGCTTATTTTCGACTTGGTACCTTTTCTCTGAATTTTGCTAGCGGTCGTGATATCTTGGATGACAGGTTCATTTTTTTTCTCTTGTTTGACATGTTGAGGTTGTGTGTTATCGGGTCCCCGTGAGGGGGGCCTCCTTCGGCAATTTCGCTTATAATACTTATTCGTGAGTTATTTATCGCTGACTCGGTGATCAGAAAGGGCTAAGGCTCGCCGGTACGGGACACTGAGCGAAACCTTGAGATTTTTATGTGGGTATGATCTCGATATAGCGTGGGCGGAAACAGGAGCGATCCGTACGCCACCGAGTTCCGTGCGCGACTTCACCAACGGGACCATCTCACCGCTTGTAGAATATGTGCCCTTTCCGGTACTGACTATTCGCGGCCGGATGGATGATTGGCTTGTTTTTGGGGATAATGCTTTATCGCTTGATGGAAGTATGAGAATTAATATAATAATACGAATATAAATATATTTCCGCTTACTTTTATGAATCATAATTTATTTGGCATAAGGACGGGTAGCGTAAATAAAGAAGTAAAGCGTAAATAATTTTTTAGAAGATAAACAAGTTGTAATTTAGATTTATTATTATATTTAAATTAACGTACAAACTAATAAAATAAGCGGTCGGAGTGCGTGATACATTTTTCGACACTAAAAGATAACTAATTAAAATAACAATGATAACTAATAGAAATAACTAATCAAATATGAATTAATAGTAGTATTAAAAAAAAGCACCGAGCGCGGGGAACGAACCGCGCCCCTGCGGACCGAAGCAAGGAACGCTACCAACGGGACCATCTCACCGCTTGTAGAACATGTGCACTTTCTGGTACTGACTATTCGCGGCCGGATGGATGAATGGCTTGTTTTTGGGGATAATGCTTTATCGCTTAATGAAAATATGAGAATTTATATAATAATACGAATATAAATATATTTCCGCTTACTTTTATGAATTATAATTTATTTGGCATAAGGACGGGTGTGAGTAAAGCGTAAACAATCTTTTAGAAGATAAACAAGTTGTAATTTAGATTTATTATTATACTTAAATTAACGTATAAACTAAAAAAATAAGCGATCAGAGTGCGCGATACATTTTTTTGTATACCTTAATAACGCAGAGAACGAAGAGCTAAATAAGCATTGAAATAATCTAAAAGCCTCGCGCGTGCCGTCGGTGACGTCACACGCGAGTCGTGCTCAGATTGCTTTTTCCCTCGAAGCCATCGTTTCGGCTTGGCCGCACATGAACGTGCTCATCAGCGTGCATGCATTAGTGTAGCTGCCGAAGGCGCGGTCGGGAAACTTCGACCCCGCTCGGCTCTTTCCGAAGACGTCCGAGCGTCGCTCGCTCACGGACACGCGCTACTATGATTGTGTGATGGGCGCGTAAGTGACTAGAGAGGGGGTAACTTTTACGCGCGATCTGGCTGCACTGCTCCGAAGAATGTGCCTCGTTTTTTTGTGTCTTCTCGTTCGGGCTCTAAAGATTCTTGCGACTCGGCGACCTGGCCGTTTTTGTTGTCCACCAGGAGACTTCTTCAGGAGGGTTTTCCGGGTGCTCGCGCACTCAGGCGATTGTAAATCGTGACGGCAAGTGGGACGCACCGCTTCGGTAAAATAACTTTCTGTGATTCGCCGGTTAGGACGGTTACAGGCGAACGGTTTTGACTACGCGGTGATTTCTGGGGTGTGGTGCGGCTCGTGCGTAGTAATTCGCGGACTCTAGCGGCGAGCCTGTCTTCAAAAATTGCGGCGTTGCGCGTCCTCCGGGGTTCGTGTGCACGGACCGCCTCGTGGCTAGCGGTTCTCGCGGACTTTCTTAGCGCCGGTTTTATTGCGAACAATTACGTGCAATTCTACGACTCCCCGGGTGTTCCGCAGAAGGCGCGTAGAGAATTGCGTGGAATCAAGTTGAGAAAGGACTATAAAAACAATAAAACCTCTAATTCTCTAAGAAGTTGTCGCCTGTGGGTTTTTTTTTCATGGTGTACTGATACCCCCTGGCTACCCACCACCCGTCCCAGATCCACTGGTGCAAATTTGTAACATGAGCAGAACTCTAAGCTCGAAATATTAGTCAACAACTGCGTATGATTTATTTTTAACTTGAGAAAAGTTTAACTTCGACGCATCACAACATACATACGCCAGTTGGGTTGGCTCACGAAAACGTTGCTTCCTTAGCTTACATTAGCGATTTAAAATATGTTCCATGGCATATCGCCGGATTATCTTACCAGCTTATTCACTTTATCCCAACCGCGAAAACATATCTGAACTACGCAGTTAACGTATCATTATTCGGTTAGCCTACGCTGTCCGGGCTAATCAGCACCGATGGCGAAACATTTACCAGATTGAACTATGCTGTCAACTTACCATTATTTGGTTGGCTTATGCTGTCTCTTTTTATCCTCTGACAAAGGAGACGGACCAAGTAAAGGAAAATAAAAGCGATACACAAAACAAATATAAATCTACTTACATAGTGGTAGCGCCAACACAAGCCAATCCCCAGGAATTTCGAGTTGTTCCTCGCTGAGAGGATCTGTTCCGGATCTGTCAAATGTATCATAATAAATATTTCAACCAATGCATATATAATTTGGCGTAGGGTTAGTTTATAGTCAGATTTAATCCAATTTATATTTATCGATTTAAGAATTGTAAGTCTTTGAAAAAAATTAATTGTTATACTAACCTGCTGCTGTATTATTTCTTCGTTTTTTCCCTTATTTAGAGCCCGCTATTCACGCAGACGCAGTCGTTGCGCAATTTTCTTCCGATTGTGTTTGTCCATCTTATTCACAACGTACACGTTATATGTAAAAATGTATAAAGTGATTAATAATATGCCTCGTGCTTCTCTCGTGTCTGTGTATCATTTGACAAGATGAGGTTAGGCCACGGTCGTATATACAGGTCTGGGCACTCCGTTCAAAAATGCGTGACTCTAAGTGACGCCTCTATTTGCGCATTCCACCGCGGTGCTAGTGAAAGGGAGGCACTTTTGTTTATACCGCGTTTACGGGCATGGCATGCACGTTGTGTGGTGACGGTCGTATGTACGTGTGGCCTAACCTCGTTTTGGCGGGGTGATTTCGAGTGTATCGTAGCCACGGTTTTTATTTAATACGGAATAACAAAAGATAAAGTGTCTATATATTGCGATGCCGAAGCGGTGCATGATTCCGGGATGCAGAAGTGGATACATAAATAACCCGGAGCACGTCTCATTATTTAATATTCCTAATGATGACTACTGATATTTTCTACTACTTTTCTACTACTACTACTACTAATGAAAGTAATGCGTGCTACACGTAAATTTCGAATGGTCTTCTTTTCCGTAAACGAAAAAAAAATGTAATTGGATTGAGCGATAGTTAAATCGGCATATCCATGTCAAAGACGATGAGTATCATTAACTAATGGCTCATCGCTCATATTTTCGGTTTATGCTTTTAGTTTTTGTGTTCGACTAATTATTTAGGATGTATTAATTTCTCATCACAGCCACGTGAAGGGAAAGACAATTCGCATACGCGCATACATCGCGCTCTGTCGCTCATGCCTCCGAGATAGCAGCCCTCCACGCTTTTGCGGCCAGTTCCGCAAATCGAGGCGTCAGATAGAGGCTCGCTTTGGGGTATACGGAATATACGGGAGTGCCCAGACCTGTATATACGACCGTGGGTTAGGCACGTTTTTAGCGCCAAACTGTAGAAGTCCAGTTACATGATGATTGCTTGAAGTTAGCTGGATCAGGCGAATTGAAGTAAGCCGTAAGTCCAGTTGCTTGACATCGGCTGAAGCTAGCCGGGTCAGGCGAATTGAAGTAAACCGTAAGTCCGGTTGATGGACCACCGCCTGACCCCAGCTTGATCGGCAAATTAAGGCAAACTTAAGTAAGGCCTTTGTACTACAAGTTGATCAGGCGCAGATCAAATATCAGGCCAGCCTGACAATATTTCTACTCGGGAAGTTCTGACTTCAAAAGATAACTTCATTCATTTATTGATGGCAGCAGTGCCTGGTTCGTCCCTTTCTGCTACTTTCTAGTGCGAAACTAATCTAGGCTAAGTTCTCATACATCGTTTTTTTTTTATACGTCACTGTTGAAATGGATTTTTGGCGCATCGAAATAATCGTATACCTTATAGTGGTGATTTATACCATATTATATGATACGGCCTGCTGAATGCATAGTAATGCGTGTCCTACAAGTACAGAAGGTGAACTACAAGAACAAGTGTTGAACAGATACCCTATTTTTGTAATGCAATAAACATACTATGTAACAGTTTGTGAAAGATGCGTAGTTCGTCAAACTATGCAGCTGCGGCCGGAACTGCCAACGATTTACGTATTCGCTATAAGTAAACTTTACCATAATTTTTTTGAATCCTCACTTTTCATAACGTCTTCAAACAAGTTAAACTCGAAAAAATGTTAATGTTAACCATATGAATTTCGCAAACTTGAAAATAATAGTAGAAGTTTGACTAAACAAAACCTAACGTACAGTATACAACATTAGTATTTGTACGCAGATTTTGTTGTCCTGAATTAACCATATCTATATTGTCGAGCCTTTTAAAATAGTGCATAATCATTTCGGGGATAAAAGATAGTCAAACACCATCGAAATCGCATGTTTAGGTATACTTTTCGCTTATAGTGGTATCAACCATATTATGATTGCGGTGTTAATAAGGGTGCGTTCACAAATTATGTAACCCCAAATTCTCCAATTATCACCCCCTCCCCCGCCCATATATGAGAACTAACGCCTGACCGGATCGCCCCCCCCCCCCTCGCCTCTATTCCGTTACGTAACGAGTGCTGTGTCGTCAATAATTGCGACTTTTTTCATAGACATAACTAATTATTAAATGATCGGGGTTATACTCATTTTATCACGTATATATTGTAACGTGTTTTTTTTTTTGTTACTCCGCTGACCCGACTGGCATGGTGGCGGCTGCAGCAAAACCGTCCTCCTGTTCGGGGCCGTCATCGCGATCACGACATGATTCCGTAGGGTTCTCTAAGCGACGTTAGGATTTTGATTTAATATTCTGTTTATTTTCTTTATTTTAGCCACCTCAACGTCTGGCTTACACGAGCCAAGGTACCCACGGCCAGGAAGAGCGAGAGGGAAAGAAGGCGAGGCCAAACATTCTCCCAAGGCCAGAAATCGGGAAGACGCGGTGGCCCAACTATGGTCAAACGTTCGGAAAGACGCCGATTCCCGCGAAAATTACCTACCCAGGGCCGTGATTCACGCCCCCCCCCCCTTCACTTCTTCCATTTCTTCTGGACAGGGGCCGAATTGTCACCCTCAGCCGATAATAAGTCTGGCGTCGGTCGCGGTCCTTACTCCCGTCGTCGCCAAGGTCGACCGTTACGAAACAATATCCAGGGAAGGACGAGGCTCCTCTAGGACATGAAATACGGCCCGCGGGAAGAGCGGACTTTTCATTTTCCGTTACGGGAGGTTCAGGACTCGAAATCCGCTCTTGATCGATAAACACACTCCCGAAAATTATTCGATACGGGCCTGTTTGCTCTGGTGTAATCATAGGAACAGAAACTAAAGAAAAGGGTGGGGAATACGTTTCTCACACGTCAGCCGGCTTTTACGTTAGTTTCCTGCGAGGTGTCGAGCCGGACGGACGTGGGCCGGGACAATGGGAAGCGATCGAATTACGCAGCCGGTGAGCTTGGCCATGCCTTCGGCAACAATCCGGGTAATTTTCGGCCGTATGGTCGGCTCACGATCTCGCGCATATTTACCATGGCCACGGCCTCTGTCGCGTTTCCGTAATTATTAACCCCGTCGCACGTGGCTAGTGCGTATTGTCGGGAAATCGTGTCGTGGTTGCGCGCGGGAAGCTCAATCCCGTTTCGCGACGAGCTTCGGCTCGATTCCTCTGTTTAGTCCGTAAAAAGTGTGAGTGAACGTGTGCCTGAAAAATTGGGACGTGTCGTCCTCGGTGATCCCTCGGCCTGCGGCGAGGCTTGAGCAAGGGGAAAGGGGGAGGATTGTCCTCATGTCGGGACGTCTTCACGGAGAACTAGCCTCCCGTTTATCATCGGAGTGCGGGTTCGAACCCGTGCGGACTCCCGTCCATATTAACAGCATCTACCGGGTGCCCCTTTCCCAAGAATAAGGTTTTTCCCGGCTTCGTCGCGGGGGAGAGGTTGCTGAGCGTCAGCGTCCACGTAAGTAACGACCGGGGTATTTTTCCCGGGATATTTCTTTCTTTAATTAACGCTCGGCCGGGTAACCGATTAGCGGGGGCCCGGTTTTGTAATATTAGTGTGGCCGGTAGTGGAGAAAGAGGAGAGGCCAAAACGAGCTCGACGTATATTGTATGTGAGTGTAGGCCCCGGTCGGAATTGGGGTATGCGTGCGCGCGAGAGCAATTTTCTCGCGAGGTTTTGCGCGTATTGTATTTATTTCTGTTTCATGATTTTTGTCCCGTGTTTCTTGCGAAGGAGGGGAAATTGTTAATGAACGGTAGACTAAATTCACTGACGATACATTTTTCTTGACGCGCGTGGTTGACACCTGACCCATCCCCTCTACCTTATCCACGAGGCTGCAGTTTGGTCGGACACTGCGTTCCCTTTTCTCATCCCGACAAGCCGATTGTCGGCTGGCGCCCTATATAAATTGTCGGGACGGGAGGAGGGGAGTTTTGTGACTCTCTCGGTCCTTTACCCCCAGCTCCCTCGATTTTGCGATCACATCTAGTTTTATACCAATTGTTATGAAAAAACTCAAAAATTACCCGAGATATATGCCGTGATTTGAAGACGGAAAAAAATGCTCTCCATTGTCCCATCGATATCTTTATCAAAAGTTATCTATGAATAAAAAGTAAAAAATGTATTGATATCTATACAAATGTAGCTATCGTTATGCTTTGCCGTGTTTTATTTTGGTTTTTTTTATAAAATGCTGACAGCTTGGGATGTTCTTTCCATTTGCAACCTTACAAGCGTACTCACTGCAGTTACAGAAATGTCAACAAAAAATGGAAAATCGGTTGATAAGTGTTTGAGTATTCGTTGGGACAAGGTCGAAAAAAGTCGTTTCGAGAAAAACGCGTTAAAAGTTTTAGTTCCGTTTTTCTTGATATAAAGTTATGTGTTTTTTTGTAGAATATTGATACTTATATCAAAGTATCTAGTTCCCGGCCATATGACGGGTCATCATATTCATTATATTTCACAAAATAACTAGAACCTGCACTTCATTTATTGTGAACGATGCCACACTTGTAGGGACTGCAGGCACGAACCGGTCGTGCTACCTGTTCTCACTAAAGTGACTGTAACTCCGTTAATTTTCGTACTTGTGACTAAAAACTTTGCCAACATATTTTTGAATATATGTACTTTCAAGTATTATTTTATAAAAACGATTTTTTCTCCAAATTTCGCTTGGGGAAAGTGGGAACGCGGGAAAGCTACTGTGCGAGGTCTTCCACAGTGACTTCCCACCCTTAAGTGACATTTCATATGGAAAGCTATCGACTTTCCGCAGTAAAATTTCGCGCGAGTTTCGAACTAAAAACTTGAACATGCAGGAATTTTGCTATTTCTGGCAGTTCTAGAATCGTAACGTAACGCAAACCTTGGCTCACCCCTCGCCCCACGTACGTAGGACCGTAACTCCTAGTCGGACCCCCTCCCCCAAATTTCTCTACGTAATTGGCGTACACCCTCTAACTGACATTACGTACGGAAAGCTATCAACTTTCCGCGGTAAAATTGCGCGCATGATTTAAATTCAAAACTTGAACATGTCCAAATTTCGTTTTTTCTGGCGGTTCTAAAATCGTGACGTAACTCAAACAATGGCCTACCCTTCTCCCCACGTACATAGGGCCGTAATGCCTGGCGGGATCCCCCCCTCCCAAACTGCGGTACGTAATTCGGGTAAGCCCCCTAAACTATAACGAATTTCACTATCCCCTGTTACTATGGGCGGTGGTTGTAAATACCATGGACTTTTCTCTCACAAGGAAAGGGTGCGAGGTCGTTCTCTCCAATTTCAATTAAATTTGGCATGCTTGTAGAATGGGAAAAAATAGACGACACATATTTTTTTATATCTGCGGAACCCGATTTTTAAGGCTTGAAACGCACCCTCGAAAATTGCGGTGTTTTTCGTTTTTCGTCGATAATGTATTAACGGTACAAGATATGAAAAAAATTTAAATGGCAACTATGTTTATTTGTTCGTGTACTATATATTGGAGATGAGAACGATGCAGATAGCAACAAATTTCACATTGTACATTGCAAAAATGCAGTTTATTCATGCAAGCGTATCTCCGAAAAATTTTAATCGATTGGGATGTAAATTCGCATACATGTAGAGAATGGGAAAGCATCGTAAGCAAGCAAAGCAAGAGCATCGTATAATCAGATAACCTTTTGGCATTACGGTCTAAATTCACGTCAATATAAGTTCGTGTTATGACGCAATTGCATATTTGTAACGGCCCCCCTTTCGAACGGCAAACGTTCAAAGTTCTTACCGTAGAAATAAAAATAGGTTACAAAGAAAGTACAATCAGTCAAAATAATCGATACAAATTGTCTCGTTTTGGCGGAACGACACTCTTAAGGGGTCAATGCACCGTTAAAAACATTGTGTTTTCTATAACTTCTCAACTGACTGAAATAAAAATAAAGTTTGAAGGGAAAAATGTTGTATTCTTCGACTACTAGACATTCATGACGATAATAATGGGTACATCATTGTAAAACAACTGGTAAAACATCACTCTTCAGTTTTCCGCTAATGTGGGTACAGGCAGGGGTTGCAATCACAGACTGAGTTCGTGCTTCCGGGAAGCAACAGAATTACAATTGTAAATTTAAGAAGTAATTCCACTCCGCTTATCGCATCGAAGGTACTATCTGCAGAGATTGCAGCGTTTTTATGTTGCTGCTGCAACTCGTGAACAGAATGATGCAAAACACTTTTATCAGCTCTTTCACAAACAACAGAACCAATAAACGAAAGAAATATATCTCTGCAAAGAGCGGCTACCCCATGATAACCTTGAGATCGCCTCATTAAAGATTAATAGCAGCCCTAATAATGGCGTGTGTCATCGTTATCTTTTTCGTGTGTACTGATAAATTGGGTTTCAAGTCATATAAATTCATCAATGATCATTATTGCTGCAGTTTACGACGGAGAAGCCATCCATACGTTTTAAGTTCCAAATACGAATGAAAATGTACATTGATCCGGTGAATGTTATTCAACTTCTGTCCATAGCGATAATTGCTGAATTTGCCTCGCACTCTAATAACCGAACAGGAAAAACAGTTCGGTAAGGATCTAGAAAACATGATCATTAAAGGGATGGATCAACCTGAAAATGGAAGTCGAAAGTAGTTTGGATTTTCTTTCACCAAATGAAATTCATGAAGTAGCTACAATAGAAGATGACCGTAAAAGAGATTGGCACGAACAACGATACCCAGATCCCAAAGTTGATGAAAATGTATGTACCCAAGATGTACAGTAGAATAATTCAGTTACAAATACAACACAAGAGCTGTAGATTACTCGAGAAACGGGACAAACGAAAATAAAAAATTATCATCTGTTCAAACGAAATTCAGAAAGGTGAAATCAGTGTCACAGTTACGCCGGCGGGCCCATAATATAAATGAGGGTGGCCCCTACGAAGAAAAGTTAACAAAAATAGCTCACGACAAGTGAAACAATTTTGAAGATGCTTTAGATAAAAAGCTCCCTGTGCATGATATGGATGTAGTGGTACTTTGGATAATGTCAGCCAAATTTTCTTCGCGATAGAAGTGGGACTTTTGACTGATAGAAGTGGGTGGATAGAAGTTGATAGAAGTTTGATAGAAGTTGAAGAAGTGGATAGAGGTTTTGACTGATAGAAGTGGGACTTTTTGGATGGGTTGGAGTTAAAAAACCGCTCATCAGTAAAACAAAATAAGGAGGCCAGATTACAATTCGCGAAAAATTACCATAGCTGGACTGTTGACGATAGGAAAAAAGTGCTGTTTTCAGGCGAAACTAAAATTAATTTGTTTGGAAATGATGGGAGAAGGTACGTTCGACGACCAAAAGGAACTAGATAAGATTCGCGATATCAAACACCAACTGTCAAACACGATGGAGGTAGCATTATGATATGGCGTGCAGTGCTCTTGGAAAGGTTCCAAGAGATATGTTATATTAAAAGAAATGCTGCCTTATCCCCGTCAGAATATGCCACAAGAATCGATTTTTCAGCAAGATAATGATCCAAAACATCGACCACAGCTCGTTCAGCGGGTTTTTAACAAGAAAAATATTCGAGGTTTTGAGTGGTTAAGGCGTTACCCCCACTTGTAGCGCAAAAAAGGCCTTTTTCATGATTTTTTTAAAGAAAACTACAAAACTTTTTTAATCGATCAATATACCATCTTAAAGAACACATCTTGAAGAACTTTCAGTAATTTTTTTATTGAAAAATATTACACTGTTTAGTGGCAAATGGCCGTCAATGAAATAATGTTTTTATATCCACGGTTTGCGGTGACCAACATTGCGGCGAAGTGGATCATCTGAAAAGAAAATGCGGATAGATTTAGTCAAATATAAGTATAAACTAGTCTTTAATCGAAGGATTTTAAAAAATATTCATTTTTCACAAAATGGCGGACAGTCAAAGTTAATGGTCCGATTTTAACGAAAAAAACGGCCGTTTTTTGGCTATAAAACGGCCATTTTTTTCGAGAAAAAAAAACGAACGATTAAAGACTACGTTTTTATGTATTAAATAAGCCTGCGAAATTTCACGAAGAAAATATTTTTTTTTTTTGTAAACTTACATAGAGTCATCTATTCCGGGCCCATACAGAAGTTCTTCTGCCGACGATGCCGCTTGCAAAACGGAAATTTGGTGTTGCCTTCGTAACATTCTTCCTTCACGAGTGCTCTCGGCCGCACGTCTCTCTGCCAGTGCAATCCGTGCTTCGTCCATTTTATCAGCGTATTCGTGCGCGTTGTGTCCACAGCTCACTCCGATTGAGTTCAAATAAAATAATAATGATTTTGAACCTTCGTTGAATAGTCCAACGGCAATATAAGCTGCTAAATTTACAACGATTGCTCTACTCGAGACGATTTTTGGCCTGATTTTCCAAATAAGTTTGTTGAAGTTTTCGTTGTTATTTTGATTGAAGCCACCGACGCATCTTTCGAGTAAAGTTTCCTTACTCAGATCGTTGTATATAGGTCTGATGGCATCCAATACATTTGATGGAAGTGGTTTGTAATCGTGTTGGAAAGCCTCGTTTCTCGCCTGAGCTCGTTGATACGAACACCACGATTCTTCACCGGTTGGACATCTCTCATGGTGTGGATTTGCATCGGTTGAACTGTAATGATCGAAGGTCGCCCATATTGCCTCATGCATATCGTGAACAGAAGCAGAATGGCGTCGAATGGCAAGTCCATAGTACACAGTGAGCTTGTCAATAAATTTTCCTGTCAGCTGTCCTTTACCACCAAACTTTTTGTTTTTTTTTTTTACTAAATTACGCAGGCGGGATCCCATACGCTTTTGGACGTGATCGATGCATTCTTTTTTATAACTTCTACGTCGTCATAAGGATGAGAATTTACTAGCCCAGTGTACGTTTTCAAATCTCCGTCTCCAATATAGTAACGGTACAGAACATTATATTTTTGTATTGAACGCTTCGAGATTTCGATAATGGAGTCCACCTCCATTTTTCCCGAGGAGCCTTCGTCATTTACACTGCAGTTATCTTCGTGTGTTTCGTACCATTCTTCGTATTCCGCATCATTTAGCTTATGTTTCCACGATTCACACATTTTACAATACGCACTTTTTACCACAAGATCAAGTACTTTTCCACTGTAGTAGCCTATGACCGATGTGACTCCGAACAACGACGTATATCCTCGCTTCCTCCAGGTTCCATCTGCGGAAACTGTTAATTGAGGAGTTGCATCGCCTTCTGCATTAGGTGTATCTTCAATTTCTTCTCGTACGGCTTCTTGAAATATTACATGTGCACATGTTTTCACAGACTCATAAATACTTTTCAAAATTATTGAATATGTAGTCTCGGTAAGAAACCTTGGCATGTCCATAAGTCCGCAAAATTTTTGTGCTCCAGCCAATCCTATGCCGAGAACTCGCATGGTGAATATAAATCGACGATTTATTTCATACGAATGTTCCAAAAAAGGAGAAGATGGTATCAAATGATCTGCACATGGGTCACGTTTCACAACGATTTTGAAGCCTAGTCCTCTTGCACTTGCCGTTTCAAATGTAATATTTCCATTACACGTGTTGTACTTCACTAAATTTGAAATAGCAGCAAACAAAACCCAAAAGGTCAAAATCCGATATACAATATTAGGACTTTGATTTACAGTCATATCAATATTGTTTTTCAGTTTCTTCGCAGACGTGCTGAAACTTTCAGTTTCCGTTTCGGCCAGGTTGGGGTTAAAAACACCCTTCCTTTTTTTTGTCGACATTTCCGTAAATTATCACTGCTTCTTGTTTGTTGCGAACCTTTTTTCGATCCATTTTTGAATGTAAAATGAATAAAAACTGCACTTATAATATTATGAACGGCGGAATATACGTCTTGTATAGTCGAACTTTCGAGCTACACTGACGAGTTTAGACCATACAGACAACGAAAATACGTTTTTATAAATTCCAGTCTATTATATGAACGTTGTGAATGCCAGGTATACGACCCTTTTCATCGAACAATGCATTGAAGGTCGGAGGGAGGGTCGAGCGCGCCAGACGGCAGACTAGCCGGTCGTTTACACAACGGATTCTTCTCTTTCAACGCTCATATCTCAGTCAATTTTGTTCGGATCGACTTGAAATTTTCAGGACATATTCTCAGATACTTGTACTTCAAAAAATGCAATGAAAAAAATCTATTTTTTCAAAATCGCAAGTGGGGGTAACCCCTTAAGCCAATCTTCGGACTTGAATCCAATACACTATTTATGGCAAGAGATAAAACTAAGAATAGGAACTGAACATTGCTAATAAAGCTGCGTTGTGGGGAAAAGCTCAAGAAGTGTGGAAAAATATCTCTCAAGATGTGCTGCCCTGATAGCTTTAAAGGGCATGGCTACGAAGTATTGATGAAAATCTTACATTTATTACCGTTTTTAATTTTATTTTCTTGAGTTACTATATTTATTCTTTGTATATAGTGCGTAGTTCGTATTTGGCCGGAGTTATGAAAAAGCGAAAATTGTTATTTTTGTTATAAATAATTATGAATAGTTATATATAATTTTTTAATAACACGTTTCGATTGCATAATAAAAGAACATCACGATATGTTTGTATTTTCATTTTGCATCCTTTAAACGTTACTTCATCATCTTAAATTATCTTTGACCGGACACTTTGCATGCAACAAACTATGTTCAGAGCTGAAAGTATATTTCTATTGGCTGCAAAATCTGGAAAATTGACGACTCATCATTTCAAGTGTTGGGTCCAAGAAGTATATATACCCAGTACGGGACCAAAATCGGTGACACTTCTGGATTCTTGGAGCGGTCAATGTTCAACTGCATTTAAGGAAATGGATTTGCACGGGAAAGATATTAAAGTTTTAACCATTCCAGCAGGTAAATTGTTGCTTTGCGTGTGTGTGTATATATATATTGTTACACCGTTAGGTGAACATATATGTTTTTCTCATCTATCAGTTCTCCTTTATTTTATTGATTACAATAGTATGACGAACCGCTGGCCTTGATTGTTTCTTCTGGATGTCCGTTGATTGTAATATGATACGCCGCCTCGAGACTCTTCTTCGACGATAACGGCTGGATTGTAGATGTCAATCAAAGTGCGTAATCAGAGTTGATAGAATGTTCTTTTCGATGACCGATGAATATTTTCTGGAGCAGGATTACGCTGGGCAAATCGCACTCACCTCGGCTACTATGAATCTCTCTGAACGAATGCAATCTTTGGAATAAATCCTTGGAATGAATCCGAATGAATCGAATCTCGATCTGCAAGACGCTCTTATATACTATTCGGGATACGCATTATGCATTGGTTGTCTGGTGGGGAAAAATGTATCGCGTCACCGGGTGACTTATTCTAGAAGGTGTCATATTTCACCGTTACATTCCTCCCTCCTTAAAGAATTTTGATCTCCATAAATTCATTGTAATTGATTCATTTGCTGTTTTGGTTTAAATAGTTTTTGAGTTAATTTTGGCGATTTCTCTGTCTTTTCTATTTCTGTTATTTCTGCTTGTTCATCATATTTTATTTTTGGAGATTCTTTAAGATGGATGTGTTCTGGTCTATCTATAGTTTGCGCATTATTTCCAAAATTACAATGATCAAAAATGATGCACGATCTTATACAACAAGAAATTGTTTTCTTTAGGCACCTCAAGATACCTATTTTATACATAATATAACTAATTATTATTGTTATTGCTGTGTATCCCAAATACTGAAGTCCATCTTAAATATATTCCTTTATCGTTTTTGATCTTTTTCGAAATGCTAAGTTGTTTATTTGTTGATTTATTTCTCCAATATTTGTTCCTAATTCTTGTAAATTCTTTGAATTAATATAATTTCCAGAAATGACACTAATATTCAGTTCTTTTTCTTTTATCTTATTAAAGCGTATGTAGGCGATCCTTTATTTCTGATTCATTGAAGCTTCCTTCTAGCATTGTATCGAACTCAATTGTTTTAATAACGTTAGAATCTTTCAATACTGCGTGCGTCGCCATTGCTAAACATCGTTGTTCAAGATGAACTTTTACATTTGACATAATTTTAATCAATCTTGGAGCATTGTCTGGATATAATACATCTAATGATTCTTCTTTTACCGGTACTATTAACCAATCGTGACCTGTTTTTAATTGGATAAATAGAGAACTTTCTAATTCCACATATTTTGGTGTACAAATATTTTCTCTTTTGGCGAGAATCATCGTTATTACACACGATGTTGAAGATTCCGTTGAATAATCTGGCTGTGTTCTTTTTATTACGTACATATTGTCCACTTTTCTTAGATTCTCAAATTCTACTATTTGTAACGGGAAAAATCGAGTTTTCTTTTCGTTAATTACAATATAATCTGTATCGATATGATATAATATGTATCCTTTTATCATCGAATAAGTTGGAATCGCGATCGGACATAATATTTCATACATTTCTTCTTCTAGTATTGGTACTTCCAGAACGTATATCAATTTTTCTTTTATTACTGCGATTGTCAAACGACTTATATCGATTAATGTTGAGAAATGTTCTTCACTCTATGGAACTGGGAAAAAATGGGGATAATTCGTATGATTCCTCAAGTTTTCAAATATCAATTGTGGAGGAAGAGTTTGAGGATGTGCTATTCCGTGTTTTCCATCAATTATCGCATTTAGCAAGTCTGTTATACTTGTTTTCGAATCTTGATATAACGTGGTGTATCCAGACAAAACTTCATTAATTTGTATATTGATTGTATTTCTTCTTGTTTCTTCATGCAATTTTTTTATGTTATTATTCAACAATTTGAGTTGTGTAATCGTGTCTTTGAAAATTTTGTCGTTATTCTTTAACTGATTCATCATCAATGTTGTTTGATTTTTAACTAAATGTGCTATTAATAAATTGTCTTCTCGCAGTTTATCGATTTCGTTATTGAAATATGTCGCGTCGGAGGCTGATAATGTTCCAAAAAGTAATTTTATTCCTTCTCCGACAATGTTGAAGAGTCCTCTTTTGTTTCTTCGACCAATTAAATGATATAGTGTTTTTAATTGGTTTTGTAGTATTTCATTTCGTTTGATTTGCACTTCCATTTGTTTCATACTTTGACAAATGAATCCTGGTTTGTATCGTAAGCATGTATTATATAATTCCTTGGTTTTATCTTTCAATAATGATATTTCTTTTGATAAATGACTAAATTCTATTCCAACAATTATTTTCCATGTTTCATGAAAAACGTGTGTTTTTCCCATACTTTCTAAATAAACGGGTTTATTGTTCCCAATCTCGGTGACTTGGACCTGGCTGCGGGTCATCGAGATTAATATCGTCATTATCAGTGTCGTCACTATTCTCGACGGATTCATTTTCATCTGTAAAATACGGTTTTACATCTATCTTATTATACGTTACATGATTATTACCTCTTCTTATAGACACGCTTTGGTCATTTAAAATCTTTTCAATTATATATGGTCCTCCCCACGGACTACGCAATTTTGATAATCCCGGTTGTTTTTTCTTAACTAAAACCTTTTGACCTATGTATAAGGTTATAGGAATTTTCTGGGAACTCAGTCTATCACAGGTTTTATCTTGGGATTTTTTGATCTTTTCTCTTGCCTTTTCACGGACTTTTTCTCGATATATACGTAGTGAATCATATTTTTCTTTTATTGTCATTTCGATATCTTCGGTATCTAGAGGGATATTCGGGGCATATCCAAATAAAAATTCGAAAGGTGACACTCCGGTCTTTTCATTCCTTGTCGCATTATATGATATCATAGCCCTTGATAATTGTTTTACCCAATCGGTACTTTCCACCATGTAACTCCGTACGTAATTGAGGATTTCCCGATGCGCTCTTTCATTTTTTCCATTCGATTGCGGGTGATATACCGAAGTTGTAGTCCATTTCACCTTCAGTTTTTCGCCCATTATCTCGTGAAATTTTCCTTTAAACTCAACACCATTATCGGTTAACAATTCTCTTGGAGTTCCGTATATCTTACAATAATTTTCCCAGAATTTTTCAAGTATTTCTTGAGAATTTTTCGTTTTGAGCGGAATTAATACCAAATATCGAGTTAGGTAATCTTGTATAACCAGTATATATTTATGACCTTGACTTGGCGGAAGTGGCCCATCACATCTAGTGATACCTTGTCATTTGGATTTATCGGAATATCTGGGTTTCCTGGGTTGGGTCTTGTTACTTGAGAAGATAATTTTTCTTTCTGACATATTTGACATCGTTGAATTATTCTCTCTACGTCTTTCGTCATTCCAGCCCAATTATACTTTTCTCTCAATTTTTCTATAGTCTTTTGTGGTCCATTATGTCCTCCTGTGGTCGATTCAAGAAATTCTTTAATTATTCTTTCTCTTTCTTCTTGAGTCTTTTACTTGACTAGGGTCTTTTACTTGACTCATGAAAATTATCAACTCTTTTTCGGAATTTAGTTTTGTATGAATGTATTCGATCATTTCGAGTACTGTTGTTCGAATTCTTGGGTCTTCGATTCTTATTTCAATAGATTCACGACTTGGTATTCTTGTTCTTAATTCTGCATACCAAACGATTTCATCGTCTGTTGGATCAATTATGATTCCTTTTCCATTTTGATCATCTGTTATGACAAGACCTTTTTTTATTAAGGGGGGATTGTCTTTTATTTCGCAAAATTTACCGCTTTTTGGGAATTTTTTTGTGAAGAAAGTATACAACGTAAAACTTGTGAAACTTGGCATATAGTTTTACTGATCTGTTTACTACATACAAAAAATGTTTTAAACAATTTCATCAAAAAATCCGCCTCCCACCCCCCTCGACGCGCGATGGTCCTTTTTTGATGGTGTGCACGATTACAGCCTTCACGTTCATCCTGCAACAAAAACCCAAAAAGCATTTTACTTTAGACACATATAGCTATCGTTCGATGAAGGGAAAACAAATTGACGATTTGGTGACGTTTTGAACTTGAAGTACCGATTTTTCGAAAAAAATTGATCGATTTTTTGTTATAAATAAAAAACTATTAAACGTATTGCTTTTTTGCTTCATCAAACGATAAAAGGATATCAGCTGAGCATTTTGTCCAAATTTGAAGGCAATCGGTTGAATAGTTTTTGAGAAATCGTGCACACCATCAAAAAAGGACCATCGCGCGTCGAGGGGGGTGGGAGGCGGATTTTTTGATGAAATTGTTTAAAAATTTTTTTGTATGTAGTAAACAGATCAATAAAACTATATGCCAAGTTTTACAAATTTTCCGTTGTATGCTTTCTTCACAAAAAAATTCCCAAAATGCGGTAAATTTTGCGAAAAAAAAGACAATCCCCCCTTAACTCGACCTTCTTTGATAAAAATATTTTCAGATTTTTTATATGAGTCTATTTCTTCTTGATAATCGTCGTAACTCGGAAATATTTCGTTCAGAAATTCATCTAGAGTATCAGGGATTTCATTTTCCAAAATATCTATTCGGGATAAAGCATCTGCGTTTGCGTGAGATTTTCCTTTCCTATGAATTATTTCAAAATCATATTCTTCTAATTTCCATTTCCATCTCATTAATCGTGAAGAAGGATCTTTCAAATTCATTAGCCACGTTAATAGTTTATGATCTGTAATGACTGAATTTTCTGCCATATAGAAAGTGTCGATAATGTTTTACTGCCCATACAATTGCCAATAATTCTTTCTCTATTGTGGAATAGTTTTGTTCAGCAGGATTCAATGTTCTTGAAGCGTGTGAAACGGGTCTGTCTTTTTCTAATTCTCCTTGAGACAATATCGCACCTATTACTTTTCCACTAGCGTCGGTTGATAGTATGAATGGTTCGTTCCAGTCTGGATACGTGAGAATAGGTTCTGTACATAGGGAGTTTCTTAGTGTTACAAATGAATTTTCCTCTTCTATTGTCCATTGCCAAATAGTCTTTTCTTTTAATAGATTTGTCAAAGGTAGAGCTTTTTTGAAAAGTCTTTGATAAATTTCCGATAGTAGCCCACTAGTCCTATAAATTGCTTGATTTCTTTTTGATTTCTGGGTTTTGGATAATTTACAATCTTTTCTATTCGTTCTGGATTTGGCTTGATATCTTCTTTCGAGATGACATGATCCAAATATGCCAATTCTGGTTTTAGATATTCACATTTATCGGGTTGTGGTTTCAATTCAACATCTCTGAATCTTTGGAAAAGTGTTTCTAAATTTTTATTATGTCCTTCAGAGTCCTTCCAAATACAATGATATCGTCCATATACACAAAACAGTTATTGCCAATCAGTCCTTGTAATCCTTTATTCATCATTCTCTGAAATGTTGGTGGTGCATTCTTTAATCCAAAAGGCATTCTGTCATACTCATAATGTTCATTTTTGGTTGAAAAAGCAGTTTTTGGTGTATCTTTTTCTTTTACTCCGATTTGATCAAAACCAGATGCAAG
Source organism: Ophion obscuratus (assembly GCA_964007375.1). Classification (NCBI taxonomy): domain Eukaryota; kingdom Metazoa; phylum Arthropoda; class Insecta; order Hymenoptera; family Ichneumonidae; genus Ophion; species Ophion obscuratus. The sequence goes on along the minus strand of OZ023312.1, from coordinate 68,481,358 downwards.
ATCAAAAGCAGAAAAATATTTCGCGTTTTCCAAATTATCTAGAATTTCGTCAATGTTTGGCAAAGGATAAGCATCTTGTTTGGTTTTTTCGTTAATCAATGACTATACGCCATTTCTTTTTACCAGATGCGTCAGATTTTTTTGGTACGATCCATAAGGGTCAATTATATCGTGAATCGCTTTCTCGAATTATACCTTTTTCAAGCATTTCTTTAATTTGTCTTTTTATTTCTTCTTGATGAATGGGTGGACATTAGGGTGGCCCTTAGCACGGCGTCAAACGAATTTTGACGCGTTCAACCTCTCGATGAGTTTCAAATAATTTTAAAAAAAAATGTGCAAAATTTCATCCCTCTATTTCAATTACATACCGTGCCTGTAAGCATGAACTTTTTAACATTGAAAGCCCATTTAAATTTTCGACATTTTCGATTTTCTTTTGTTTCAATTTTCTCAATGGCTCTAAAAATATGAACTCTGCGTGAATCCATTGAGTATCAATCCGACAACAAAATCTCTCGGATTTTAGGCCCAAAGTCCACCCTAGGATTACGAATTTCGTACTATATGGAAGCTCAATTTCCCGATTTTTCAAAATTATAATTATCTCGTGAATAACTCATTTTACGGTGAAGTTTTATAGAATATTTTTTGTAGGAGTAATGTTTGTAAGTTCTCTGTCATTTTTTTCTCAATTCACTCAATTCTAGCGATCATATAATCCACCGAGGAAATTGTGTGTGCCGAATAGGTAAGGATACATTTTTCTGCGTCCGAACTCAATATTCTGAAATTCGAATTCGAATTTGGCGCTTTTATCGGATCAAGTTCCTTCTGTCGGCAATGTAGCCTCTCTATATTATTGACATTCGCAACACGAGTCAAAAGTTTAACCTCAAATCCATTCTCGCATCACAATAACACTGTGAATAGACAGAGTGATTAAGACGGTGATTCTTTAAAACTTGATAATCGCTTTCATGAATATTGAATTTTAACTCATTTTATGATGTCCTCGACTCCAAGACTACGTCAGAATATTTTTCTGATTGGAGATATCGACACACAGATAGTTGGTAATAAATTACCATCCAAACTACAAGTACTGAAAGTCCTATTTTTTCTATCTTCGAGAGATAAATCAGATGACATTGCGAGAAAGTGCAACATTGGTCATTGATGAAGTCATAATCTTTTGGCAAAAAGCACAATTTCCGACCAAACAACGAATCCACTGCATCGAAAAATTGGAGTCCCTCTATCAAACCTGGCGGCGACTACAAAAAAATCGTGACAAATCCTACAATAAACCAAAAGAAGACGCTTTTACTTCTGAGTTGAAGACTCTATTCGACATCGCTCATGCTAATGTTTTTGAAAGGATTGATGAAGTACAAAAAGAGTTCTTATTGAACCAAAGAAAACCTGAGCGAATCGGTTATATATCAAATATTGAACCGATATATGAACAAGAAGAAAGAATTCGTTTAGAGCAAGAAGAGTTGAGAAAGAGGCGCTTGGAGAAACTGGAAGAACAAAAAGCATTATGGAGTACGTAATCATTATATTTCACATTTTTATTATGAATTCGCTATAACCCCTATTTAATAAGACAAAATCATCACGATTAATTTATTTTAGATGAAATTGTTGAATTGGCTTCAAGTGGTGGGACGGTGAGTTGTAGCCAAAAGAGTCTTGGTACGTATTCTAACGTTTCACTTGATGACGATGAAACTGAATGGTCGCCTGAGAATTTAAATCAATCTGGACCACTGGCTCCAAAAAAATCAAGAGGAACGATCAATATTTTTGATGAAAAGCTCGTCGCAGTATTAGATCGATGCAAAATATCAGACAGACAAGCTGTACACTTGATTGTCACGGTCGCTCATCGTCTCAATTACGATGTATCAACGTTGGTTATTAACAAAACATCGATCAGTCGGCAAAGAGAACGATTACGTGAAGTAAAAGCGAGGAATATCAAAAAAGTATTTCAAGAACTCGAGCTAAAGGCAGCTGTTCTTCAGTGGGATGGGAAGTTACTGCCCAATTTATGGAAACGCCAAGTTCTTGATAGACTACCTATTGTAATAACAAACGGAGATACAGAAAAACTCTTGGGGATCCCAGAATTGGACAGTGGCACAGGAGAGGCTCAAGCAACAGCAATACACGAAGTTCTAGAAGATTGGGGTGTTTCTGAGTCTATTAAGGCATTGTGTTGTGATACAACAGCTTCAAATTTGGGAACTATGAAAGGTGCGGCAACTGTGCTTGAACGAATTTTGCGGAAAGATCTTTTGTATATTCCTTGTCGACATCATATCTTCGAATTGGTACTGAAAGCAGTTTTTGATGTAAAAATGCCAGTATCAAGTGGACCAGAAGTTCCAATTTTCAAGAGGTTCAAAAGGAGTTGGAGCGACATTGACCAATCGAAATCTAAGAGTGGAATGCAGAGTGAAACTGTGAAGAATATACTACAAGATCACGTTCAAAGTATTCGGTGTTTCGTCGAAAAAACTCAAACCGTTGTACAGCCACGAGACGATTACAAAGAATTGTTGGACTTGACACTTATATTCCTTGGTGTTGTCCCACCCTCTGACGTAAAATTTAGAAGTCCAGGAGGTATGCACCACGCTCGCTGGATGGCAAAAGCTCTATACTGCTTAAAAATCTATTTATTCAGAGATTGCTTTAAGTTGACTGCACAGGAAGAAAAAGGGATTAGAGGAATTTGTATTTTCATCGTCATGATATATATCAAGGCATGGTTTACATGTCCCTTGGCACCACAAGCTCCGAACCATGATTTGGGATTCATAAAAACACTCCACGATTATGAATCGATCGATTCACAAATATCTAAAGTTACTGTGAACAAATTCATCAATCACTTGTGGTACCTCAGCCCTGAAGCTATTGCTATGGCGTTTTTTGACGAGAGTTTGTCGATTGATTTGAAGCGGAAAATGGCTATCGAAGTGAATATAGATGAGTCATTGGATGATGAAATGAGAGAGAGTTATCCCAAACGACTCGAAATAAACCCCAAGGAAGTGGTAAATCTCTTGAACAAAAACTTGGACCATTTCATCACTCCTCACTGTCTCATGTTTTTTGAAAGATTTGGTATCGGTACGCAATTCCTCAACGTCGACCCTTCAGAGTGGAGCAAAGAGGAAACATTTCAACAAGGTTTGGCAATAGTCACAAAATTGAAAGTTGTGAACGACCCTGCAGAGCGGGCAGTACAGCTAATTGACGAATATAATAATATTCTGACCAACAACGAGACGCAGAAACAATACATCCTCCAACTTGTGTCTGAACACCGAAAGCAATTTCCCGATGCCAAAAAAAGACTGCGATGCGAGATTTTTTGTAAAAAAAAATAAAAATTGATCTATGCATTTTTTTATGAAAAAATAAAAATAAAATGGATGAATTATAATTTTATTCGATTGTATTTGTAGTTGAAAAAATTTCCTACAAAAAATATTCTATAAAACTTCACCGTAAAATGAGTTATTCACGAGATAATCATAAAATTTAAAAAAATCAGGAAATTGAGCTTCCATATAGTACGAATTTCGTAATCCTAGGGTGGAATTTGGGTCTAAAATCCGAGAGATCTTGTTGTCGGGTTGATACTCAATGGATTCACGCAGAGTTCATATTTTTAGAGCCATTGAGAAAATTGAAACAAAAGAAAATCGGAAATGTCGAAAATTTAAATGGGCTTTCAATGTTAAAAACTTCATGCTTACAGGCACGGTATGTATTTGAAATAGAGGGCTGAAATTTTGCACACTTTTTTTTTAAATTATTTGAAACTCATCGAGAGGTTGAACGCGTCAAATTTCGTTTGACGCCGTGGTAAGGGCCACCCTAGTGGACATCTGTATTGTTTAGTGTGGATTGGCTTTTCATTGGTTAAATCTATCGAATGTTCGACTAATCGAGTCATTGGAAGTGGATCTCCTGGTAGAACGAAAATGTCATGATATCTTTTAATGATTTTCCAAATTTCTTCTTTTCCTTCTTTAATATGATTCAATCGGGTATTCTCAATGAGTCATTTTTCTCTTTTATTCGTTTGTTCAGAGATTTCATAATTTTTAATATCCATATGATTTATTGGTTCAGCTTTTAGTTTTCGTGTACAACCGTCTTTGTTTGTCCAATTCGGAATAAGAAATGTGGCTTGTCCACTTTAAACATTTACCAGAACATCATAATCTTTTAATTCTATTTTTGCATGTCCGTTAAAAAATCCTTCAATATCAAAAGTACGTAGGCAATCGGTTCGTGCTGGCATATTCGTTTCTTTTTTGAGAGAATCTTTTGTATACGTTCGAGGTTCAAATTGATGAACGTGTTTTCCCATATCCCATTTCGCTTCAAATTGTTCAAGTAAATTTAATCCAATTAAACCGTCTTCTTTCATTGGTAAATTCGAGAGAATTACGTGGAGTTCAACCGGTTGCGAAAATAGTTTGGTTTTAATGATTCCTTCTGTTTTTAGAGTTTCATTAGCAATTGTTGTGATTTTTCTTCCGTTTTGAAGTACTTTGGTTGGGTCATTTCGTATTTTTCTTTTTATTAATGAAATTGTTGAGCCTGGATCAATTAAAAAGATTCCTTCTTTGGTTCCATCTAATTTCAAAAGAATGTGAGCGAGTTTGCACTCATTGTTTCGGATACTGCAGATTCTTGTAAGGTTTGCTCGATCTCTTGGACATGGTTGGTTTGGGGAGGATCTTTGGAATTGTGAGGAGCATTTTGAAAATCCCGTTTGTTAAATTGCTTTTTCCTACATTCTGAAAGTACAGGGTGCGCCAGAGAAACTTACTTATTTGAAAGGTCAATAAAAACAAAAGTACTTCAATTATTGTTTTAAATTTTTTTTTATTTGAGAATACAATATCCCAATTTTTTTTTCATGCAGTCTTGAAAATGACATCGGAGAAATGGCGACCCCCATTGCGCATACACTGATGAAGTCGATTTTTGAAATTCGTATCTACTTTTTGCAGCATATCAATCGGTATGTTGGCAATGGCGTCGCGAATGTTGTTCTTGAGGTGTACTATGGTCCGTGGTCGATCGACATAAACCAGAGATTTCAAATAACCCCATAAAAGGAAATCACATGGAGTCAAATCTGGAGAGCGTGCCGGCCATTGGAGATCGCCTCTGAGAGCGATGAGGCGGTCGGGGAAATGTTGTCGCAACAAATTCATTGAGTCTCGTGTTGTGTGTGCTGTGGCTCCATCTTGCTGAAACCACACGTTCCTAACGTTCATTTCTTCGAGTCTTGGAAGAAAAAATTCCTCGATCATGTTCCTGTAACGAGCTCCATTCACGGTAACTGCGCGTTCGTTTTCTTCAAAAAAATAAGGACCAATTATTCCCATTACCGACATCGCACACCAGACAGTAACTCGCTCACAATTAAGTGGCTTCTGGTGAAGCTCACGTGGATTTACACCACACCAATAACGCATGTTTTGCTTGTTGACGCAGCCGGAAATGTGGAAGCCAACATACCGATTGATATGCTGCAAAGAGTGGATACGAATTTCAATAATCGACTTCATCAGTGTATGCGCAATGGGGGTCGCTATTTATCCGATGTCATTTTCAAGACTGCATGAAAAGAAAATTGGGATATTGTACTCTCAAATAAAAAAAAAATTAAAACAATAATTGAAGTACTTTTGTTTTTATTGACCTTTCAAATAAGTAAGTTTCTCTGGCGCACCCTGTATATGTCCCGGTTTTCTACAATAATAGCATACTTTTTGGAAGCTTTTTGTGAACATTCTGTCGTGTTTGTTTTTATTCTTAAAACCATGATGATGACTTGAGCCTTGATGGTTAGAACTCTGATAAGGTTTTCCTGTTCAATTATTCATTGACCGAGTTTTCAAAGTAATTTCGGCCTTGATCGCGGAAGTAATTGCTTCTTTTATGTTATTCCGGTGTTCGGTTTGTACATCCAAACGAATCTCTTTTTCTAAACCTTCCAGAAAATCAGTAAGACCCTTTTTCTTTTCTTCGTCTACAAGGATTGTTTTATGAGTTTGCGGAATAGTCGTCTTATTTAAAATTGACTTTATTGCAAGCTCATGGATTTTAATAAATCTTTGAAAATATTCATTAATTGATTCTTTTGGTTTTTGTCTACAATTCATACTTCGGAGCTGATATATCGTTAAGTCGTCATGACTACCATAGTTTACTCGCAAAATATTTTGCAATTCAGTAAAACTGTCAATGTTATCCGCTCTAACTTCTACCTTTGCTCTTCCTTTTAATTTTGATCCCAAAATCATTGCAAGTAAAAGGCTTTGTTTGTTATGATCTGTGTTCTTTTTCGCACTTTCAATTTGATAAATGAACGTTTCGACCGGCATGTTTTCTCCGTAAAATTCAGATATTATGATTAATAGTTCTTTCAGCGATGTTGTTTGGCCATTCTCAGCTTCGTCTTCAGTTATTTCGGATTCATAATCGTTTGTTTTTACTTCATCTTTTGACTCTATATTTTCTATTCTCTTGAAAAGATCTTGAAGAAGTTGCTCTATTTTCTCCATTTTTCTTACCCTGGCGCAATATCGGTCACTTTAAAATAACGAGCTTACTTTAACGATGATGGTGATGATGATGCTGATGATGATGATGATGATGATGGGCTGTCAGTCTTCCGTGTTGACCCCCTCTTTTCTTGATTAGTAGCCGATGCCCTTCTTTGATGACCGTCACGCAATGATTCCTTCGAGATGTTCCCTCAGGATGATCCTCATGGGTCCTCGTCGGTTTTACACGTGACCTTCGATTCGATGAGTCGTCGGTGGATGTTCCTCAGGTGATCCATTGACGATCACAGGTTGAATTGGATGTGGTGTAAAGATGTCTTGAAGTCAACTTTATGATGATAAATTAGATATCCCGTTGAGATTTCACAGTACGTATTTTCTTCTTTGGGATCCTTGACTTTCACGAATTTACGTTGACCTTCTTTGTTGACATCTACCTTGAGTTCGAAGTGCTCTTTATTGTTTGAGCACCCGTCTCTTCGATGCCCTTCTTATTTAGGCATCCCACCGCTGCCACCAATTTATATGTTACGCCGTTGGGTGAACGTATATGTTTTTAAAAAAGACGTTGTTGACGCCTATCGAAAAGTTCTCCTTTATTTTATTGATTACAATGGTATGACGAACCGCTGGCCTTGATTGTTTCTTCTGGATGTCCGGCAATTGTAATATGATGCGCCGCCTCGAGACTCTTCGTCGACGATAACGGCTGGATTGTAGACGTCAATCAAAGTGCGTAATCAGAGTTGATAGAATGTTCTTTTCGATGAACGATGAATATTTTTTGGAGCAGGATTACGCTGGGAAAATCGCACTCAGCTCGGCTACTATGAATCTCTCTGAACGAATGCAATCTTTGGAATAAATCCTTGGAATGAATCCGAATGAATCGAATCTCGATCTGCAAGACGCTCTTATATACTATTCGGGATACGCATTATACATTGGTTGTCTGGTGGGGAAAAAAGTATCGCGTCACCGGGTGACTTATTCTAGAAGGTGTCAAATTTCACCGTTACACATATACATATTGCACACACACACACACATACACACACACACACGCACGCACGCACGCACGCACACACACACACACACACACATATGCGTGCGTTCGTGCGTGCGTGCGTGTGTGTGTGTATAAGTGCGTGCGTGCGTGTGCGTAATTTTACATTATAACGTGGCGTCGACTAACAGGGGTATTAGGAACATTTCCAATTATAATGTCCCATCAGGTACCAGGGCAATGATATCTCTAGCAATGATATCTTCTAGAGCTTTCAAATTCAAATGCAATGAGCCATTCGAAATAATTTTTTTTGACCTCTCCTTCGAGCATTCTTCATTTTTTACCTTAATTCACCTTTTTTTGGTGGATGCAACAGAAAAAAAGTATCAATTTTTTTCCGCACACCCTAATATATATATATATGTGTGTGTGTGTGTGTGTGTGCGTGCGTGCCTGCGTGTGTGCGAGCGTGCGTGCGTGCGGGCGTGCGTGCGTGCGTGCGTGCGTGCGTGCGTGTGTGTGCGTGTGTGCGTGTGTGTGCGTGTGCGCGTGCCTATGTGTTTGTGCGTGTGCGTGCGTGGGTGTGTGTGTATTCTAGTACAGTCGCTTTGACAGCTCGAAGAACCAAACACGGTAATTAGCGCGGACGTGAAAAACGAAAACAAACGGCTCTTAATAGAGCCAAACATTTATTGAACAAAGTTTCACGTCGTTTCAACTTTAGGTGTGGATTATTTATTTGATCCTAACACGCGTATATTAGCCGTGGCGCTCGCGTGGAATCTGTCGGAGAAACAGCGACAGAGGGAGAAACGCAAATAGATACAGAGTAAGTTAAATAAATATTCATCAATGTGCTCATTTCTTTCACTTGCTTATATAAAATTAAGAAACTCGCAGATGGACTCCATGTGTATCTAGTAAGAAATTTGGCTACAACACATTGGCAACACCACGCCAAGCGAGAGCATGTTGTGACGGAAAAATGGCACCTTTCGCCGCCGCATTAAGCTGTGTTCTAACAGCACAGCATTGCGCATCCTCGCGTGAATGCTGGTGACAATATTGAAGTGCGAAAATACAGAATATTGGCGGTATATTTGGCGCACATTCATTGCTGGGCTATTGCAGGGTTGCGACAGAAAAATTGGGATGCGTTATTTCAGCAAGCTGAGGGCACATTGGAGGTACGTCGTGACGCTCCATTACCGGTCGAAACGGGGCACGTTATCGCGGCATCAACACGAAAAAATTGGAACACACTATTCGGCAAGGTGAGGGCACATTGGCGCCATGCTGTAATGTTACGTTGCCGGCATATTTAGAACACGCCATAACGCTTCTTCGTCAGCATAAACGAGGCCTGCTATTGCGGTGTTGTGACCGGCTAAATAGGGTTCTGCATTATCGGTAGCTGGGCAGGCGGGAATACAAAGAGGGCAAAATAAATCATTTCATTGAATACAATCGCACACACGTATCGGTTCGTGTGTGCGACGTCCGCGTATGACTGAGGGCTACGCATCATGCCCGTAATTATTTTTTTCCGAAAGCACGAGGCTGAGATTCGAACCCGCAAGTTCACGATATGCTGGTTTAGAAGGCAAGTACGCTAACCACTCGACCATCTAACTGGTTCAACTTATACAACTAATTTTAGGATCATGACATTTGTCGTAGCGAATCTGCCTATGGTTATAACCATGTACCTTGTTTTTGCCGGTAATGGTACGTCACAGCGTGCCGCCAATGTGCCCTAATCTTGCCAGAATAAGGTATTCCAAATTTTCCGTCACAATGCCGCGATAACTTGCCTCGTTTTTATCGGCAACGGAGCGTCACAGCGTGACGCAGTTATGACTGTAAAGCGGTATAAAGATGACATCACTCGAAATCTGGAGCTTGCCGCACCAGTACCGTTGACGTAGCAGGTAATTGTTGCGTATATTTGCAAAAGACAGCATATTGGTGTCACGGTGTGCCGCCGTATGCTGTCCTCTTGCCGCTATAATGCTGACATGTGAATTTTCACAGGACGTTCGTCTATGTGGGTAGCTTTTGTATGTCCTGAGAGCATAACCTAGCTTCTATGCGTCACTATCAATTCGTGTGTTCGTAAGTCTGGAATTCTTGAATTTACGTCGTTTGGATCGAATTTGGATTTACCTCGTTCCATTAACGTTTTATGAGCATATCCTCAACATTATCTGAACAGAGTGTTATCATAGATAGTGAAGTTTCGTGTAGAAAATGCACCCGGCTCTGTACAATTTATTGACGCAGATCTTGACAATTATTTTTCCTAATGCATCATAGAACACCGCGAACAAGCTTCGCATCAGTTTTTATTTAAATGCTCATAATTGCTTAAAAGAATTATGTATAGTGTCATGAAGATTAATGAATCGCCTTGCGTCAGGGCTTTTAACTGTGTGCACGATGGCTGCGAAAGCTGGACTTCATTGTGCCCTTTGCGGTTCGCAAGAGAAGTAAGCTCTTTTAGGATACTTTTGTGTCGCAAACACATTTCTACCCTATATCAACCGAAAAAACTTTGTTCGGATATAACAATCGGGAAAACCTCACCGCTCGCTGTATTCACAATAGTGTCCATGCAAAGAACTACACGTGATGAAAACAATGTCTTGGTAGACTTTCTGCATAGTACTGTTCATGTAAAAAACTCTGACTAACATTTCATAACTTTCTTTAGAGAGATTCAGTGAAACATCAGAAGACTTCTCTCGCCGCTGAACAAGGTGAGAAATTTCACAAGCTGTGGGAAGTCGAATAACTTGCCCAATTGTTTATCAAACTTGTCATTTTGATCAGCGGCGAGAGATATGTTATGCTGATTCACCTAATCCCTCTAACGAAACTTTGAAATGTTTTTCAGAGTTTTTCGCATAGACAGTAATGTAGAGAAAGTCTAACGAGTCATTGGGTTCAACCTTCGTAGTTCTTCTCCTGGGCATATTGCGAGTACAACGAACGGTTATATTTTCCCAATTTTTATATGGGAACAAAGTTTCTTTTGAGTACGCGGTAGAGAAATTTGTGTGCGGCTCAGGAGTATCTGCAAAAAGCATGTGTCTCTTGAAAAGCGCAGAAAGACTGCAAAGTGCAGTTTTCGCACTCACCATACACATAATTATAAGCGCTGACTCACGTTAATCCATTTGTCTTGACAACAGGAAATGTAATTTTCCAAAATAATGAATATTCATCGAACAACTGATGCCGAGCTTGTTTACATAGTTCTATAATGCATCCGCCATATTTGGCCCTAAAAAGTTGCAAATTATTGAGAGGTTTAAATGCTTTAAACACAAATTGGATTGTGAGACTGTAAGAGTGGGAGACCTGAACTTGACTACGAAAATATTTCAAGTACGATCGAGTTGCATGTATTGATATATTCCATTTCGCTATTTGTATTATTAAAGAGCGTCTTCTTTTTGTAAATTGAGGTCATGATATTCTAACAAAGTGTGTAAATATGTTTGAAGCATTGTCACAGCCTACACCGACCAAAAAAGTTTGAGCATTTATGAAGAATTCATTTTAGTTCCAAAAAAAGTTTAGGCGTTTAAAAAGAATTTATTTTCTTTACTTTCCAACGATGCAAACTTTAGCGTCATGAAGTTGGCATCAAGAAGATTAAGAGAAGACAGAAATTATGAAAAATTTTCAGCGATTTTTAAATTGCTTTATCTCCGCAAAAAATCATCGTAGGAGAACATTTTAAAAAGCATTTCAAAGGTTTGAATCTCTAACTTTCAAGCTTCGACTTAAAAGAATAATTTGCTCTTTTGTTATTACTAAATCAAAAGAAACGTCGCAAAGAAAATGTCTGATTTTTTTTTGAACAGGTGTACAGAAAAGGAAAAATTTGTTTGATTAATGACGCAATCAGACGTGTTTTGCTTGGATCACCCTTTTCCATTTTGAACTTTGAAACAAGTATATATTAATTACATGATCAAAGTCAAATAACGCTTTTGACTTTAAGGTGTGAGATGCAGTCCGAGGCTTGAAAAAACGAGCATTTTTAATAATTCATTTTTATAGTAATTAAGTTTGGTTTACAAAAGTGGTTACACAGACTTTTATGTTATATTTCAACGTGACTTGTACAAATTTTCAAAGAAAAATATTCATTATTTATAAAAATATCGCCATCTTTGTCAGACCCTCTTCGGCATGTAGTGCTTTGCGGCGACAATCATAAAATGTTACTGGATCATCCGAAAGAAAACAACCAAAAAAATCATTAGTTTAATAATAAATCTATTCCTCAATCGAAGCTCTTTTTTAAATTAACAAAATGGCGGCTTCTGACAGATAACTTCCGATTTTCGACAGAAAAACGCTCGTTTATTAAAAGAAACACACTCGTTTATTTAAAAAAAATGCACAAAAATGAAACTCCTTCAACAAAGATGAAAATGAAATAAGCACACCAAATTTCATCAAAATCCTTTGGGTGGTTTTTTAAATATAGTGGTCGCCGTCTTCAAAAACATAGTTTCGACAAATACGCGTTTGAAGTTTTTCGATGTGGCTACGGTGTTATATGTTCGTAAAATTTTGGGCTCGATAGATGAAGCTAAACTTTATTTATTTATTTTGATTCGCTGAATCCGAATATCACAATTTTTTGCCGAAAAGTCGACCATTCAATTGTTTATAGTCAATTGTTAAATACATTTTTTAAAAAATTGATGTTTTTCCCGATGATTTATTTTTGTTAAACATTTTGGGCATTTTTCAAAGGAAAGTATTCTTTATAAAATTTTCTAAAGTTCATAGTTTTTGACTAATACATTTTTGAAAATTTCTGAAAGAGTTTTCCAATTTTACACTCGATTTATGTATAGGAATACTAATTAAAAAATTACTTACATCGAATCATCAATTCTTGGCCCATACAATAGGGCTTTTGCACTTACACACACACACACACGCACGCACGCACGGACGCACGCGCGCGCGTATGTGTGTGTGTGTGTGTGTGTGTGTGTGTGTGTGTGCGCCCGTGTGTGCGCACGTGTGTGTGTGTGTGTGCGTGCGTGCGTGTGCGTAATTTTACATTATAACGTGGCGTCGACTAACAGGGGTATTAGGAACATTTCCAATTATAATGTCCCATCAGGTACCAGGGCAATGATATCTCTAGCAATGATATCTTCTAGAGCTTTATCGGTACGAAATTTCTCTTTCCACCAGCAGGAGGATAAAACAGTAATGTTAACGTTTAAACGTGCCGATGCGGTGGTTTAGAAATGCATACTTTGTCCATTACATCAAAGTCTATAAGATGCGATGTATATCATGAGATATGCGGTTATTGTGTTATAGGATAAAAAGTAAATGATTTTACATACCTTTTTTCGTATTATGCAAATAAATTGACATTTCAAGTGCCGTGTGGTCTAAGGGTACATCACTCATTTGATTCGTACTCCACATAATATCCAATATAATCTGGTTTTCACTTGCATAATAAATTGTGGGCATTCATGTTTTGTTAACCCGACAGTTGATATGTTGAGATGACGAAATCCTTCGACGAATTTTTTTTAACCATGCACGCCAAGTCGTTGCATAGCATTTCCAGTATACTTGTGTATTACCTACTTTGTATTTTTATCTAATGGTGATATCAATTTTTCTTATAATAGTAATATGACTTTTTTAATGAAATATTTTGAAAAATATTATTCCTAAGCTTCAACAATTTAGTGTGCAACATGACTAGTAAACTTGCTTGGCTATTTTATAAAAGTGATTTCACTTTTTTTTTGTACATCTGCAGTATTAATATTATTAACAGAAGACATATTAAAGAATTATAATGAAACCATTTTTTGAACTTAAATAAAAAGTATAGCTTGAGATATTTGAGATAAATCAGAATTCTTATATGGTAAAACAAGCGATAACGGTTTTATGGGATTTTTCATTCACATTGGAGGTACGTCGTGACGCTCCATTACCGGTCGAAACGAGGCACGTTATCGCGGCATCAACACGAAAAATTTGGAACACGCTATTCGGCAAGGTGAGGGCACATTGGCGCCATGCTGTAATGTTACGTTGCCGGCATATTTAGAACACGCCATAACGCTTCTTCGTCAGCATAAACGAGGCCTGCTATTGCGGTGTTGTGACCGGCTAAATAGGGTTCTGCATTATCGGTAGCTGGGCAGGCGGGAATACAAAGAGGGCAAAATAAATCATTTCATTGAATACAATCGCACACACGTATCGGTTCGTGTGTGCGACGTCCGCGTATGACTGAGGGCTACGCATCATGCCCGTAATTATTTTTTTCCGAAAGCACGAGGCTGAGATTCGAACCCGCAAGTTCACGATATGCTGGTTTAGAAGGCAAGTACGCTAACCACACGACCATCTAACTGGTTCAACTTATACAACTAATTTTAGGATCATAACATTTGTCGTAGCGAATCTGCCTATGGTTATAACCATGTACCTTGTTTTTGCCGGTAATGGTACGTCACAGCGTGCCGCCAATGTGCCCTAATCTTGCCAGAATAAGGTATTCCAAATTTTCCGTCACAATGCCGCGATAACTTGCCTCGTTTTTATCGGCAACGGAGCGTCACAGCGTGACGCAGTTATGACTGTAAAGCGATATAAAGATGACATCACTCGAAATCTGGAGCTTGCCGCACCAGTACCGTTGACGTAGCAGGTAATTGTTGCGTATATTTGCAAAAGACAGCATATTGGTGTCACGGTGTGCCGCCGTATGCTGTCCTCTTGCCGCTATAATGCTGACATGTGAATTTTCACAGGACGTTCGTCTATGTGGGTAGCTTTTGTATGTCCTGAGAGCATAACCTAGCTTCTATGCGTCATTATCAATTCGTGTGTTCGTAAGTCTGGAATTCTTGAATTTACGTCGTTTGGATCGAATTTGGATTTACCTCGTTCCATTAACGTTTTATGAGCATATCCTCAACATTTTCTGAACAGAGTGTTATCATAGATAGTGAAGTTTCGTGTAGAAAATGCACCCGGCTCTGTACAATTTATTGACGCAGATCTTGACAATTATTTTTCCTAATGCATTTTTATTTAAGTTCAAAAAATGGTTTCATTATAATTCTTTAATATGTCTTCTGTTAATAATATTAATACTGCAGATGTACAAAAAAAAAGTGAAATCACTTTTATAAAATAGCCAAGCAAGTTTACTAGTCATGTTGCACACTAAATTGTTGAAGCTTAGGAATAATATTTTTCAAAATATTTCATTAAAAAAGTCATATTACTATTATAAGAAAAATTGATATCACCATTAGATAAAAATACAAAGTAGGTAATACACAAGTATACTGGAAATGCTATGCAACGACTTGGCGTGCATGGTTAATAAAAATTCGTCGAAGGATTTCGTCATCTCAACATCTCAACTGTCGGGTTAACAAAACATGAATGGCCACAATTTATTATGCAAGTGAAAACCAGATTATATTGGATATTATGTGGAGTACGAATGAAATGAGTGATGTACCCTTAGACCACACGGCACTTGAAATGTCAATTTATTTGCATAATACGAAAAAATGTATGTAAAATCATTTACTTTTTATCCTATAACACAATAACCGCATATCTCATGATATACAACGCATCTTATAGACTTTGATGTAATGGACAAAGTATGCATTTCTAAACCACCGCATCGGCACGTTCAAACGTTAACATTACTGTTTTATCCTCCTACTGGTGGAAAGAGAAATTTCGTACCGATAAAGCTCTAGAAGATATCATTGCTAGAGATATCATTGCCCTGGTACCTGATGGGACATTATAATTGGAAATGTTCCTAATACCCCTGTTAGTCGACGCCACGTTATAATGTAAAATTACGCACACGCACGCACGCACACACACACACACACACACACACACACGCACACACACACATACGCGCGCGCGTGCGTCCGTGCGTGCGTGCGTGTGTGTGTGTGTGTGTGTAAGTGCAAAAGCCCTATTGTATGGGCCAAGAATTGATGATTCGATGTAAGTAATTTTTTAATTAGTATTCCTATACATAAATCGAGTGTAAAATTGGAAAACTCTTTCAGAAATTTTCAAAAATGTATTAGTCCAAAACTATGAACTTTAGAAAATTTTATAAAGAATACTTTCCTTTGAAAAATGCCCAAAATGTTTAACAAAAATAAATCATCGGGGAAAACATTAATTTTTAAAAAAATGTATTTAACAATTGACTATAAACAATTGAATGGTCGACTTTTCGGCAAAAAATTGTGATATTCGGATTCAGCGAATCAAAATAAATAAATAAAGTTTAGCTTCATCTATCGAGCCCAAAATTTTACGAACATATAACACCGTAGCCACATCGAAAAACTTCAAACGCGTATTTGTTGAAACTATGTTTTTGAAGACGGCGACCACTATATTTAAAAAACCACCCGATGGATTTTGATGAAATTTGGTGTGCTTATTTCATTTTCATCTTTGTTGAAGGAGTTTCATGTTTGTGAATTTTTTTTTAATAAACGAGTGTGTTTCTTTTAATAAACGAGCGTTTTTCTGTCGAAAATCGGAAGTTATCTGTCAGAAGCCGCCATTTTGTTAATTTAAAAAAGAGCTTCGATTAAGGAATAGATTTATTATTAAACTAATGATTTTTTTGGTTGTTTCATTTCGGATGATCCAGTAAAATTTTATGATTGTCACCGCAAAGCACTACATGCCGAAGAGGGTCTGACAAAGATGGCGATATTTTTATAAATAATGAATATTTTTCTTTGAAAATTTGTACAAGTCAAATTGAAATATAACATAAAAGTCTGTGTAACCACTTTTGTAAACCAAACTTAATTACTATAAAAATAAATTATTAAAAATGCTCGTTTTTTCAAGCCTCGGACTGCATCTCACGCCTTAAAGTCAAAAGCGTTATTTGACTTTGATCATGTAATTAATATATACTTGTTTCAAAGTTCAAAATGGAAAAGGGTGATCCAAGCAAAACACGTCTGATTGCGTCATTAATCATACAAATTTTTCCTTGTCTGTACACCTGTTCAAAACAAAAATCGGACATTTTCTTTGCGACGTTTCTTTTAATTTATTAATAACAAAAGAGCAAATTATTCTTTTAAGTCGAAGCTTGAAAGTTAGAGATTCTAACCTTTGAAATGCTTTTTAAAATGTTCTCCTATGATGATTTTTTGCGGAGATAAAGCAATTTAAAAATCGCTGAAAAATTTTCATAATTTTTTTCTTCTCTTAATCTTTTGATCCCAACTTCATGATGCTAAAGTTTGCATCGTTGGAAAGGAACGAAAATAAATTCTTTTTAAACGCCTAAACTTTTTTTGGAACTAAAATGAATTCTTCATAAGTGCTCAAACTTTTTTGGTCGGTGTAGGCTGTGAAAATGCTTCAAACGTATTTACACACTTTGTTAGAAAATCACAACCTCAATTTACAAAAAGAAGACGCTCCTTAATAATACAAATAGCGAAATGGAATATATCAATACATGCAACTCGATCGTACTTGAAATATTTTCTTAGTCAAGTTCAGGTCTCCCACTCTTACAGTCTCACAATCCAATTTGTGTTTAAAGCATTTAAACCTCTCAATAATTTCCAACTTTTTAGGGCCAAATATTGCGGATGCATTATAGAACTATGTAAACAAGCTCGGCATCAGTTGTTCGATGAATATTCATTATTTTGGAAAATTACATTTCCTGTTGTCAAGACAAACGGATTAACGTGAGTCAGCGCTTATAACTATGTGTATGGTGATTGCGAAAAGTGCACTTTGCAGTCTTTCTGCACTTTTCAAGAGACACATGCTTTTTGCAGATACTCCTGAGCCGCACACAAATTTCTCTACCGCGTACTCAAAAGAAACTTTGTTCCCATATAAAAATTGGGAAAATATAACCTTTCGTTGTACTCGCAATATGCCCAGGCGAAGAACTACGAGGGTTGAACCCAATGACTCGTTAGACTTTCTCTACATTACTGTCTATGCAAAAATCTCTGAAAAACATTTCAAACTTTCGTTAGAGGGTTAGGTGAATCAGCATAACATATCTCTTGCCGCTAACCAAAATGACACGTTTGATAAACAGTTGGGCCAGTTATTCGACTTCCCACAGCTTGGGAAATTTCTCACCTTGTTCAGCGGCGAGAGAAGTCTTCTGATGTTTCACTGAATCTTTCTAAGGAAAGTTATGAAATGTTAGTCAGAGTTTTTTACATGAACAGTACTATGCAGAAAGTCTACCAAGCCATTGTTTTCATCACGTGTAGTTCTTCGCATGGACACTATTGTGAATACAGCGAGCGGTGAGCTTTTCCCGTTTGTTATATCCGAACAAAGTTTTTTCGGTTGATATAGGGTAGAAATGTGTTTGCGACACAAAAATATCCTAAAAGAGCTTACTTCTCTTGCGAACCGTAAAGGGCACACTGAAGTCCAGCTTTCGCAGCCATCGTGCACACAGTTAAAAGCCCTGACGCAAGGCGATTCATTAATCTTCATGACACTATACATAATTCTTTTAAACAATTATGAGCATTTAAATACAAACTGATGCGAAGTTTGTTCGCGGTGTTCTATGATGCATTAGGAAAAATAATTGTCAAGATCTGCGTCAATAAATTGTACAGAGCCGGGTGCATTTTCTACACGAAACTTCACCATTAATGATAACACTCTGTTCAGAAAATGTTGAGGATATGCTCATAAAACGTTAATGGAACGAGGTAAATCCAAATTCGATCCAAATGACGTAAATTCAAGAATTCCAGACTTACGAACACACGAATTGATAATGACGCATAGAAGCTAGGTTATGCTCTCAGGACACACAAAAGCTACCCACATAGACGAACGTCCTGTGAAAATTCACATGTCAGCATTATAGCGGCAAGAGAACAGCATACGGCGGCACACCGTGACACCAATATGCTGTCTTTTGCTTCCGCATTAAGCTGCTAATTTGCCCCACAGTGCGTGGTTTGGAGAAATAAATGTGTGATGCCAATACAGCAAGTTTGCAGCAAATATACGCAACCATTACCTGCTACATCAACGGTACTGATGCGGCAAGCTCCAGATTTCGAGTGATGTCATCTTTATATCGCGTTACAGTCATAACTGCATCACGCTGTGACGCTCTGTTGCCGACAAAAACGAGGCAAGTTATCGCGGCATTGTGACGGAAAATTTGGAATACCTTATTCTGGCAAGATTAGGGCACATTGGCGGCACGCTGTGACGTACCATTACCGGCAAAAACGAGGTACATGGTTATAACCATAGGCAGATTCGCTACGACAAGTGTCATGATCTTAAAATTAGTTGTGTAAGTTGAACCAGTTGGATGGTCGAGTGGTTAACGTACTTGCCTTCTAAACCAGCACATCGTGAACTTGCGTGTTCGAATCTCAGCCTCGTGCTTTCGGAAAAAAATAATTACGGGCATGATGCGTAGCCCTCAGTCATACGCAGGCGTCGCACACACGAACCGATACGTGTGTGCGATTGTATTCAATGAAATGATTTATTTTGCCCTCTTTTTATTCCCGCCTGCCCAGCTACCGTTAATGCAGAACTCTATTTAGCCGGTCACAACACCGCAGTAGCAGGCCTCGTTTATGCTGATGAAGAAGCGTTATGGCGTGTTCTAAATATGCCGGCAACGTAACATTACAGCATGGCGCCAATGTGCCCTCACCTTGCCGAATAGCGTGTTCCAAATTTTTCGTGTCGATGCCGCGATAACGTGCCTCGTTTCGACCGGCAATGGAGCGTCACGACGTACCTCCTATGTGCCCTCAGCTTGCCGAAATAACGCATCCCAATTTTTCTGTCGCAACCCTGCAATAACCCAGCAATGAACGTGCGCCAAATATACCGCCAATATTCTGTATTTTCGCACTTCAATATTATCACCAGCATTCACGCGAGGATGCGCAATGCTGTGCTGTTAGAACATAGCTTAATACGGCGGCGAAAGATGCCATTTTTCCGTCACAACTTGCTCTCGCTTGGCGTGGTGTTGCCAATGTGTTGTCGCCAAATTTCTTACTAGGTACACATGGAGTCCATCTGCCAGTTTCTTAATTTTATATAAGCAAGTGAGCACATTGATGAATATTTATTTAACTTACTCTGTGTCTATTTGCGTTTCTCCCTCTGTCGCTGTTTCTCCGACAGATTCCACGCGAGCGCCACGGCTAATATACGCGTGTTAGGATCAAATAAATAATCCACACCTAAAGTTGAAACGACGTGAAACTTTGTTCAATAAATGTTTGGCTCTAATAAGAGCCGTTTGTTTTCGTTTTTCACGTCCGCGCTAATTCCCATGTTTGGTTCTTCGAGCTGTCAAAGTGACTGTACTAGAATACACACACACCCACGCACGCACACGCACAAACACATACGCACGCGCACACGCACACACACGCACACACGCACACACGCACACACACGCACGCACGCACGCACGCACGCACGCACACACGCACACCCACGCACGCACGCACGCACGCACGCACGCACGCACGCACGCACGGGCGCCCGCACGCACGCACGCACACACACACACACACACACACACACGCACGCACGCACACACACACACACACACGCACACACGCACGCACATATATATATATATATATATATATGTATTAGGGTGTGCGAAAAAAAATTGATACTTTTTTCTGTTGCATCCACCAAAAAAAGGTGAATTAAGGTAAAAAATGAAGAATGCTCGAAGGAGAGCTCAAAAAAAAATTATTTCGAATGGCGCATTGCATTTGAATATTTTCCATAAAAATAACCTAGGAAAATAATGGGATTTCTGAATATGGTAGTGCACATCTCGTCAGGAAAGAATCACACAAAGATGTCATTAACATATTCTCATGGAGAATTGAATTTCCAACAAAAAAGTGTTTACGAAAAACTAGCTCAGAACAACCGTTCACGTGGAATCGCTGTCTGAAATTGAATTGATAGAAAAAAAATAATTCAGAAGGCTGTAAAAATCGAATTTTTCGCTTTACGAAAAAACTTTTTGGGGTTTTTTTTGTAGAGAATGTTCTGCTCTAACATACAATTTGCGTGGAATCGTTCTCAAAATATTTCTCTGATACAAAAAAGAATCAAGTACAACAAGAAATATAAAAGAAACGACGTCCATCATTGATCGTGTCACGTCCCGTACATTTTTAATGTTTTGTTTATTAGTTTCCATTATTTTTTATCTTTTATCAACGGGTTTAATATTCATTATTTTCCGACGACTCCGTCGCCTCGTGCCCCTGTGCGGTGTCGGCTGTGAAACGCCGACCGGATGTACCCGATCGAATTCCGCTGATCGAGCATCGCCTGATCCGCGGGGTTCGACCGTGGGACTCCGGGAGCGAACGAGTTTCCGTGGACGTTGCCAAAAACTCCTACCGGGCTAATAACGACCGAGCTACCGTCGGTCCGGTGGCGGTATGATCAGTTCCGATTTGTCCACGGTTCGCTCCTGGAGTCGGAGAAAACTCCTAGTAACAGCAGTCCTCGCGGCGGTGTAATAAGTCCGGGCTTTAGACCCGGCGGACCCGCACAGAGACGTCGGTCTTTACTAGTAACGTAGTTAGGTAACGACATACTCGTGGCGGTGTAGTAAGACCCGGCGGACCCGCATAGAGACATTGATCGTTACTTCAGAAAACCATATTAATCATATAAACTTTATTCTCTAAAATACCAACAAACTTCGAATCAGTGATAAAGGCGCGGGGCCTACGTTAAAACCCCGATCAACATAGAGGACTCATAAGTTCACCGTGCGGTGTGCGGGAGAGAAACGCGGGGAGAATTGTCCCCGCGGAAGAGCGTGCTAGATCGAAAGTGACAGAGCGACGCGGGGGAAACTGTCCCTGCGCAAAGGCGTGATTACCCACGGAACGTTGTAAGTAGAATTAATATAATATAATAAAATATCATTTATAACTCTTTATCCCTAGATAGCATTCGTTAGAATTTGTTTCACTACTCCCATTTCCATAGGAGAGTTTGCCGGGCCCGTATGGGACGTGCGGCTATCCCTTCTACTTTAAAGAAATCATATTGAAGAACCCAAAGGTGAAATAAACATAAAATAAAATCGTCCCTTCTGGACGTAACAAATTGGTGGCAGCGGTGGGATGCCCGCCTGCACTATGCAAACTCAATTGTGGAAATCGGAATATAACGGAAAGGTGGAAAATTATTCGTATTAAGTTGTCAAAATTTTAAATTCGTATTTCGTCGACAAATCCGTGATCTGAGTGTCGAATTTTCAGTTCTTTCTGTTTACGAATAAAACATAATTAATTAAAATGGTTGACGATCCTCGCGATGGCAGTCCCGGGGCCGGCGCGGGATCTAGTCGTGCGGGACCTGACGGCTCGCTTAACGAAACCGTAACACCCGCTGATCTGTCGGTCATACTTAGCGGCATCGACCTGACAAACAGGTTGGTGTCAATTCCGGAATTCAAAGGCACATCAATTCCTCTCGATGACTACTTACAAAACATCCAGAATGCAGCTGCATTCGTGCCCCCCTATCAAATGCCCGAATTTGTGACCGGGGTACTAAGTAGATTACGTGGTGAGGCGCGTGCCTGTGTCCAGGGTCAAAATATTCGATCGGTCAGAGAACTAATGACCGCGTTGCAGGACGGATTAACTCACCGTCAGAATTTCTACTCATGTTTGGGTAGACTCCACGGGTTACGTTTGAAGCAAGGTGAGACACCCCGGTGTTTATACCTCCGAATTCTCCGGCTAATGAGCGTTGCTCGAACCGCCTGGAAGGAAGAATTAGGATGTGAAGCCTCTGGGATGAAGATTGATCCGATCGCGACTCTGGCCCTTGAATCTTGTCAAGCGTTACCCTCGCGAATGAATGAATTACTTTACATCGCGAAACCAAAATCTCTCAGGGAGGCGCTTGAGATGGTAGAGGATCTATCCCACGATTCGTTAACCGGGGCGGTAGAATCAAAGTGTGGAGAACGATCGCGGACCCCCGTCGGCGACGCCCTCGCGTTATTCGCCAAAACGGAGGCAAAGCGAAGAGATTCGCGTTCGCCTTCCCCTACGCCCCGCCCTGAATCAGAACGAGAACCGCGCAAAGAGCCGGCACCGCGATTCAGTAGTCCTAGTAGGTCAGAATATTTTAGACCCTCGGGAATATCGAAACACCGAGACGATTCGCCTGCCAGATCAAATCGACCGAGGTCACCCGATCACCGAGGCGGATGTGAGCAACGTTATTCTTGTTTGTGCGGTTCGGGTTGCGGATGTTGTCCTTGGAACCAGCGGACCCCTACTCAATATCGAAAAGGGGGTGGCTGTAACCACCGGTACTGCTGTGCCTATACCGGTGGGTGCAATTGCTGTACTTGGACCGACACCGCTCAGAGATATACCCGCGGCGAGCGCTCAACATCATCGCGCGTCGCGGATCATGACAGTCCGCGACCCAAGAGTCCCGAGCCTTTAAACTCGAAAGGAGCTCGTCGTCTGGGCACGGCGAGCCAGCCTCCTTTCCCTACCAACGAAAAACGCACAGTAAAATTTCAGGACAGACATTAAGAGGGAAATATCCTCAATCCAGCTCCAAAAACGAGATCAAAGATTCCTTGTCAGAAACCGAGGACGAAGTAGAGACTCCGGTTGTTACACTATCTGCACCGGAGCTTGTTAATGGAGTCCAGAAATTTTATTGTGATTCCTGACCGAGTTTAAATTTCATCAAACTTCGTGCCCTCCGTGATAACGTCACGTATGACCCCGCGAAATCGCGCGAATATGTCGGTCCTACGAACGAACAGGCGTTGGGGACGGTAAAATTAACGATAAATGATCAACCCCATACCTCTCACGTTGTCGAGGAATTCGTGACAGAAAGCAACGGACTGCTCGGTAGACCCTTTATGCGCCGCGAAAAGGCCGAGCTATCGTTTCGTCATAACGCTCTCGTAATGACGAATGATCCTATTAGTCCCCGACCGTTTTTAACAAGCGACTCGCCGCAACCGATCTCCGCGCCGAGTACGAAAATTTTTACCATCAAAGCTCGGACACGGAAACCCTTGGCAGTCGCAGTCACGAATCCGGACCTTCGTGAGGGTTATTTGCCACGAATCGAGGCGGAACCAGAGTTATACATCGGCAACGCTCTGGTATCCCAAAAGAATGGGATATGTCGTGTTCTCGCAATAAATACGTTAACTCATGACGTAGACATCGAGATCACGCCGCAGGAAATACTGCCCTTGGAATATTATCAGGCTGATCCAAGCGAGGACAGTGGTTCGTCAAACGACGTAACATTGCCGCCGCCGGATCGCATTGCGGCAGTGCTGGAAGCTTTGCGCTTGGACGGGCTGAATGACGTCGAACGTTCTCACATCCGTCAAATCGTGGAAGAAAACCCTATGCGATTTAAATTGCCTGGCGACAAACTACCCAGTACAAGCCTCATTACACACCGGATAGCAACGGACAATGATTTGCCAGTGAATACTCGCCAATACCGATTCCCTTCCATTCATCGAGGAGAAGTCGGAACACAAATCGACAAAAAACTCGAGAATGGAGTAATCATACCATCGCAATCCCCGTATAATTCTCCAGTCTGGATTGTGCCCAAGAAACCCGACTCTCAAGATCGGCCGAGGATGCGGATGGTGATAGACTTCAGGAAACTGAACGAGAAAACTATCTCCGACGCCTACCCACTACCAAATATATTTGATATATTGGACCAGTTGCGCGAGGCTCAGTACTTCTCGACCTTCGATCTGGCGAGTGGTTTTCAGCAAGTTCCAATGGATCCGCGTGATAGCGCCAAGACCGCCTTCTCGACACCGAACGGCCATTATAAGTACGTTCGTATGCCCGAGGGTTTGAAGAACGCACCCGCGACGTTTCAGCGATTGATGGATAGTGTCCTTCGAGGTCTCCAAGGTGCCGAATTATTCGTTTACCTTGACGATATTGTTGTATTCGCTCGATCGTTGGAGGAACATGGCGCAAAAGTTCGTCGATTAATGGCTCGGTTGCGAGACGCAGGTCTCGTTCTTGAGCCCGACAAGTGTGAGTTCCTGAAAAGGGAGGTATGCTATCTCGGCCATATAATTGGGCGAGATGGTTTACGGCCCGGTCCCTGAAAACTCGAGGCGGTGAAGCGCTTCCCGACCCCGAAAACGGCGAAAAATATCCGGCAGTTCCTCGGACTGGCTAGATACTATCGGAGATTCATCATGAATTTTTCCAGTCGTGCTAATCCGTTATCGGATCTCTTGAAGAAGGGTAAGCCGTTCGAGTGGGGAAGCGCGCAGCGACGAAGTTTTCGTGATTTGCGTAAGGCCCTTTGTACGGAGCCCATTCTCACATTTCCCGATTTTAACCGACCATTTATGCTTACCACGGACGCGTCAGATTACGCGGTTGGGGCCGTGTTAAGTCAAGAGCACGATGGTTTTGACTTTCCAATAGCCTACTTCTCTCGCATACTTCTCCCCGCCGAGATAAATTATGGTACAACGGAGAAGCAATGTCTCGCTGTCATAAAAGCTGTGGAGCATTTCCAGCCGTATTTGAATGGCCGAAAATTTAAACTCTTCTCCGATTACGAGCCTCTTAAATGGATTGGCTCTATGAGTGATCCAGGAAAGAGGTTAGTACATTGGAGACTGAGCCTCCAAAATTAAAACTATAAGTTTGTCTACGAACCTGGAAAGCTAAATATCAATGCGGACGCTCTTTCCCGTAACCCCAAAAATCCACTATCATCAGAATCGAGCGAATCAGAGGATTCGGACCGGCCGACAATGGTACTCCCTATAGATAGCGGAAGACCCCGGCTGCACTCCGCCCCGAGTGAACGATGCATGGGGCCGATGAATCCAAGGCACCCCGATCCTAACGCTCGGAGCCCTATCGCTCGCCGTACGCGTGGACAAACAGCTGATTCAAATGCAGCACGCAGGCGACCCAATTATGCAGAGTCTTCGGGGACAAGCTCGGGAGAGGAAGCCTGTCCCATACAGCGGCTAAATCGCAGCATGCTTCCTACCTTCCCCCGAAACGACGAATTCTCAAACGTCCGCCACAGCTAGCCAATAAGACGCTGTGTCCACCACCCGTGGCTATAGACGTTGAGGCCCACGGTCCTGCTAGCCCTAACGAAATTATCGTTCCGGTTGAACCTCCTCCTAGCGACACGGATGACAGTACTCCCATGAAAGATTTTGTTCCCGACGGAAACGAATCGGTCCACGAGGGGCTGCAACGTACCTTCGGAAAATTCGACGAGTCACTGAAACAACTCGAACAGAAATTTTTCGAAGGGCGAGAACAATCAGCCGATATGGTTGGGGTATCGCCGGCTGTCCGGGAAGTCCTCAACGATTTAGATCCTATCATAGATAGTGATGATCACGTACTGAGCGAACGATTGGAGAAATTGTTTGAACGGCTCCAACGGCTTACTGAAGAGGAGCTCCTACGGAGAACTAGCCTTATAGGGCCCCGCTTGTCGCGTAGGAGCGAGCGAGACAGCGATGGCGATGACAGGACTCAGGTCCCTTCCCCGGAGTCGAGGGAGGCCGTAATTAAAGAGATGCACTCGAGCCTTATAGGCGGCCATAAAGGCGTTACCAAGACCTATCTTAAAAACGCCTACCCTCAAAAACGATATCCAAAATTACATCCGTCGTTGTAAGGGTTGCCAAGAGCAGAAACTCGTTCGTACAAAGACGCGTGAACCTATGCTCTCGATCGATACACCAGCAGACACTTTTGATAGAGTATCCTTTGATACCGTTGGTCCGTTGCCTATTACTCCTCACGGGAATAAGCATATACTAACGATGCAAGGTAATCTATCAAAATATTGTCTTGCCGAACCAATTCCCGATCTGAAAGCGACCACCGTTGCAGCGGCAATAGTGCGTCGGCTTTACAGCCAGTTCGGAGCTCCACGGGCAATTCTAACTGACCGTGGAACCTCACTCACGAAAGGATTATTGAGGGAAATCTCCGACATCTACAAAGTAGATCATACGACGACATCCGGTTACGTCCCCAAACTAATAGAATATATCAAGCACTACGCTGACCGATACGACGATTGGGACCGTTTACTGTCCTTTGCCGAGTTTTCCTACAATACAAGCGTTCACGAGGCGACAAATTTTGCGCCTCATGAGGTTGTGTATGGAAAAACAGTCCGACAGCCTGGCGAATTTCCGACCCAAGACCGTCTAGCTACAAGTAATTCGTTCCTTGTCGAGCTCATAAAGCAACAGAATTAAATTCGAGAGATGGCCGGGGAAAACGACCGTAAATGCCGGCCCTTTGAGGGAAAATTCGACACTCAATATCACGGTCCCTATAAAATAAGATGGATTACCAATAGGAATAATGGCGTCCTCGAGACTGAAAGAGGTGAACGATGCGCTAGCCCACCTCTAGTTAGTTTCATCTGTATGTGTATTGACAGCAAAATGATGATCGCGATTATCTGCGTCCTTGTCTTCGCGGGCCGTGGAATGACCAATTCAACACCCAGGAACCCCTACGTTGTCAACAAACTCGAAAATAACGCTGGAATATACTACGAGGTACAAACGCCGGTGCAATTACAACGCGCTGATTGGAGACTGACATTATTCATCGATCTTGCCGAATTCATCGCGTCGTTCCCGAAGGACGGCGGGAACTTGCCAAAAATTCAAGCAGAATGCCTCAAAAATAACTCGGAGGCAGGTTGTGAGGAGCTGCTCCGTAGACCTTATGAAATATCGAGGTTACGGCACGGCCACGAGCTAACTAGTGATTTATGGGGGATCGGAAACCGCAAGGATCTCAAAACATCGTCGCCCTTAACAACAATGAAGAGGCGTTCAGTGCCCTTCGGATTTGTGGAGAGCATCAGCAAATCCATATTCGGAACCCTGACCGAGGATGACGCGCATTACCTTTCTTCCCAAATAGATCGTCTATTTAAAGGTCAACAGGAACTAACTCACCTCCAGGAACAACAAATGCATATTTTAAGCTCAAAATTGCAAACGCTACACAACGAACATTTGGAGGAATCAAAACGAGTGGAAGCTATATACCAAATTGTATCGCACATGCACGATGACCTCAGCACGATCGCTAATGCATTCGCCGTGGCCTATTACAATTTCTCGCTCGCTAACTACGGAAATGAAGTCGCAATCAAAATCGACAACTACATACGTGCCTGCGAGAAGTACATCTCTGTGATCAGCTCAGCAATCGGCAGGAAATTCGATCCCGCGGCAATATCACCAACGCAACTGCGAATCGTAGCGGAGGAAGCACAACGCCACGCGGGGGGGCTGGAATTTCCATACTCCCCAGAACATATCCACCCAGAGTACCTTGCGACTCTTGTTTGGACAGACGTGACATCACGTGATGGGCGGCAATGATCATCGTGCACATACCGCTTGTGGATCCACTGATATACGACCTATACCGGATAATCGCCTGGCCTGTTCCTTAACAACTCGGTAGCGGAACCGGCTCAGCAAGCATTGTGCCTTTTTCACCATATATCGCTTTGGGAAGGAGTCGCCAAACCTTCCTCCTAGTTAGCGAAGCATACAGAAATCAATGTAAGGCGGCGAATCGACGACTGATTTGCTCAGGAAATGTTCCAGTTCGGGACAAAAATGCAGGCGTCTGCGAGCTGCACATGCTTACCATGCCATCCCAGGAGGCCATGCGCCAGTGTAACATACGCCTGCATCCGCACCCTGAAGATTTCTGGAAATATGTGCCCACACACGGCGGTCGGCTTTTCTCCCTTGTCGAGCCCACAAAGTTGCGGGTGACGTGTCTAAACGCATCGGTACTTGGCATAACATTACAAGGCATGGGGATTCTACAGTTGGAGGCTAACTGTGTTGGAGCAACCCGTACTTCCACTTTATCAAGTCTTCGCGCATATGCGGGCAAGGAAACGTTCTTCTACGAGCCGGGAATAACGCTCAATATATCCGTCGTAATTCCCACTTTGGCCAATAGCGATATCGCATTGGACTTCAGGGAATTATTCGTTCAGGCGCACAAACAGTCCGCAGGGGGAAACACGAATCTGAGGCTCGAGGACGGGGAATCGCTGCTCGCTGTGGAAAGAAAATTCATGCCATAGGCGAGCATAAAAGAGAGAGAGAGAGAGAGAGAGAGAGAGAGAGAGAGAGAGAGAGAGAGAGAGAGAGAGAGAGAGAGAGAGAAAGAACATTTCCTCACTCTGGCCAGCTTTGCTAGTCAAGCGGGAGTAATGTTGTTATTCGTAATATATACCTTGCGGAATCCGCTATCTCTCTCTCTCGGATACATTTGGAAGTGGTTGTGCTCGTGGAAAAAGAGCTCTCGCCCAGCCGAAGGGAACTTGCTCGAACATTCGGCCCGAGGAAATTCTCAAGGAGGCAACTTGACACCTAGCCTGCCGATAAGTACCACGAGTCCGGCGCTAGAGGACCCTCTTCCCCGCCCCGTCCCTCGTCAAGAGTTACTCGTCGCATAGCGAAGCAGCGGCTGACCAATTTCGGGGAGTGGGTTCGACCGGCCGTCGCACAACGCAGAATGAAACAACAGCGAGGTAAATTGGGAGAATTACCTACCGTCCTCGCCAATATTTTGCCGTGCGAGAATCCGTGAGTGCATTAAACACTATAAGTACTCAATCATAATTCATTGTTCGACGAGGACGTCGATGTCCCCAAGGGGGGTGGGGTGGTTTGTCACGTCCCGTAAATTTTTGATTTTTGTTTATTAGTTTCCATTATTTTTTATCTTTTATCAACGGGTTTA
Source organism: Ophion obscuratus (assembly GCA_964007375.1). Lineage (NCBI taxonomy): Eukaryota > Metazoa > Arthropoda > Insecta > Hymenoptera > Ichneumonidae > Ophion > Ophion obscuratus. The sequence goes on along the minus strand of OZ023312.1, from coordinate 68,451,791 downwards.
ATATTCATTATTTTCCGACGACTCCGTCGCATCGTGTCTCTGTGTGGTGTCAGGTGTGAAACGCCGACCGGATGTACCCGATCGAATTCCGCTGATCGAGCATCGCCTGATCCGCGGGGTTCGACCGTGGGACTCCGGGAGCGAACAAGTTTCCGTGGACGTTGCCAAAAACGCCACCGGGCTAATAGCGACCGAGCTAATGTCGGTCCGGTGGCGGTAAGTTCCGATTTGCCCACGGTTCGCTCCTGGAGTCGGAGAAAACTCCTAGTAACAGCAGTCCTCGCGGCGGTGTAATAAGTCCAGGTCTTAGACCCGGCGGACCCGCACAGATACGTCAGTCTTTACTATTAACGTAGTTAGGTAACGACATACTCGCGACGGTGTAGTAAGACCTGGGTAGCGACCCGGCGGACCCGCATAGAGACATTGATCGTTACTTCAGAAAACCACATTAATCATACAAACTTTATTCTCGAAAATACCAACAAACTTCGAATCAGTGATAAAGGCGCGGGGCCTACGTTAAAACCCCGATCAACATAGAGGACTCATAAGTTCACCGTGCGGTGTGCGGGAGAGAAACGCGGGGAGAATTGTCCCCGCGGAAGAGCGTGCTAGATCGAAAGTGACAGAGCGACGCGGGGGAAACTGTCCCTGCGCAAAGGCGTGATTACCCACGGAACGTTGTAAGTAGAATTAATATAATATAATAAAATATCATTTATAACTCTTTATCCCTAGGTAGCATTCGTTAGAATTTGTTTCACTACTCCCATTTCCACCGGAGAGTTTGCCGGGCCCGTATGGGACGTGCGGCTGTCCCTTGTACTTTAAAGAAATCATATTGAAGAACCCAAAGGTGAAATAAACATAAAATAAAATCGTCCCTTCTGGACGTAACAATCGTATTTTGAAAAGTTTTATTGAATTCATTTGGTTTAATAAGATAAAGTGATTTGTTTTATATTATAATGCTTGATAATCATCGTTTCTTTTTTAAGAGTCTGTTTGTTGCAATTAGGGTATTTCTGTCGATGATTTTACACTACGCCCAATAAATATTGTAGCTGCCCTTCGTTTTTTTGTTAATGAACCGTTATATGCTGTTATCAAAGTGACACCACGTTCGGCTACGTTATTAACGACTTTTGAATTAAAAAAAAATATAAGCAACTCAAATAAGTGGCATTTTCCAGCCATAATTCAATATTTACTCTCAAAAAATCATGAGGTAAATTTAATTGCTGGAAAAGAAATAAGGATTCTTGAGTAACGAAATCGCTTATATCTTCTTTCAGCACCATTTCCCAATCATTTTTTTTTCAACGATTACTCGCTCGGCAGGATTTTTGGATTTTTCTCGAGATTGCAGAGCTTGTACCATTTTTGCCTTCACACTTATCGGCACAACATTGTCAAAAAACGACGAAGCAACAATTTTCTCGTTAAAGTGCCACAAGTGACTAGCTAATTTTTTCGAGGCAGCCTCCCAACTACAGGATTCACTTCGCAATAACGAATGAAATTTTGTAGCAGTAACAGATCTTGATTTGGGGGAAAAAATGTCGCGGTTTTCCATTCGTGACGCTAGCGTGAAGCTCGTAATTTTGCACTACGAGCTACCGCATGCTGCCGCCAGGTGGCAGCGTGTGCTAGGGCGCGCACGCCGCTTAAATAAAAAAAAATTAATTTCAGACAGCGATACCACTTAAACGGTTATTCTGAGCTAATTGTTCGTAGGAACTTTTTTGTAGAGAATTCAATTCTCTATCAGAATATCTTAATGACATTTTTGTGAGATTTTTTTCTGAAGAGTTTTACTACGACGTTCAGAATTGCCAATATTTTCGTGTGTTATTCTTATGGAAAGTATTCAAATGCAATGCGCCGTTCGAAGTCATTTTTTTTTAGCTCTCTTTCGAGGATTCTTTTTTTTTTACCTTAATTCACCTGTTTTTGGTGGATGCAACCGAAAAAAAATATATCGATTTTTTCCGCACACCCTAATATATATATATATATATATATATATATATATATATATTGTAACGGGTCGGAATTCGTTACAATTAATTTTATTTGTTCGGGACTCGATCAGGGAAGAAATTAATTAAAACTCTTTGTTTTGGAGGTATCTGTTAATAAAATGGCATTTATTCATTGTTTTGACTCGATATAATACTAAAATTTTTGGTGTTGTGTGTTGTCGTAAATGTGTCGCCGGAATAGATTTTGTGTGTTTGAATGTGTCGCTGGAATATATTTTGTGTGTTTTAATGTGTCGCTGGAATATATTTTGTGTGTTTTAATGTGTCGCTGGAATATATTTTGTGTGTTTTAATGTGTCGCTGGAATATGTTTTGTGTGTTTTAATGTGTCGCTGGCGTGTATTTTGTGTGTTTTGATGTGTCGCTGCGCGGTCGGTACAATACTCGAATCGCTCGGATGGTAAGTGTGTTCGAGCGCGATTGCTCTACTTTAGGTCGATGATTTCCCCTTCTCCTACACGTATTGGCGCTCGCGGCGTGTGTGAGTTAAGGCGCGCTCTCGCCTACGGCGCGCGGAGTCAACGGGGCTCCTTTCCCTAGGCTGAGCGTGGCGCTGTCTATCGCGGTCCACTCTCCCTAGCGGTATCGATCGCAGCGCGCTCAATCTCCATACGGCGCGCATCCCCCTCTTTTCCTCCTGTCGCTCGTTGCGCGTGGTGCCGAGCGCGCTCTCGTGTTACCCGCGCTCCCTGAGTCCCCCCACTCTAGTGGGACGCGACGCGGTGGATCGCGGCGCGCCTTCGACTCCCGCGCTACGGCGTGCTCTCTCGTAATTACTCCCCGTGAGTGTAACCGATTATCGCGCGTCGATAATCGATTACTCTAACGGTGTTTGACTCCGTCGGATGGCGCCACGTACCCGCTTATGCTGATATTACCGCTTGTTACGTGTATTGTGTCGGTGTGATGTTTGAATTTCGAGATGCCTCCTTGACCTTTGGGTTCTCCTGATATTTTCGGGAGCCCTTGTAGGTATTTCGTGTTTTTACAGTTGTATGTGTTTGTGTGTGTATCGCCGCCGGGTATCTTGAATACCTCCTCGCACTTTCTATTTCCCTTATACTAATTCTCTATCTATCCTTTCGTAATTTATTCCTCCTTCGTTTAATCTTAGTGTTTTTTAATACTCTTTTTTCTTATCCTTCTCCCGGTTTATGTTCCGTATTTCTTGACTTAAAAAAAAATATATCCTAATTCTCTCCTTTTTCCGTTTCTTTAAGGTTCCCCTCTTTATGCCTTTCCCCTCCGGATAGGTGGTACTAGGCTAAGTGGTACTTGTTAATCCACAAAAAGTCGAACAACAAGTGCAGTTCCTCTGACTTTCCTCCTCTTTTATACCCCTTTTTGACCGTTTATTGTTCCCCTTCCCTTACGGATTACCCATCATTCCCTTTATTGTTAACTTTTTTAAATCAACGACTTTTTCCCCTTCTCTTACTTTTACCTGTCTACTGTTTTTGTTTCTGTTTTTCTTTTCTCATTCGACGTTGTTTCCCCTTCTCCTCTTCCTATTGGCCGGTCTTTTACCATTTTTCTATACTTTGTGGTGGGGGTATTGGTGTGAGACGGACCTGTACGTCTCATTGTCCCCCCTTTTTGATTCTTTTTTTCGGCTCGGATTGTCCTTGAGACCTTCGGGTCGTGAAAGAATCAAAAAGCGTAAAAAAAATAAAAACCCAAAACTCTTCCTACCTTTCCAACTGTTTTTCACGCTTCTTCTTCCTTTTCTACTTCTTTTTCCGTCGTGCTTATAATTATTTCCCTCTCTCTTATCTTCTATTTCGCTCGTGTTTTTCAGTGGACCGCTGTCCTTCAGGGGTCGCTCGCAAATAATTTGAAACCCTACTGTGTCTGTTTTTGTGTATTTTTTATTTTTACAAGGAGGCTAGGCTATTGTTATCGTCGCTGTCTGTGTCCGGAGTCTCGTTGTTGTCGAGGCCCATTGCCCTCCAAAAATCTTCCTCCTCGCTATCGCATTCGCTCTCATTTCTCAGGGTCTCGGCGTCTTCGTTGTCTTCGTCGTCGTCGTCGTCGTCGTTGTTGTCCTCCCAACTTGCCACGGCGTCGTCGCCATCCTCGTAGTGGCTCGTGGTTGTGGCGGTGTTGACCCGAGTGCCGAACATGATGTCGTAGTCCTCGTTCTCTGCCGCCACCCATCTCCGTTGGGTCTCTAGGTGGTAGTATGCGTCGCCGTGTCGACACCCCTTGCTCATGATCTCGGGTTGACCGGGCTCCGCTATTTTTCGGGCCATTTTCGACTCGACCAGTAGCTCCGTCAAACAGCGACCCTTATTTGGGCCCTCGTCCTCGAGATATAACTCGACGAGGACGAGGTCCATTGCTGAAGGTTTACCCCATATCGATGCTGTCCAGGTTGTGTCCCGGGCAATCTCTCGGGTGTAAAAAAGGTCGTCATCCGTCCACTCTTCGTCGATGGGCCCCAGGATTCCATGCGTCGCTGGGATGGCCTGGTAAGGATGGATGAACGCCATTTCGGGGGCGGTATAGCATTCCTCGATGTTGGCATATACCGTGCTTCCCCAGTCTCCCAGCCACACGACGAACTCCCCATCTTCTTTTTTCTTCACGACGGATGCCCGGTAGAATTCTTCGGCGTGGCGGTAGAGGATGGCCGCACCCGGAAATATTTCCTCTTCGAGGATACGGTGGATTCCGGGTTCGTTGGGGCTCATCCTCTGCCACCCTCGAATGATCGCTGCCTCTCTTCCATCTTGCCCGTTTAAATGTAAGAACATCTCGTTCGGGTTGGTTACCCCGGATATTGTGACGCCTCGATACGTCCCTTGTATATTTGATAAGTCACGATTTTGATACATTGTTGCTTCTGGACTATCTGATTCTCGACTGATGAATTTTTCTTAATGCTTCGACGTCCTTTACCCCCTCCTTCTAGTCTTCACGCGATATTCCGGGGTGCCATCCTTTAATGTTTTCATCCGTCACCTCGAAAAGTTCGAATTCGTCGGGTTTATTTACCCTACTCCCGCCGCCTTGTTGTTTCTCACTCTCGATACGTATTATTTCCTCGGTGCTTTTCCTTTCCTCGGTATTTCTTTTATCCTCGTCCGTTGATTGGCCCATTCTGTTTTCTTTTCGAATTTCTGCTTGTATTTTCTCTCGGTCCTCTTTTTTTGTTTTCTTCGACCGCCGCCGTCTTTCTGTCTGTGGATCTCTTCTATTTCCCTTCATGTTGGTTTTTTGGTAAAGACCTTTCTTTTTCGCGGGCTTCCTTATATACCCCTTCCAGACTCTCGGCATTGATTGTTCGATTCTTGAGATGGTCATGCGTATCGCCTTTTTCTTTTCCGTCGTTTTCTCGAGTCGCCGTCAGATAGCGTTTTAACATGCTCGAGTGGAACTTCCCTCTTTCCTTTTTTGTTTTTGGGTCTTCCAATAAAAAAGTGGCTTGTCCGACCCATTTTTTTATTCTATATGGTCCCTCAAAAAGAGGCATGAATTTTGCTGTTTTTTGTTTTCCGGGGTCCGATACATTTAATGCGCGCACTAATACCAGTTCACCTTTTTCGAAGGTTGTGGTCGTATGTGTGGCATTGAATTTTTCCGCCCTTTTTTGTCCTTTTACCCGGATTCTTTCTCGGACTAATTCAATCTTTTTTTCATAGGTGAAGGCCTCTGTTTGGTCCTGTTTGAGGGCGTGGATCCATTCTCGCCATGGTCGACGCGGTTTCTTTTTTGTTTGTAATTCTGTTGGCGTAAATTCCGTTGTTTCGTGTTGTGTTTCATTGATGCAGTCCTGTATTACTGGTATCCACCGATACCACCCGGCGTGTTTGTCGTCCAGGAATGTCCTGAAGAACCGACTTAATTCTCGATTGACTCTTTCCACGATGTTTCCTTGCGGGTGTCGTATGGAAGAAAATACTGCTTGTATGTTCTCTTCTTTCAGGCGTTCCAGCCATACTTTGGACGTAAATTGCGTTCCGTGATCAAATTGAATTCGTTTCGGCTTTCCATACTTCGGGATGTAATCCGTGAAGATTCGGTTGATGGTTGCCGCTGTGTTCGCCTTCTTCAACGGGTATAGTTTTATGAACTTGGTAAAAGCGTCAATTGTCACCAGGATGTGTTGTACGCCCCCGACTGATTTTGGCAGTGGTCCAAAAAAGTCTATCGAGATCAAGTCGTTTGGGCCTTCCGGTACAATCGTCTGCATTTTCGCGTAGTTCGTTTGTACGGCCACTTTTACCCTTTGACATTTGTCACATGTTGCGATGGTCTGACGTACCCTTTTTGCTAACCGTGGGCATGTGAAGTCCTCGGTGATCATGTGGAAGATCTTTCGGGCTCCTTGGTGACCATATAGTTCATGGCATTCCTTAATGAAGTTATCGACGAGTACTTCCGGGATTATGATTTTTCACCGGCCAAGTTTGTCATACTTCTGGAGACATTCCTCGTGGATTCTGTATTTCTGCTCTTCCTCTTGCGTCTCATTTTTCTTACAATTTTCCCAAATTGTTTGTAGATTTTCCTGTTTTTCTTGAATTTGTCCAATTTTCTTGAATTGCTGTTTTATTTCTTCGGTTGGTTTTCTTGCGAGGATGGCAGTGAGAACGACTTTCCCGGGTTTGTGATGGTCTTCATTATCCGGGCCTATGTCTGGTCTGCTCAGTGCGTCGGCTACTTCATTTCTTTTTCCAGGACAATGTTCTACTTCGATATCGTAGTCCTGGATTAATAGCGCCCACCTTAACATTCGGTCCCCCACAAAGCGACATGTTTTCATGAAAATCAGTGCTTTATGGTCCGTGATAATTCTTACTTTGGCACCGAGTAAGTAGGTCCTGAATTTGTGCAGTGCCCAGACTATTGCGAGCATCTCCTTCTCCGTGGTTGTATATCCGACTTCTGCTCCCTTAAGTGTCCGACTTGCAAAAGAAATTACCCCTACTTCGCCCTTACTATTTGTTTGACTTAGTATGGCTCCGATCGCGTAATCGCTTGCGTCGGTGGTGAGGGTGTACCCTAGAGTTGCGTCAGCGTGTTTCAACATTACTGTTTCGATGAAGAGCTGCTTGATTCTTGCGAAGGTTTTTTCCTCTTCTTCTCCCCACTTCCATTCTTGTCCCTTTTTTAGCAGGCCCAGAAGTGGTACGGTTTCCTTCGCGTGTCTTTCGGTGAATTTACTGTAGAAATTTATCAATCCTAGGAATCCTCGCAACTGTTTGAGATTCCTTGGCCGTGGGTATTCCTGAATTGATTTGATTTTCTCAGGCTGTGGTTTTATTCCCGATGTGGTCAACACGTGTCCCAAGAAAGCGACTTCTTGCCGGAAAAATCGGGATTTTTGGAGGTTCAATGTCATATTATTTTTACTAATTCTCTCGAACAATTGTTGCAAATGTGCCACATGCTGCTCTTCATTTTTCGACAAACATAGCAGGTCATCGACGAAGTTGATGACTGAGTTTCCCAGATCCTGTAACACGACATCTAGCCCTCTGATTAAACTCGCCGTGCTTGTCTTAAGTCCGAAGGGTGTTACCGTAAATTGGTAGCATTTCCCCTCGTGCTGGAATGCCGTGTATTGTCGCGACTCGACTGCTAATGGGATCTGCCAAAAACTACTAGTCAGGTCTAGGCTAGACATGACCTGAGCTCCTCCACATCGTTGAAAAATCTCCTCGGTTGGTGGTGCCGTATCATGGTCTTCAATGAGGTAGGCATTTAATTGCCGGGCATCTAAACAGAGTCGAATCGATCCATCCTTTTTTACTACGGTAACCAGTGGGTTGATGAAGCGACTTTTTGTTCGTTCGATGACGCCATGTTCCATCATCCTTTGGATCTCCTTTTGCACCTTTTCCCGGTATTGAATTGGCACGGGATATGAGCGATGCATATATGGCTCCGGATCCTTGAGTGACAGACGATGAGTGTAGGCATGCATCCTGCCTGGTCTTCGGCTGAAGATGTGTTGGTATTGTCTGATCAGGGCTTCAAATGCAGCCCTGACATTTTCCTTTAGATTTGGACATTCCTGCAGCTTTTGTCCTATTTCTTGTTCTGTAATTTCGTCAGATGTTACTTCTTCGATGGCGGCAATCTGAATCGGTGACTCCTCAGTTGTTCGTTTGCGTCGCCAGATCCACCTTCCCTCTTCGAGTTCTGCCACTGTTTCATCCCTGATTCTGATTACGCCTTGACTAGCGTCTACCTCTACTTGTAGTTCAAACAGCCCATCGATACCCAGAATAGCGTTTCGACTCATTTTTGGTATGATTAGCATTTGAAGATTTCCTCGTGATTGGTAAAGCTCGGCTGCTACCATTATTTGCTGCTTAATTCTTCCTGATTTGCCTCCAAATGCCCCAATGGCCTCTGTGCTCGTTACGGGTATTCTTGGACTATTTTTGAAGCTTTCTTGATGGTGTAAGAAGAAGTCCTCCGATAAGCATGAAACTTCACTCCCGCTATCGATCAGGATTTCTACGCTGGTTCCCTCTATTTTGATTGGCAGCGTTGGACATCGTGGGTATATTCTTTTGACGACGCTCCTCTTTCCTGTCTCGTCTATCAGGAAGTCCCTTGGATGCTCGTATACGTTCGTTTCGAGTCCTAAAGGCTTCTTGTCTTTCTTTTCTGATTTTTCCCTGGTGCTACTGCCAGTATTTACTTCTTCAAGTCGGTAGTATTTGCTCGCCCATTCGCGGACTTCAGCTGCTTTCTCCCCATTTTCCCTCACCTCGTTTCTCTTTCTAGGGACCGTCAACATCCCCAATTGAATCGTTTGTTGATTTATTTGTACTTCGGTCCCGTTTGGATTGTTTCGTTTCTTTCTTGACCTTTCCTTCTTCTTCAGGTTTCTTTTCATCCGCTGCCGTGCTTCTTCCATGGCTTCCTGAGTTTCTTCATCGTCCGTTGCGCCTCGTGATGTTTCATTTACCTTAGTAATTGCCATCGATTCGGGCGCAACGACTAACAGTTTCCCTGGTTCTGTTGTTGCCCAGTGGGTTGCCCGATGGCGGTTGGCGGTACTTGTGACTCCACCTGACCTCTGGTCGGCATGTTCATGCCCGCTGTTCCCCCGGATTGACTCGGATTCCATGGTGCTGCTGCTGGGTTCAAAGGGGGTCTTATATTTCCGTATCCGCGCTGCATCCACGGTCCTCGCGTTGCGTTAGCTGATCCATATTCTCCACCCCTTGGCTGTTGACCCTGGAATGGTAGTGGTGGCCCTGAATATCTGGGATATTCCGGTCTCCATTGCGGGTTTGGTCCCGTTGGGCGGGGTCCCCCGAATGTTCCAAACCTTTGGTTCTTCCACGGGTTGTTTTGCTGCCAGTTTGGATTGCTGGTCTCATGCCACCGTGGAAGAGATCTTCTAGCATTCAGGGGTCCTGCTCCGTTCATACTTTCCAATAGTTCGAGGAAAGTATCGATGTTTTTGATGCCACTGACCCGTACTGCCATTCTGACTGCCTCGTCGAAGTGGTTTGCCAATTTCCTGATGATTTGCTCCTCTGTCGGACCTTGGCTTAAGTCTTTTGCGTTGCCAAAAATTTGGGTGGCATATTCGGTCCGGGTCATTCGATGCCCGTCCCACTCATATGCTCCAAATTCGAGATTTCTCCGTACTTTGTCTTGGATCTCTTGACTCCAATAACGGGCTTGGAATTTTTCTTCGAATTCTTCAATTGACTGGACCCTTTCTTCCACGATTCTCCACCAATCCTTGGCCGTATCTCTGAGTGACTGGCTGATGATATAGTGAAGGTCGGTGTTTCCCGTAATTCGCCAGAATTCCCTGAAGTCCTTCAGAAACCGCATTGGTCGTTCTCTTCCATCGCCGTTGTACGTTGGCGGTTTTTGTTTTGCTGCGTATGCCTGACTGACATCGAGCCCTGCCGACCACGTTGTGTTACCTCTGGAGACTGAATTTTGGGCTTGAATATTCTTCTCACATGCCGTAATTCGTTTAGAATGATCCGTAACTACTTCTCCCACGTCCTTCGATGAATGAAGAAGCTGGGATATTGTCCTTCTAATGGCCTCTACTCGGGTATCAAAATCTTCGATTTTCTCGTTATTTTCTTTTTGAGTTTCTTCGTGACTTTGCTCGATCATCTTCTGGGCAATCACAATTTCCGTTCCGTGCGTTCCTCAATTTTATTCATATCGTTAGCCATCTTTTTTGTAATTTCTTCGTTCAACTGACGGATCCGTACGATGCAGTGGTCGTCTTGTTGCTTAATCTCCGCCTGCGTAGTGAGGCGTTCCCTCCGCTGCTCATTGCGTATGCTGTTCATGGCTTTGATGAGAGCCAGAGTGGTTTCGCTGTGCTCCGTTTCGCTGTCCTTAATGATAACCTCGGTATTACCTACGTTTCGATTGACAGCGAAGGTTTCTTCATTCGTGGCCTGTGCTGGTCCTATTTCCGACAGTCGCCCAATATTCTGCCGATCTCTTCGACGGGCTTCTTCTATCAACCCATCCGCAGTTGTTGATTCCCAGTCTAGGGACGCTTCAGTATTTGCCTGCGCCATTTTATTATTATTGCTACCTCCTACGAGTTTTTCTTTCTTGTGATCGAGTCCCTGTTCGGGCGCCAAATGTAACGGGTCGGAATTCGTTACAATTAATTTTATTTGTTCGGGACTCGATCAGGGAAGAAATTAATTAAAACTCTTTGTTTTGGAGGTATCTGTTAATAAAATGGCATTTATTCATTGTTTTGACTCGATATAATACTAAAATTTTTGGTGTTGTGTGTTGTCGTAAATGTGTCGCCGGAATAGATTTTGTGTGTTTGAATGTGTCGCTGGAATATATTTTGTGTGTTTTAATGTGTCGCTGGAATATATTTTGTGTGTTTTAATGTGTCGCTGGAATATATTTTGTGTGTTTTAATGTGTCGCTGGAATATGTTTTGTGTGTTTTAATGTGTCGCTGGCGTGTATTTTGTGTGTTTTGATGTGTCGCTGCGCGGTCGGTACAATACTCGAATCGCTCGGATGGTAAGTGTGTTCGAGCGCGATTGCTCTACTTTAGGTCGATGATTTCCCCTTCTCCTACACGTATTGGCGCTCGCGGCGTGTGTGAGTTAAGGCGCGCTCTCGCCTACGGCGCGCGGAGTCAACGGGGCTCCTTTCCCTAGGCTGAGCGTGGCGCTGTCTATCGCGGTCCACTCTCCCTAGCGGTATCGATCGCAGCGCGCTCAATCTCCATACGGCGCGCTTCCCCCTCTTTTCCTCCTGTCGCTCGTTGCGCGTGGTGCCGAGCGCGCTCTCGTGTTACCCGCGCTCCCTGAGTCCCCCCACTCTAGTGGGACGCGACGCGGTGGATCGCGGCGCGCCTTCGACTCCCGCGCTACGGCGTGCTCTCGCGTAATTACTCCCCGTGAGTGTAACCGATTATCGCGCGTCGATAATCGATTACTCTAACGGTGTTTGACTCCGTCGGATGGCGCCACGTCCCCGCTTATGCTGATATTACCGCTTGTTACGTGTATTGTGTCGGTGTGATGTTTGAATTTCGAGATGCCTCCTTGACCTTTGGGTTCTCCTGATATTTTCGGGAGCCCTTGTAGGTATTTCGTGTTTTTACAGTTGTATGTGTTTGTGTGTGTATCGCCGCCGGGTATCTTGAATACCTCCTCGCACTTTCTATTTCCCTTATACTAATTCTCTATCTATCCTTTCGTAATTTATTCCTCCTTCGTTTAATCTTAGTGTTTTTTAATACTCGTTTTTCTTATTCTTCTCCCGGTTTATGTTCCGTATTTCTTGACTTAAAAAAAATATATCCTAATTCTCTCCTTTTTCCGTTTCTTTAAGGTTCCCCTCTTTATGCCTTTCCCCTCCGGATAGGTGGTACTAGGCTAAGTGGTACTTGTTAATCCACGCAAAAAGTCTAACTCTTTGATGGTGACTCCTTCTTTTCCTTGTTTTTTAAGGTTCCCCTCTTTATGCCTTTCCCCTCCGGATAGGTGGTACTAGGCTAAGTGGTACTTGCTAATCCACAAAAAGTCGAACAAGAAGTGCCGTTCCTCTGACTTTCCTCCTCTTTTATACCCCTTTTTGACCGTTTATTGTTCCCCTTCCCTTACGGATTACCCATCATTCCCTTTATTGTTAACTTTTTTAAATCAACGACTTTTTCCCCTTCTCCTACTTTTACCTGTCTACTGTTTTTGTTTCTGTTTTTCTTTTCTCATTCGACGTTGTTTCCCCTTCTCCTCTTCCTATTGGCCGGTCTTTTACCATTTTTCTATACTTTGTGGTGGGGGTATTGGTGTGAGACGGACCTGTACGTCTCAATATATATATATATATATATATATACAGGGTGATCCAGAATAGATGTATCAGCGGGAAATGCCGGGTTCGGCAGGTTATTCCGAAGATTTCTACCGAGCCGTTTTCTTTTTTTCGCCTCCGTCATCAAATGGGAAGCATTAGAAAATAGGCATTCGATCTTCGAAATTAACGCTCGAATCCGCCATGTTGGACGACCGAAAAGGGCAGAAGAGTAGACGAAGGGCCACGAAGTCGTAGCCGACGTCAAGAAGGTTCTGCGAAACAGCAGCGTTTGACAAATGCCAGCGCGCATGATATGACGTTTAGCGAATCATTCGCTGCGTTGGCTGTCAACCTATTCGGCCGGAGAATCGTGACACACGATTTGACGTTTCACCTGTCGTCTGCTATCGCTCGGCGTATTGCGTGCCAAAGCGTGAAGCGCGCCGCAATTAATGACATTTACGAATTTTGCCGCGATTATCCATCGAGAGCGCCTGTTCTTTTTGCTTCCTTAAGAAATAAAAATTAACAAAACCAAAGAATTGTCAATGATTATCGACTTTCGATATACCGAGCGATTTTTCTTGTGTATTGAAAAAAAATCAATACGTAAGTTTTTATTAACAAATTCTCAATAAGTTGACGCTACATTTTCGAGAATTCGATGTTTTCGGGATTCCATTTCTCATTCGACCACTCCGTTCAGTATCGTAGTCGGATTGATCTCCAAAAATACATTTTTCTGTACGAATATCATCTCAAAGTGTGTTCGAGGTGGGTTAGGAAACATAAGGAGAAGATTTCCATTTCCTCATTAGGGGAGACGAAATCTGTCGGTTCCGGCAGACGAAAATCGATACGTTTTTTTAGGATTGACAATAGATGAGAAGATCTTCTGCACCGCCTGAGATACAATTTTTCACGTACCGATACGGGGTGATTCTGGAAATCCCAAAGCGTTGCGACTCTGTTTGCGGTTTCTCTTAAGGGGTAACACCACTCGGGCGGCAGAAAATTAGGCCTAACTGTGACAATTTATTTTGGCAGTATGAAAAAACGAATAGGATTTCTTATGAGAGGGTTTATGTAAGACATATTAAAGTATGTAAGAATTATTGTAATTTTCATACAAAATAGCGACGACAGAGCCCATCTTGAAAAACTTGTTTTTCAAACTGGGAGGACGGAATACGCGAACCCTTTGCATAAATCGATTTGAATTTTGATCGCAGCTTCATAATTACATTCTCTATGGGCGTACGTTAACGTCATTTGACAAACGAATTGATTTCATCTCCTATCGCGATCGGGAACGAGATGAATTTATCTCGTTTCAATATCATCGGAAAGGAGATGAAATCAATAGCGAACTCGTCGTGACGGCTTCGAGTATGTCTTACGGACACTAGAAGAATCATTGACAGAATTTATTTCATCTCTGTTCGCGATTGAGAACGAGATGAAATCATCTCTTTGCGATATTATCGGAATGGAGATGAAATCAACCGCGAACTCGTTGTGGAGTTGTCAAGTATGTCCTATGGATAATGCACGAATCGTTGTCCGAATTGATTTTATCTACTATCGCGATCGGGAACGAGATGAATTTATCTCGTTTCAATATGATCGGAAAGAAGATGAAATCAATGGCGAACTCGTCGTGACGTTGTCGAGTGTATCGTATGGATACTGCACGAATCACTGACAGAATTTATTTCTTCTCCGTTCGCGATCGGGAACGAGATGAATTCATCTCGTTCCGATATAATCGGAAACGAGATGAAATCAAAGGCCAACTCGTCGTGACAGCTTCGAATATGTCCTACGGACACTAGAAGAATCATTGACAGAATTGATTTCATCTCCGTTCGCGATCGGGAACGACATGAAATCATCTCTTTGCGATATTATCGGAATGGAGATGAAATCAACCGCGAACTTGGTGTGACGTTGTCGAGTATGTCCTATGGATAATGCACGAATCGTTGTCCGAATTGATTTCATCTCCTATCGCGATCGGGAACGGGATGAATTTATCTCGTTTTAATATAATCGGAAAGGAGATGAAATCAATGGCGAACTCGTCGTGACGGCTTCGAGTATGTCCTACGGACACTAGAAGAATCATTGACAGAATTGATTTCATCTCCGTTCGCGATCGGGAACGAGATGAAATCATCTCTTTGCGATATTATCGGAATGGAGATGAAATCAACCGCGAACTCGTTGCGACCTTGTCGAGTATGTCGTATGGATAATGCATGAATCGTTGTCCGAATTGATTCCATCTCCTATCGCGATCGGGAATGAGATGAATTTATCTTGTTTCCATATCATCGGAAAGGAGATGAAATCAATACCGAACTCGTCGTGACGGCTTCGAGTATGTCCGACGGACACTAAAAGAATCATTGACAGAATTGATTCCATCCCCATTGGCAATCGGGAACGAGATGAAATCATCTCTTTGCGATATTATCGGAATGTAGATGAAATCAATCGCGAACTCGTTGTGACGTTGTCGAGAATATCCTATGGATAATGCACGAATCGTTGTCCGAATTGATTTCATCTCCTGTCGCGATTGGGAACGAGATGAATTTATCTCGTTTCAATATCATCGGAAAGGAGATGAAATCAATGGCGAACTCGTCGTGACGGCTTCGAGTATGTCCTACGGACACTAGAAGAATCATTGACAGAATTGATTTCATCTCCGTTCGCGATCGGAAACGAGATGAAATCATCTCTTTGCGATATTATCGGAATGGAGATGAAATCAACCGCGAACTCGTTGCGACCTTGTCGAGTATGTCGTATGGATAATGCATGAATCGTTATCCGAATTGATTCCATCTCCTATCGCGATCGGGAACGAGATGAATTTATCTTGTTTCCATATCATCGGAAAGGAGATGAAATCAATAGCGAACTCGTCGTGACGGCTTCGAGTATGTCCGACGGACACTAAAAGAATCATTGACAGAATTGATTTCATCCCCATTGGCAATCGGGAACGAGATGAAATCATCTCTTTGCGATATTATCGGAATGGAGATGAAATCAATCGCGAACTCGTTGCGACCTTGTCGAGAATGTCCTATGGATAATGCACGAATCGTTGTCCGAATTGATTTCATCTCCTGTCGCGATCGGGAACGAGATGAATTTATCTCGTTTCAATATCATCGGAAAGGAGATGAAATCAAAGGCAAACTCGTCGTGACAGCTTCGAGTATGTCCTACGGACACTAGAAGAATCATTGACAGAATTGATTTCATCTCCGTTTGTGATCGGGAACGACATGAAATCATCTCTTTGCGATATTATCGGAATGGAGATGAAATCAACCGCGAACTCGGTGTGACGTTGTCGAGTATGTCCTATGGATTATGCACGAATCGTTGTCCGAATTGATTTCATCTCCTATCGCGATCGGGAACGGGGTGAATTTATCTCGTTTCAATATCATCGGAAAGGAGATGAAATCAATGGCGAACTCGTCGTGACGGCTTCGAGTATGTCCTACGGACACTAGAAGAATCATTGACAGAATTGATTTCATCTCCGTTCGCGATCGGGAACGAGATGAAATCATCTCTTTGCGATATTATCGGAATGGAGATGAAATCAACCGCGAACTTGTTGCGACCTTGTCGAGTATGTCTTATGGATAATGGATGAATCGTTGTCCGAATTGATTTCATCTCGGACGGCAACAACCGGCATCAACGAGTTCGCGGTTGATTTCATCTCCATTCCGATAATATCGCAAAGGGATGATTTCATTGGATCTCCTTTCCGATGATATTGAAACAAGATAAATTCATCTCGTTCCCGATCGCGATAGGAGATGAAATCGATAGCGAATTCGTCGTGACGGCTTCTAGTATGTCCGACGGACACTAAAAAAATCATTAACAGAATTGATTTCATCTCCATTGGCGATCGGGAACGAAATGAAATCATCCCTTTGCGATATTATCGGAATGGAGATGAAATCAACCGCGAACTCGTTGTTGCCGGTTGTTGCCGTCCGAGATGAAATCAATTCGGACAACGATTCATGCATTATCCATAAGACATACTCGACAAGGTCGCAACAAGTTCGCGGTTGATTTCATCTCCATTCCGATAATATCGCAAAGAGATGATTTCATCTCGTTCCCGATCGCGAACGGAGATGAAATCAATTCTGTCAATGATTCTTCTAGTGTCCGTAGGACATACTCGAAGCCGTCACGACGAGTTCGCCATTGATTTCATCTCCTTTCCGATTATATTGAAACGAGATAAATTCACCCCGTTCCCGATCGCGATAGGAGATGAAATCAATTCGGACAACGATTCGTGCATAATCCATAGGACATACTCGACAACGTCACACCGAGTTCGCGGTTGATTTCATCTCCATTCCGATAATATGGCAAAGAGATGATTTCATGTCGTTCCCGATCACAAACGGAGATAAAATCAATTCTGTCAATGATTCTTCTAGTGTCCGTAGGACATACTCGAAGCTGTCACGACGAGTTTGCCTTTGATTTCATCTCCTTTCCGATGATATTGAAACGAGATAAATTCATCTCGTTCCCGATCGCGACAGGAGATGAAATCAATTCGGACAACGATTCGTGCATTATCCATAGGACATTCTCGACAACGTCACAACGAGTTCGCGATTGATTTCATCTCCATTTCGATAATATCGCAAAGAGATGATTTCATCTCGTTCCCGATTGCCAATGGGGATGAAATCAATTCTGTCAATGATTCTTTTAGTGTCCGTCGGACATACTCGAAGCCGTCACGACGAGTTCGCTATTGATTTCATCTCCTTTCCGATGATATGGAAACAAGATAAATTCATCTCGTTCCCGATCGCGATAGGAGATGGAATCAATTCGGACAACGATTCGTGCATTATCCATACGACATACTCGACAAGGTCGCAGCGAGTTCGCGGTTGATTTCATCTCCATTCTGATAATATCAGAAAGAGATGATTTCATCTCGTTCCCAATCGCGAACGGAGATGAAATCAATTGTGTCAATGATTTTTCTAGTGTCCGTAAGATATACTCGAAGCCCTCACGAAGAGTTTGCCTTTGATTTCATCTCGTTTCCGATTATATCAGAACGAGATGAATCCATCTAGTTCCCGATCGCGAACGGAGATAAAATCAATTCTGTCAGTGATTCGTGGAGTATCCATAGGATACACTCGACAACGTCACGACGAGTTCGCCATTGACTTCATCTCCTTTTCAATAATATCGCGACGAGTTGAATTCATTTCGTTCCCGATCGCGAACAGAGATGAAATCAATTCTGTCAGTGGATCGTGCAGTATCCACAGGATACACTCGACAAAGTCACGAGCTCACCATTGATTTCATCTCCTTTCCGATGATATTCAAACGAGATAAATTCGTCTCGTTCCCGATCGCGATAGGAGATGGAATCAATTCGGACAACGATTCATGCATTATCCATACGACATACTCGACAAGGTCGCAACGAGTTCGCGGTTGATTTCATCTTCATTCCGATAATATCGCAAAGAGATGATTTCATCTCGTTCCCGATCGCGAACGGAGATGAAATCAATTCTGTCAATGATTCTTCTAGTGTCCGTAGGACATACTCGAAGCCGTCACGACGAGTTCGCCATTGATTTCATCTCCTTTCCGATGATATTGAAATGAGATAAATTCATCTCGTTCCCGATCGCGATAGGAGATGAAATCAATTCGGACAACGATTCGTGCATTATCCATAGGACATACTCGACAACGTCACAACGAGATCGCGGTTGATTTCATCTCCATTCCGATAATATCGCAAAGAGATGATTTCATCTCGTTCCCGATCGCGAACGGAGATGAAATCAATTCTGTCAATGATTCTTCTAGTGTCCGTAGGACATACTCGAAGCCGTCACGACGAGTTCGCCATTGATTTCATCTCCTTTCCGATGATATTGAAACGAGATAAATTCATCTCGTTCCCGATCGCGACAGGAGATGAAATCAATTCGGACAACGATTCGTGCATTATCCATAGAACATACTCGACAACGTCACACCGAGTTCGCGGTTGATTTCATCTCCATTCCGATAATATCACAAAGAGATGATTTCATCTCGTTCCCGATCGCGAACGGAGATGAAATCAATTCTGTCAATGATTCTGCTAGTGTCCGTAGGACATACTCGAAGCCGTCACGACGAGTTCGCCATTGATTTCATCTCCTTTCCGATGATATTGAAATGAGATAAATTCATCTCGTTCCCGATCGCGATAGGAGATGAAATCAATTCGGACAACGATTCGTGCATTATCCCTAGGACATACTCGACAACGTCACAACGAGATCGCGGTTGATTTCATCTCCATTCCGATAATATCGCAAAGAGATGATTTCATCTCGTTCCCGATTGCCAATGGGGATGAAATCAATTCTGTCAATGATTCTTTTAGTGTCCGTCGGACATACTCGAAGCCGTCACGACGAGTTCGCTATTGATTTCATCTCCTTTCCGATGATATGGAAACAAGATAAATTCATCTCATTCCCGATCGCGATAGGAGATGGAATCAATTCGGAAAACGATTCATGCATTATCCATACGACATACTCGACAAGGTCGCAACGAGTTCGCGGTTGATTTCATTTCCATTCCGATAATATCGCAAAGAGATGATTTCATCTCGTTCCCGATCGCGAACGGAGATGAAATCAATTCTGTCAATGATTCTTCTAGTGTCCGTAGGACATACTCGAAGCCGTCACGACGAGTTCGCCATTGATTTCATCTCCTTTCCGATTATATTGAAACGAGATAAATTCACCCCGTTCCCGATCGCGATAGGAGATGAAATCAATTCGGACAACGATTCGTGCATAATCCATAGGACATACTCGACAACGTCACACCGAGTTCGCGGTTGATTTCATCTCCATTCCGATAATATGGCAAAGAGATGATTTCATGTCGTTCCCGATCACAAACGGAGATAAAATCAATTCTGTCAATGATTCTTCTAGTGTCCGTAGGACATACTCGAAGCTGTCACGACGAGTTTGCCTTTGATTTCATCTCCTTTCCGATGATATTGAAACGAGATAAATTCATCTCGTTCCCGATCGCGACAGGAGATGAAATCAATTCGGACAACGATTCGTGCATTATCCATAGGACATTCTCGACAACGTCACAACGAGTTCGCGATTGATTTCATCTCCATTTCGATAATATCGCAAAGAGATGATTTCATCTCGTTCCCGATTGCCAATGGGGATGAAATCAATTCTGTCAATGATTCTTTTAGTGTCCGTCGGACATACTCGAAGCCGTCACGACGAGTTCGCTATTGATTTCATCTCCTTTCCGATGATATGGAAACAAGATAAATTCATCTCGTTCCCGATCGCGATAGGAGATGGAATCAATTCGGACAACGATTCGTGCATTATCCATACGACATACTCGACAAGGTCGCAGCGAGTTCGCGGTTGATTTCATCTCCATTCTGATAATATCAGAAAGAGATGATTTCATCTCGTTCCCAATCGCGAACGGAGATGAAATCAATTCTGTCAGTGATTCGTGGAGTATCCATAGGATACACTCGACAACGTCACGACGAGTTCGCCATTGACTTCATCTCCTTTTCAATAATATCGCGACGAGTTGAATTCATTTCGTTCCCGATCGCGAACGGAGATGAAATCAATTCTGTCAGTGGATCGTGCAGTATCCACAGGATACACTCGACAAAGTCACGAGCTCACCATTGATTTCATCTCCTTTCCGATGATATTCAAACGAGATAAATTCGTCTCGTTCCCGATCGCGATAGGAGATGAAATCAATTCGGACAACGATTCGTGCATTATCCATAGGACATACTCGACAACGTCACAACGAGATCGCGGTTGATTTCATCTCCATTCCGATAATATCGCAAAGAGATGATTTCATCTCGTTCCCGATTGCCAATGGGGATGAAATCAATTCTGTCAATGATTCTTTTAGTGTCCGTCGGACATACTCGAAGCCGTCACGACGAGTTCGCTATTGATTTCATCTCCTTTCCGATGATATGGAAACAAGATAAATTCATCTCATTCCCGATCGCGATAGGAGATGGAATCAATTCGGAAAACGATTCATGCATTATCCATACGACATACTCGACAAGGTCGCAACGAGTTCGCGGTTGATTTCATTTCCATTCCGATAATATCGCAAAGAGATGATTTCATCTCGTTCCCGATCGCGAACGGAGATGAAATCAATTCTGTCAATGATTCTTCTAGTGTCCGTAGGACATACTCGAAGCCGTCACGACGAGTTCGCCATTGATTTCATCTCCTTTCCGATTATATTGAAACGAGATAAATTCACCCCGTTCCCGATCGCGATAGGAGATGAAATCAATTCGGACAACGATTCGTGCATAATCCATAGGACATACTCGACAACGTCACACCGAGTTCGCGGTTGATTTCATCTCCATTCCGATAATATGGCAAAGAGATGATTTCATGTCGTTCCCGATCACAAACGGAGATAAAATCAATTCTGCCAATGATTCTTCTAGTGTCCGTAGGACATACTCGAAGCTGTCACGACGAGTTTGCCTTTGATTTCATCTCCTTTCCGATGATATTGAAACGAGATAAATTCATCTCGTTCCCGATCGCGACAGGAGATGAAATCAATTCGGACAACGATTCGTGCATTATCCATAGGACATTCTCGACAACGTCACAACGAGTTCGCGATTGATTTCATCTCCATTTCGATAATATCGCAAAGAGATGATTTCATCTCGTTCCCGATTGCCAATGGGGATGAAATCAATTCTGTCAATGATTCTTTTAGTGTCCGTCGGACATACTCGAAGCCGTCACGACGAGTTCGCTATTGATTTCATCTCCTTTCCGATGATATGGAAACAAGATAAATTCATCTCGTTCCCGATCGCGATAGGAGATGGAATCAATTCGGACAACGATTCGTGCATTATCCATACGACATACTCGACAAGGTCGCAGCGAGTTCGCGGTTGATTTCATCTCCATTCTGATAATATCAGAAAGAGATGATTTCATCTCGTTCCCAATCGCGAACGGAGATGAAATCAATTCTGTCAGTGATTCGTGGAGTATCCATAGGATACACTCGACAACGTCACGACGAGTTCGCCATTGACTTCATCTCCTTTTCAATAATATCGCGACGAGTTGAATTCATTTCGTTCCCGATCGCGAACGGAGATGAAATCAATTCTGTCAGTGGATCGTGCAGTATCCACAGTATACACTCGACAAAGTCACGAGCTCACCATTGATTTCATCTCCTTTCCGATGATATTCAAACGAGATAAATTCGTCTCGTTCCCGATCGCGATAGGAGATGGAATCAATTCGGACAACGATTCATGCATTATCCATACGACATACTCGACAAGGTCGCAACGAGTTCGCGGTTGATTTCATCTCCATTCCGATAATATCGCAAAGAGATGATTTCATCTCGTTCCCGATTGCCAATGGGGATGAAATCAATTCTGTCAATGATTCTTTTAGTGTCCGTCGGACATACTCGAAGCCGTCACGACGAGTTCGCTATTGATTTCATCTCCTTTCCGATGATATGGAAACAAGATAAATTCATCTCATTCCCGATCGCGATAGGAGATGGAATCAATTCGGATAACGATTCATGCATTATCCATACGACATACTCGACAAGGTCGCAACGAGTTCGCGGTTGATTTCATCTCCATTCCGATAATATCGCAAAGAGATGATTTCATCTCGTTCCCGATCGCGAACGGAGATGAAATCAATTCTGTCAATGATTCTTCTAGTGTCCGTAGGACATACTCGAAGCCGTCACGACGAGTTCGCTATTGATTTCATCTCCTTTCCGATGATATGGAAACAAGATAAATTCATCTCGTTCCCGATCGCGATAGGAGATGGAATCAATTCGGACAACGATTCATGCATTATCCATACGACATACTCGACAAGGTCGCAACGAGTTCGCGGTTGATTTCATTTCCATTCCGATAATATCGCAAAGAGATGATTGCATCTCGTTCCCGATCGCGAACGGAGATGAAGTCAATTCTGTCAATGATTCTTCTAGTGTCCGTAGGACATACTCGAAGCCGTCACGACGAGTTCGCCATTGATTTCATCTCCTTTCCGATTATATTGAAACGAGATAAATTCATCCCGTTCCCGATCGCGATAGGAGATGAAATCAATTCGGACAACGATTCGTGCATTATCCATAGGACATACTCGACAACGTCACACCAAGTTCGCGGTTGATTTCATCTCCATTCCGATAATATCGCAAAGAGATGATTTCATGTCGTTCCCGATCGCGAACGGAGATGAAATAAATTCTGTCAATGATTCTTCTAGTGTCCGTAAGACATACTCGAAGCCGTCACGACGAGTTCGCTATTGATTTCATCTCCTTTCCGATGATATTGAAACGAGATAAATTCATCTCGTTCCCGATCGCGATAGGAGATGAAATCAATTCGTTTGTCAAACGACGTTAACGTACGCCCATAGAGAATGTAATTATGAAGCTGCGATCAAAATTCAAATCGATTCATGCAAAGGGTTCGCGTATTCCGTACTCCCAGTTTGAAAAACAAGTTTTTCAAGATAGGCTCTGTCGTCGCTATTTTGTATGAAAATTACAATAATTTTTACATACTTTAATATGTCTTACATAAACCCTCTCATAAGAAATCCTATTCGTTTTTTCATACTGCCAAAATAAATTGTCACAGTTAGGCCTAATTTTCTGCCGCTCGAGTGGTGTTACCCCTTAAGAGAAACCGCAAACAGAGTCGCAACGCTTTGGGATTTCCAGAATCAACCCGTATCGGTACGTGAAAAATTGTATCTCAGGCGGTGCAGAAGATCTTCTCATCTATTGTCAATCCTAAAAAAACGTCGTATCGATTTTCGTCTGCCGGAACCGACAGATTTCGTCTCCCCTAATGAGGAAATGGAAATCTTCTCCTTATGTTTCCTAACCCAGCTCGAACACACTTTGAGATGATATTCGTACAGAAAAATGTATTTTTGGAGATCAATCCGACTACGATACTGAACGGAGTGGTCGAATGAGAAATGGAATCCCGAAAACATCGAATTCTCGAAAATGTAGCGTCAAGTTATTGAGAATTTGTTAATAAAGACTTACGTATTGATTTTTTTTCAATACACAAGAAAAATCGCTCGGTATATCGAAAGTCAATAATCATTGACAATTCTTTGGTTTTGTTAATTTTTATTTCTTAAGGAAGCAAAAAGAACAGGCGCTCTCGATGGATAATCGCGGCAAAATTCGTAAATGTCATTAATTGCGGCGCGCTTCACGCTTTGGCACGCAATACGCCGAGCGATAGCAGACGACAGGTGAAACGTCAAATCGTGTGTCACGATTCTCGGGCCGAATAGGTTGACAGCCAACGCAGCGAATGATTCGCTAAACGTCATATCATGCGCGCTGGCATTTGTCAAACGCTGCTGTTTCGCAGAACCTTCTTGACGTCGGCTACGACTTCGTGGCCCTTCGTCTACTCTTCTGCCCTTTTCGGTCGTTCAACATGGCGGATTCGAGCGTTAATTTCGAAGATCGAATGCCTATTTTCTAATGCTTCCCATTTGATGACGGAGGCGAAAAAAAGAAAACGGCTCGGTCGAAATCTTCGGAATAACCTGCCGAACCCGGCATTTCCCGCTGATACATATATTCTGGATCACCCTGTATATATATATATATATATATATATATATATATATATATATATATATATATATATATACAGGGTGGCCGGAACATTGACGTCCATAAATAAAATTGAGGTCCCTGATATCGTGGGGTATCCGAATAACCCCCATGTATGTGCCGCGACTTTTCATAGTTTTCGAGTTATGCATTTTTTTTGAGAATTTTCGACCTGACCTATTTTAAAATATCTAAAAAAAAAGTAGAAGACTTTGTCAAGTGCGATCCTGCATCCTAGCGAATGTGCCTTCTCTCGGTTATTCCCAATATCCTCATTTGCCCTTTTAAGTTTATTATTAAATGTATAAATCTAAGAATAAGAGGAATAACAGCGTACAAAGGAACGTACGTACGTTCCGCACGCATATTCAAATAACAGCGATATATACACGATAGCCGCACCGCCACAGTCATCGACTTTCCTATCCCATTGGCTCTTAACAAGAACACGTTCTCAGGCGCATATTCCAAGAAGAGCGGTCGAACGAAAAATCAACCATCAACCCGATCAAAAAACTTCAAAAATCCTACGCCGTCCCATCCGCATGGTGACGAAGAGAAGCCTCGACCGTAGATTATTTAAACATAACATAGACTAGACGGCTCCGCCGAACTTATAACTCCGGCTAAATAATAAGACATCCGATCTCCCAGCGTAGTCCGATATACAAGCTTCTCGATATGAGAAGTCACCAGAGCCATAAATTGACAACACAAACCATGCGAATGTTTAGGTCTCACATGTCGAACTCTGTACTCCACGCGTTTTTCGCCGAAACACGGGACAAAGGTCTCCTACCTTCCACGCTTGCAAATTCTATGTAAGGAATGATCGAGATCAATTCTGCGAATCATGAATATCGCGACCAATCACGCTAAACCTTAAAGTTCCTTCTCCCACAATTTATCCCCTCCTAATTTTCATATCAAGAAAGACTTCCTTCCTGAAGTCAGTCTTCCAACAGTTTCCACTGCGTTCAGATCAAGTCATCCAACAGTTTCCACCGCGTTCAGATCAAGTCTTCCGGGGAGATTACGATATCTCCGGCGCCTTAATTTTATCATTGGGTTATGTAATATGGGCGAAAAAAATACGAAAAACAAGAATAACTTTTTTCGTTTTGAGCCTTAGTTTCGGAGTTACAGCGCTTTGAAGAGTAAAACATTTATTTCCCCGATTTTTCGATGTGAATCGAATTTCCGCGTGCTTTGCATTGTTTGGGTTACCAAACCCAAACAAACCAAGCCTAACCAAACCCAAACAAACCAAGCCTAACCAAACCCAACCAAGCCCAAACAAACTCAAACAAACGGTGCTGAAGATGCTTTAGACCCACCCAACGATTCCGCCCACATATCGAAGGTGCTCCAGACCCACGCAACGATTCCGCCCACACATCGAAGGTGCTTCAGACCCAGCCAACAATTCCGCCCACACATCGAAGGTGCTTCAGACCCACCCAACGATTCCGCCCACACATCGAAGGTGCTTCAGACCCACCCAACGATTCCGCCCACACATCGAAGGTGCTCCAGACCCACGCAACGATTCCGCCCACACATCGAAGGTGCTTCAGACCCAGCCAACGATTCCGCCCACACATCGAAGGTACTCCAGACCCACCCAACGATTCCGCCCACACATCGAAGGTGCTTCAGACCCAGCCAACGATTCCGCCCACACATCGAACGTGCTCCAGACCCACCCAACGATTCCGCCCACACATCGAAGGTGCTTCAGACCCACCCAACGATTCCGCCCACACATCGAAGGTGCTTCAGACCCACCCAACGATTCCGCCCACACATCGAAGGTGCTCCAGACCCACCCAATCACTCCGCCCACACATCGAAGGTGCTTCAGACCCACCCAACGATTCCGCACACACATCGATATTCTTTATTCGGGTTGACTCTTTATCTATATATATTATAGAGAGGGCATTGTATCAGTATCTACTAAACGAAGCCAAAATCGCGATTTTTTTATTCTTCAAAAAGTGCTTATTTTGGCCCAAATATTGATTATCCATGGTTAAATCAAGGCGCCGGAGATATCGTAATCGTGCCAGTCTTCCAACAGTTTCCATCGCGTTCAGATCTCAATCTCGCAAAACCTTCCATTAAAGTAACTTCACTTCTTGATCTTGTTCTGACAGAATTCGAAGTGTAGAACCACTATCATAGAGTTTCTAATATTATATATCTTCGGGTTTTGACCGGTGTCGTATAAAAGTTTAGTCAACTCTCGCGGCCTCGAGTCTATAAAATAGTTCAAGTGCTGTTTACTACGCATATATACATAAACACTCTCAGCGCCCCAAAAGTCTGGTGGTGGTGACCGCTTTCCGAACACCAAGCGTGGTGTCCGTCAACGAGGCCTTTATCTTCGAGCGACAACCGATACTTTTGCGAGCGAACGTACCTTCACACTGCTACACTCACAAACACAGCAACCAGTGTAAGCGACAAATTTCATTTTATGTTAATCCGATTGTTCCCCCGGCTTCACAGTTATTTTCATTGTCAATTTTTCTGTTAAAGCAACTTTATTCATCCGACCACTTATTTGTAATAAAGCTTTAGTTAAGTTTGTACAAATTCGTCGGATTATTTCTAAATACCAATCACTGCATGAGTTCCTAATTTCTAACTCATTCCAAGCACTACCCCTTTTTACCCTCATCCCGTGCTATTGCGCTTGTCGTAGGCAAAAAAGGAGGGAATCAAAAAATATATGCCCACGTCCCTTCAGGACGTGACACAAGATTTTTTTTGGCAACTAAATCGTCATGAGTAGTTCTTTTATGCATAAAATATTCAGCTTCGTAACTGTGATGAAAGTTATGGAAATATTGGTCTAAAGTGAAAAATTTATGTTCAGTAAATTATGACTTAAATTGTCAACATTAAATTAAAAATCCAAACAGGTAACTTCATGGTTCCTAATTAGGCCTCAAGAATGCGCCAGACTCTCAGCTTTCATAATCATTAAAAAAAGTAGTACTTAATAGGGCTACTTTGGCTACAATTGACATTCAAAGACAGCGAGGTAGAAAATCCTTAAAATTAGCCATCTGATTAAAAAAAAAAAAAAAATTGCCCATTTTATCATTCCGAAGGTTACTTAGTTTGTTAACTAACCAAAAACGACTGCAGGGAAAGCTAAGATTCAAACATTGGGAGGTTCATTTTTTTTAGTTTAATTTAAGTTCAATGAATTTTGCGCGATCCGTTCTCGTGGATCAGGTAAAAGAGTTGCGCTGTCGTTTACGCAATCCGTTCTCGTTACACACACACACACACACACACACACACACACACACACATATATATATATTGCAAGCAGGGTGCAGTTCGAGTCGTACCATTCGAGAAAGCGGTGGCGTTGCTGTGCCTGTTGCGCTAGAGTGTTAATCAATCCGCAAAACGGCGTATGTACTATGTTTACGACATGAGCCAACGACTTTATTTCATTCAATGAACGACAATGAACGAGTGTGGAAGAATTTTTGGGGTAAAAAATCACTCGAAAATTCGGCCATAACCGCGTGGATGAATCGAAAAATAGCCCGAACAAAATCGATAGGGAAACATCCCATTACATTGGCAAACTGTCATTAGATTTTCGATTTGTTGCCGCATTTTCGCGTAATGTCCAGACAACGTTAAAAGACCGCTGCTAAAAGGCCATCTTACTGTATAAATAGTGGCGGCGTGTCGTCAGTTCGTCAGTGGCGTCGAGATTGGTGGCATCAGTGGCGTCGATTTTTTAAATTTTTTATTGTGATATTTTATTTACACAGGGTAGAATGGAAATAAACGCTAAAAAAACCAAAATAATGATATTCAGGAATGGGGGTAAAGGTAAAAAGAACGAAGAATGGGAGATTAAGGGGGAAAAGATTCAGATAGTTAAGGAGTTTAAATATTTAGGATATTGGTTTACTTCGAAAAATTCGAACTGGATCCATAGTAAAAGAACGGCGGGGAAAGCGCAAAAAGCGACAAATATGGTATGGGGGATATGGAAAAGAGCGGGAAGAGATATGATGGAG
Organism: Ophion obscuratus; assembly: GCA_964007375.1. Taxonomy (NCBI): domain Eukaryota; kingdom Metazoa; phylum Arthropoda; class Insecta; order Hymenoptera; family Ichneumonidae; genus Ophion; species Ophion obscuratus. The sequence continues at coordinate 68,423,561 of OZ023312.1, read as the reverse complement.
GAGAGACTCTATTTGCTGGAATCAATAGTAAAATCAGCAGTGATGTATGGAGTAGAGATTTGGGGATTGGGGGAAATTGAATCCTATAAAAGAATACAGAGCAGGTTTTGTAAAATGGCGCTAGGGGTACACAGAACGACCCCTAATTACATTTGGAGGAGAGAGCTGGGAGTGCCAACATTGGAATACATAATTAGAGAAAGGGCTCTGAGATATTTGAAAGAGGTTGTGAAGATGGGGGAATCGAGATGGCCAAAAATATGTTTGCGAGAGGAGCTAAGAGCGATTGAGAATGGAACCCCCTCGAAGTGGGGAAAGGATTTAAAAAAAGTATTAATGGAAATGGGAATTGAGGATCTAGTAGGGATGATAAGAGAGGAGACAGACGAGGGCGAACTAGAAAAAAAGATGAAAGAAGGATTAGAAAACCTAAAGAAAAAAATACTGGAGGAGGAAGAAGAAAGAGTACAAAAATCATCATACAATAGCTTATACAAGTACTTGGTGGAGAACGAAGAAAGCCCATGGAAATACTGGAACGAGGAAGGAGTGAAGGGTAGGGAGAAAGAAATGTGGGCAAGAATAAGATGTGGAAATGTATGGAGGGCGGGAAAGAAGGGGGAGAAAAATTGGCGGTGCAGGATTTGTGAGGAGAAATTTGAGACGGTGGAGCACCTCCTAATTTGCAAAAAAGGCTGGGAAATGATGCCAAAAGAGGCAAGAAAAGAAGCGGAGGAGTGGGTACAAGGAGTTGACGAGGTTGCGATAAAGGGGGAGATCATTAACATGTTAAGCGGGAAAATAAATGTGGGAATTTGCCGCTACTTCAAAGAAATAGAGGCATTATGTGCAAAAATGAAAAAAGAGGAAAAAGATGAGAGCGACAGCGATCAGTAGTGGTTAGGATATAGGTTAGAATTTTAGACGTAAGTTGTAAGGTGTAAGTTCGTGAATGAGATTGATTGTAAAAGAGACTTTGTAAAAAACTTTATAACAAGTTGTGCAAATAAAACTCTATTATATATATATTTACACAGGGTGGCAACTGTGTGGTTCTAACGGCCTCGCGCGGAGATTTCGCAACCGAGATAACTATGATCTTTAAGTTTCTCAGGTTCTCTTAGAAAAAATGGTGTGTTTGTGTGATGACTGGTATTTGTCCAAACAAAATTAGCATACTGGAAAAAAATCAACATTTCATTTTGAGTATAGTAGAACCCACTCAAAGGCTTTGATACAGTAAAATAAGAATGCCAATTGATAAAAAATTCCCCCGAAACCATTATCGCTTGTTTCGCCATATTGTTAAAAATTCTGTTTTATCTTAGAATATTTGTTAATTTAATTTTAACGATGGTTTTATTATATTTTCTTCAATTCCGATGTACAAATAAAGTGAGATGACTTTTTATAAAATAGCTAAGCAAGTTTACTAAAAATGTTGTAAACAAAATTATTAAACCTTAGAAATAATTGTTTTCTACGTATTTTACGTTGATAAAGAAATCATCTTATTCTTTCAATATAAAATTGCTATCACCAGTATATGAAAGTACAACGTAAGGACTACACAAGTACACTGGAAATGCTGAGCAACGACTTGGCGTGCATGCTTAAGAAAGAAAGCCCACAAGGAGACGGCACGACCGTGGGGTCGGGGATGTGGCCGAATTTTTTTGTGGTGAAAGAGTACCCATAGCACCTCACGTGGTTAAAGTAGTAGGACGCATTACTCGGAAAAATCCGAGAAAAATCGAATCAAAGTTTCTCAGGCGTCTTATGAGTTTAAAATGGCAGGCACTTGTCGAGCCGCCGTCTAGTCTAGACGGTTAGGGCTCGGTCTTTGCGCCGGAGGTCTCGCGTTCGATTCCGCCTTCGGATCTTTTTTTTTTGTTATCCTAACAATTATTCAAAACGTTTCTCATCCCTACATTATTTAAAAAAAATTATTTTAGATCCAGAACGTAAAGTTTTTTATTCACTGAAAAATATTCGTGCTCGTTATTCTATTTGACTTTATGGCCTCGTAGGGGTCTAAAGAATTTTTACCTGAAGTCCCCTTAGAATTATAACGGACATCTGCGCATAGGACTGTGCGTGAGTCTGTGAGAATTGAACAGCAGTTCATTTTTCGATTTCGTCGTCAACAGACGTGCCTATTTCTTATTGTGAAATTTCAAAGTTCTCTTACAGTTCAAAGTCAAAAATGTCGACTGAAGAAGTCGCTGGCTCTTCTGGAATAGGAGAGGAAATTCCTGAAGAATCCACGTACAGTGATAAATCAGAATCACGATTGAAGGACGCAGTAAGGTAAATGTCCCAATTATTGAACAGGTCCCAATTATTGAACATTATCTTGTATTTTTATTATTTCTCATTCACCTGCGTGCATTTACGTATTTATAAAAATTTCATTACATATATGGAACTTTTAGCTATCGAAATGTTACCTTACTTGTGCAAAAAAAGCTTTAATTGATAGAGCAAAAATTATTTAATCAGCAACGGTGACCCGATTTGACGTCTCGTGGTAACTGCTTATCATTTTTGCTAAGACGCGCCGCTTCATGCGTAAGGGCATACAAAATTCAAAAACTGTCGCATCTCAAAAAGTAAAGGCGTTTCAGGTTCCTTAGAAAATTTGTTACAAATAAGAATTTTTATGAAATTTGTTTATTTAATTATTTGTTAAAAAATACGGTGTTCGATCATTGGGACATAGAAAATGCAGTGTGTCCCAATTATTGAACACTCAAATTCTCCAAGATGGCGTCATTAAACCCATCAAAACATCGAGACAGTTAACGTGTGACAGATCTTGTGAATCGGATTTATTCAAACAAAAACTGTAAGTTCCTGAATAAACTTACCTTTATTCTTTTAATAATAACTCTAAGATCGTCAAATATATTTTTTATTTGTATTTTCGTGCAATAAACATAAAAAGGAAAGTAAAAAGAGAATATAACCTAAATGTAACTTAAAAATACGAATGTACTGTTCATTATTTTTTGCTCTCCGATATTTCAGGGAGCCAAACTGCGACAAAATCAAACAAACACAGAACATAAAAACGAGGAAGCTGAAAATAAAAATAAAACGAAGTTCGAGTCGAAAAGCAAAAATAAACCAAATGCGAATGAACCAAAAACCTGTCAAAAGAGTCTATATATATATTTTTGTATTTTTACATGATCAACAAAAGATTATTTAAGTGTTTCATTTTGCTTTTATCTCTTAATATTGTACCCGAAATAATATTTTCAGAACGAAAAGAGAATTCTCGAGAGTGTTCAATAACTGGGACATGCCTGTTCAATATTAGGGACACAAGCACTTCCAGTGTTCAATAATTGGGACATTTGCATGCTTCACATTGTTATTCTTTTTTTTTTCATCTGAAATCATTTAAAAATACTTTAAAGGGTGATTTTTCGAAAGTAAAAATATCAAAGTATCATTTGAACCTGAAAGCGATGGTTTTTTCTTGATTTTATATTTTTTTCTCACCGAATTCATTCCCCCAGATCCTTAGCTGTTCAATAATTGGGACATTTACCTTAGTTTATTATAAAAAGCTGTTGACAGAAAATAATTTAATTGCATCGACACCTTCGGAAGAAATATCTCACGATGCTATGTTATTGGCCGGAGAACTTTATAATAATACATTGGAACTTTTCGGTGATCAAAAATTCGTAATTGAAGAGGAATTAATTCACGCTCATGAGGATTGCGAAGAACTACAGTTCGAAGTGTCCCAACTTGATTCTTCTCCAGACGAGTATGAACCGGAACCGAAAAAAAAGTGAAATGATTCCCATCGCCTACAACGTCAAAGTCGTGAACATTGCTAAAGCGCATCCCACGTGGTCTTTGGCGACATTGCAAAAAAAGGATGCAGCCGCTTGAAGAGAAATGAATATCTTTTACAATGGGAGAATGATATTAAAAGTGGTGAAACGAGATTGGACAAATTTGAGGCGATAGATTCGTGGACCTACGACCGTTTTGTGGAAGCAAGACAGCAATAATAGCAAGTTACGACTAGAAATTTACAACAATGGGCGTTGGCTGCTGCTGCACAATTCATCGATTTCAATTTCGAGGCGTCTGATTGATGGGTCACGGCATTCAAACAGAAACACAACATTTATCAACGGAAAATCACGAACCTGGTTTCGAACAAAGAGGCGGCCACAATGGAGGAAATCCGGGCGTCTGCAGAGACCTTCGTCGACAAACGTGCCGCTTAATACCTCAACACCATGAGGATTATGTTATAAATACTGACTAAACAGATAAATATAAGTTTTCTGCGTACAAAATGTTTTAACCTATGCAAAATGTATAAATTCAAAATTAATTATATAAAAAGTTTTCTATCTACATATTCGAATATTTTTAATTATTAAAAATACTATTTTTTCAGGATATCAATATCAATCTGTTTTCAACAGGACACTCACTCAAAAAGGGAGTAAAACAGTTTTCGTCAAAAAGTCGGATTTGAATAAAGTGACGCATTCGTACACCGCACAATATTCCATAACATTATCCGAAAAAATGCTCCCACATGTCTTCGTATGTTTGCAAGAGGCGACCGGTCATTGCGGACCTCGTATTCAAAAATTAGTAGATGGCTATGTCAAGATATATACGAACGTCATTGCAACATCATCGACGTCCGGAAAACTAACAACTTTATACACGGATTTTCTCCAGAAATGTTTAAAAACTTACGTCGGGGAGAATAAATGTTTACTTCTCATTGACTCTTGGGGGGGGGGGGGGGGGGGGTCAAACAAATTCAGAGATGTATGATGAAATCTTCCAAGATGACGAAAATATGCCAACATGCTCTGTAAAAGTAATTCCTCCAAAATGCACTCCCTTGGTGCAACCTTGAGACTTTACTTTTACAGACAAGTTAAAGATTTCATAAAGCGCTTGCAAAATTGCAGCGAATTGTTAGAGCAGAATCGTGAAATTAATAGTAGAGTAGCTGTAGCGGTTCTAAGCCACTTTTGGGGGGAGGATCAAGAGGGGAGGGTCAAGGGGGGGAGCGTCAAGGGGGTCAAGGGGGAGGGTCAAGGGGGGTAGGGTTATTGGGGGAGGGTCAGGGGGGTCCAGGGGGTGGTGTCCGGGGGGTATGTCCAGGAGGAGGGTCCAGGGGGGGGGGGGGCTGGGCGCGAGTGACGTCACAGAGTGGCCGCTGTCGAGGGCCATGTGGTCCTTGGAGTGACTGGTGGGGACGCCGTCCCAAAGCTCGCCGACACTCGAGACAGGTCCTGACAGGTTTCTTGGGAAAACTATAATCTTTAGGGATTAAAGGGACCGCGGATGGACCACGTGAGCGCAGCTGCACTCTTGAGGGGGGATTCTCACGGTTCTTCGAACGTGGTCAAACCTGTTTTTCACGATTGGAAATGGGGGGAGGGGTTGAAAATTTGAATAGGAGGCTTACGAGGGAGCTTATAATTTCGTGGACCAGGCTCAGACTGCACGATTCCACTGCACCATCAACATCTAAAAAGAACTTTGAATGTGCGGGGAAAACGGATCTCTCGAGTATCAACAAAATCGGCCGGATGGCAGAATTCCTCCCAACGAAGAAGCTGTCAGAACTCCCCGTTAAGTCGGAACGACTAATCTCCTACATAAGGGCCGTACAAACCAAATTTGGGAAACGCTACACCGCGGACATCGCGGATGAGTTCTCTGTATTCTTATCGGCGCGACTTGTGAAGGCCTTCGACCAAGATCCGACAATGTTCGAGAGTATGCTGCAACTGGCGCGTAATAGTCGACTCTGCACGAACTACATTGGTGGAAAATGCAACAGCGTCGAGTTCCTCCGAGTCTGAGTATGGTGGAAAACAACGCTCATGAAGGCCCGGTGGAAACAACGACTTCAGCTGGCATCGTCACCATCGTAGAGTGCAACGACTGTTTGCATCACAGTCATCATCGTAGAGCTTTCAACGCTTAGTGCTATGTAAAAATGTACAAAAAAAACTTTTTCATCGAATATAATGTAAAAAAAAAATTGTCGTCAAACTGTATTCGCCGTAGATATAGAAAATAAATGGAGAACGATAATTGTTCAAAATGTTTTTATTCATTTTAAAAAAATCCCTCGCTCACGCTTCGTACACAGAGAGCCAGCTTGTCAACGACTTTACATTCGCTTTGGCGCCATTGTATTTTGTATTGAAAGAATGATGGGGACATTTAACGTTTGCGATTTTCGGCAACTTCTGCAGCGATGGACAGTCCAGAGTCTCCAGATCGATGACTTTTGTTGCTGAATCCGTGAATATCGATAGCCATGAACACTTCTCGAATCCCTTGTAGTATAAATTGTATTTATACTACAAGGTATAAATTGTAGGAGCTCCTTCCAAGATTCCTCGAATTGTCGTTCTAGCTGCCTCATATGATATGCCGCTGTGGTCCGATCGTATTCCATGATAATTGCGTTCCAGTCACTTGTTTGTCATTTTGTACTTAGCCAGTAAAGAGTCCCAGGCGAATGGTGCATCGAAGAAAAATGTCAGCGGTTCAGCGTTCTTCTCATGGAGTTTGACGATGGACATCTCCTTTAGGACAAATTCGTTGACAGGTCTCTTGAAGCCCTGCACATCGACGATAAGCTCCATGCTGACTGAAGTGGACGCGAATCATCGGCATGATTTTATACCAATTTTTTAACTCCACCACTGATGGGATTGTACTCGACAATACGATCATGGAGGATCATGCAGTACGTTGAAGTTTGCGGTTCAATATTGTTTTTCAATTCAAACTCAAGGCGCACGGCAACAGGACCGGACTTGAGCGAATCGTTTTGTTTTGAGCAGCCAATGACAACGAGGGGGGCTTTTTCTAAAAATTCCACCCTGCTCAGCCATGGTTCAGCCTCTTTGTTGTAATATGTCGGTTGAAAATTCGCATACATCTCGTAGAGAAGAGCATATTGATTTTGATCAATGTTCAAATTCAAATTTCCATATGGATAACATTGCGAGTTGAGATATAGTTTGACGTCGCTCAGGCTACAATGATCAAAGTGGCTGGCATTGTGTTGTTTCTTATTTTTCCGTTCCGTCTGCAGCGCGAGTATGACATATCGTGGCTTCTCCAGCTGATTCGAAGTTTTCACAGACCACACGTGCTTGGAGGTGGCAGGCAGCAATGGATATTCATACAGTTCCCATGTTCGGAAACTCATGGAGATTGGTGCGTCTTTGGCGAGAAACTTTAACAGTTGAATTTTTCGTTGATCCGAGACTGTCACGTATGGTACGAGCCATTCTATTTTATGCAATACGAGTTTGTAGTCTTCGGGTGCTGTTTGTACAATGGCATTGTCGTCGGGCAATGATCTCGTGAGAATCAACTCGTGCTTGGCATTTACGACAATTGTCCGATAATCTTCGGCAAATCCGAGGAGCATGCTGAGCGGCATACAGACATCTAAGTTTCCCGATACATCTACAATCTGCTTGGTCTCTTCGCCATCGAGCCATCCAGTGTTCTCGAGCATAGAACTTTTGGCCGGTGAGAGAGATGAATATCCATTAATTACACTCGTAATACCGACATACTTATTACGATCGATTTCTATGGCATTCAACTCATATTGCACTTCCTCAAACAAATGACAAATGGGATTGTTGACGAGACTTGTAGCAGTGGTTGGCGCCCCGTCACGCTTTGATAATTTCCCACATATGTGTAGGGAACTCTTGCTTGGCAGGATGCAGAGGTCTTGATGTTGGATGGCAATACGGACTTCATCGCTGTTATTGAAGGTTGACGATGCGTATGACTGATGAGCGTGAATCTCACAATGGACGATGGATTCATCAAAGACCACGGGCGCCTGAATGTTTACAATTTCTTCTTCCATTGCATACAACAGATGCACAGAGCACAGACTAAATAATTTTTGACACGCTTTCGCCATGCACTTTGAGACCCAAACTCTTCAAGAGTAGCACGTTTTGAGGTGTTAGCACTTTGGGCGCTGATCGACGACTGATTGTTTTTATCCATGGCCGTTTATTGTTATTGGAAGATCTGTTGAAAACAATGCCCATCACGACTTTATATGCAGGCGTATGGTGATTACTTCACCGCGGAAATTTACCAAATCACCGTCTTGATCCACTATGCGAAGCTGTAACGTGTCAATGGTTCGGCTCGTGATTGGCAGGTAAATAACGTGGGAGGGAACTTCAATGATATTATAGCCCGGTGGCACAGATGGAAAAAAATCGTGAATTGTGTGTACTTTTTGTCCGTTAATATAGGCACCAGCGGTAATGTTGCACTCAACATGTAGGGCGTTCACTTTGAGAATGGCTACTGGACGATCGGATTCGTGTCTTTTATTGGCTTCCAATTTGCGTGCGGTGAAGCCTAGTAGATGCCCAATAGAATCTTTTGGCTCAAAGGTTACATCATGATCACACTCGATCTCACTGCTTAGCGTGTTATTGTTGGGTTTAATGCTGATGCTGATGTTTTTACGTGCGAGCTCTGCTTGTACAAACGTCTCAATATCCTCTATTTCATAACTGCCCGTAGGTATCGTCAACACCTCATCTCCCACGTAAAGTTTATCGTGGTCAACGTCGATATTCGGAATAGAATTGAAGGTTAACAATTCCACCAGGCCGAGAGTATAATTTTTGTTTGGCCAGAGTTCGATCGGGGGAAAGTATTGCGCCTCGAGGATAGACGATGAGCCAGATATGGTCAATGTTAAACTTTCATTCATGATGCTGGTAAATTGATAACTGAATTCCCCCCGTCATTTCCCTCTTATATATAGTGTATATTAAGCTGCCGACAAAGAAACTTGAGACAAAAATGTCCACATTCAATCGTAGCGTATTACTGATATCTAGTATAATTATAATGAACGCTACCGACACGGAAATATCTCATGAGCTCGGCTGGTGGTGGAAGATTGCCGAAACTATCAAAGTACATGACTTTCGATCCGGTCTTTTTGTAAGCGACTCAATGCGTGCCAGGACCAATATTTTTATCCAAATTTACAATTGCTGCTTCACATTTGAGGGGTCCACTCGCTGGCAATGTATCGCGCATGTAAACTCCACGAAATTTTGGAATCTTTAGGATTTTTGCGTAGTTGAGTAGGTCGCGGTCGGTGAGGGGTCGGTGTGGTAGCGTTACTTCTAGTTTTTTGGCTTGATATGGAGGCCCAATCCCTGCTTATACGGTTTCAGATGTAGACCCCGACCTAATGCAATCGCTTCAATTGTTCGATTATGACGCTTACTTTCATCCAATTCACGCTTAGCTGCTTGAGCAGCATTTACAGCTTTAACTATACTAGCCGCACCACCCGACAAAACACCCGCAGCGCTAAGACCCGCAAAAATGGGCACGAGGAAGGGCAAAAAAACCACCAATTTTATGGGGTACAGGTAGAACCCGAGGTGTGCGCACTTTACCACCTTGCAACTTTACCGCTGCACGAGCACCCTTTAGAGCTGATTTGATAATCGTATGCAGATCATTATTTTGAATCATTGTCTCTTTGCAGCGTCAATTATCTTTTTCAAGCAAACGCCACCCTTGCGACCTTTCATTCCCATGCCAAATTTTCTCTTTGTCTTCATAATATTTTCCACACCTCAAGCACTGGCTTTTTCACCGATACTAGCGTCTCTCGCGCTAACACGTTGCCTAGCCTGTTTAGCCAACACTTTATCCGCCAAATGTCTCGCCTCAAGATTGTCCGGATTTTTCGAATATGCAATATCGTGCTGTTTGCAAGCCGCATCCAATGGATTAATGCCCGGATCACCACGAGCAAGGCGCTTGGCCAACTTTATGCTTGGTCCACAATACTGATACCCAGGCAAATGTAGTTGAACGGGGAGTTTGTTGATTAAGCGGTCGACCAAACCTTTACCACTCTTCCCATGCACAATCATGTCTAGAGACAATACGCGACTGACGGATAATCCCTATAAGAAGCCTATTTATATGATTTCGCCGTTAGTCGTGTGTGAGATGACGTCCAGGAAGCACACTTTCGGAGGCGGACTTCCCGTGATAAATTTCGACGAGTTTGTCGAAGACCGTGGGAGGAAAAAGAAACGTCATGGGAATTTATTGCCGGATAGCATACGTGCACTGTTTTGCGGTCCATCGAATTGTGGGAAAACCAACGCTTTGCTCACTCTCATCATCCATCCGAATGGTTTGAGATTTGAGAACATTTACTTGTATTCCAAATCGCTCAAGCAGCCAAAGTATAAATTGCTCAAACACCTACTCGAACCTGTGAGTGGAGTTGAATATCATCCATTCGAGGCGCATGAACAAGTGATAGCACCAAGTGATGCACGCTCCAACTCTATATTCATCTTTGATGACGTAGCATGCGAAAAGCAGGATAATGTTCGGGCCTTCTTTTCATGGGACGACAAGAGATTGTTGACAGTTTTTATCTTTGTCAGACGTATACTCGTATCCCCAAACATCTCGTGAGAGATAATGCAAATTTCGTGGTGCTTTTCAAGCAGGATGATATGAATCTCAAACACGTCTATAATGACCATGTTAATACGGATATGACGTAACGTGCTTTAAAAAAATGTGCGTGAAATTCTGGAATTCTGTCAAGTATGCATTTATCACGATTGACAAGGATAGCGATATTAACGGAGGTCGATATAGACAAGGTTTTGATTATTTTCTCACCATTGATAAATGACTCATCGCTTGTAGTTGAAGAGACAATATTGCGCATGCCGTGGTAGTGACAACATGAAGAGCGAACAATTGTTGCGTGAGAAGGTTGTATTGCGTGAAATTGCCAAGGCGAGCGATGCAATCAGACGAAAGCATCGAATGATGAAACTTGGGAAAGATAGCGATCAGTAGAAAATGCAGGATGTATTTAAGCCTTTAAGACTTTATAGTGGGGCCATTGGAGAAATTGGTGTCGTATAAAAACGGTGAGGTGGTGGTGAAGGAGGAAATTAGGGATGAAAAGTGCATGATAATGTTGAAGAAGGAGATGCATTAAATAGTGTGAAACATCAAAATGAGGCACATGATTCCTTGAAGAGTGAAACACAAGATTCGTTTAAATTGATATATGAGGATGATGACTCGCAAAATGTCGATGAGCTGATCAGCGAATATCTCCTACTATTACAAACAGATGGAAAGGCAAGCTTGGATGTATTATATGGTATACGAAATCTCGCTAACAACAAATTAATGATAGGCAATTCTCCGATAATTTTCGACTCTCAGCATATTCGTGTGGGAGATGCGAGTTATGCGAAAACTGTTGGATTAACGGAGCTGTTGTTTAAAAAAGTGCCTAATGTCGAAACTCTCACACCGGATGATTTGAAAAACTACGAAAACATTGTAGTCTCGACGAATGCGCACAAAAAATTGTACAAGCCTAATGAGGCTATACGACGTAACACCAGCCACAAATTTATCACATATATCGCAAAAATATAGTCGATCATCATCTGGGACAGGGCATGCCAAAGTATAAGCGAGATAGAAAAAACACCCACTTGGACTATATTTATTGGGACAATCCAAAAGAGCTAGTGGATCGTCTTCGCTTGCTTCTGGCATCCCAAGCAGCCGGAAATTTATCACATGCGAATGAAATTATATCGATTATCGAGGAATTGCGTGAAGCTGAAATCATTTATTAACTCGACATCGGAGAATTTACGCATTCTCACCATGAGTGTCGATGTGTTTGGACGTCATTCAAGTAGTAGTGTACTCCACAGTAAGCAAGGTCCTCCAGGTCGACCAGGGATTGGCTTTAGAATTACCACAGAGGGTCATTGTGACTTGGGGCAGAAACGATTGTGTAACATTGCAAATCCGGAAGGAGAAGATGACGCCATCGCTCTAAGTGCGTTACAAAAGAAATCCCGAACTATCATTAAGAACATACGAAAAGAAATGAATGAGAGTAGTTAGTTATTGGTTAATGGACTTGAAGCTACGATACGAGACATTGCGAGGACACTCGAGGCCGATGTCAAAACTCTACAAGATTTAGCGATTCGTAGTTCAAACCTCATTGCTGAATTGGACGTACGACTGAGTGGACTGGAAAGTGAACGAAAAAAGAGGCGCTCTCGTGCTGGAGCTACATAAGCCTGCACGACGAAAATATCCTCGTCGACATGTGGACATCCGCGGCTTGGACGAGACCTGGCAAGCCGATCTCGTCGATATGTCATCATACGCGCGTCACGACTCCAAATACAAATTTCTCCTCACCGTCATCGATAACTTCTCAAAATTCGTCTGGGCCGTGCCAATGCTGAGTAAAAGTGGTAACGATGCAGTAGCAGCAATGAAGTCGATCCTCGATAAGGGACGCATACCGCAGAACTTACACGTTGATCGACGAAAATAATTCTACAATTGTGACTTCAAGGCCGTCATGAAGAAGTACAATATTCACATGTATTCAACATATAGCAACTTGAAGGCATCCATTTGCGAGCGTTTCAATCGTACATTGAAGAATAAGATGTGGACACAATTTAGTCTTCGTGGTAATTATAAGTGGATCAATATTTTTGATAATCAAGTAGCCGAGTACAACGATTCTGTACACCGCACCATTAAGATGAAGCCGATAAATGTCAACGCGGAAAATGAGAAGCAACTGCAGGACATTTTCAATAAGCCTCCAATGAAAAGATCGCCGAAATTCGCCGTTGGTGATCAAGTGAGAATCAGAAAATTTAAGACTGTTTTCGAAAAGGGTTACACCCCAAACTGGACAACGGAAATATTTACAATCTAAACTAAATAAAGATGAACCGATCGCCGGTGGTTTCTACGAACAAGAGCTTCTCAGGGTCAAGCACCCCGATATCTATCTCATTGAAGCGGTATTGAAGAAGCGTGGTAATCGAATGTTTGTAAAATGGCTAGGGTTCGACAATATCCATAGTACAGTCAATAACAATAGTTGGATAAGTAAATCCGATTTGTAGTCGATAATAAAGAAAGTGGAAAAATATGTGTGTAGTATGACTCGTGACCTGCTGGTCGTCCTCGCATCCTTCCAAGGCCTCCGACCGACTCCACAGCAGGTTTGCTTCCCCCCTTCTCGTCGTCATCCTTTCTCTTGGAACGTGAGGAGATGGATAGAGTGAATAAACACATGGGATTATAAAAACTCCGTTTCTTTATTTACGGGAAATAACAAATCCATTCTTGCACGATATATACAACAACAAACATAATTTTAACATCGAGTGAACAAAATATATACATAATTTTCACGAGTTTCATACATCGATATTCATGAAAAATGTACACAATTTTACATCAAGGTTGGGGGAAAAAAAATATAAAACTTTTCACGACGGTATTCTATAATGCACCCATGGTAGGGTAGCAGAGGTCCCAGGTATGATATACCGCTTATCGTCATGAGGGCTCAGAGCAATTTTCGTCTCGCGAATGGTGTAGACTTTGTGTAATTTTTATCGAATGCTCGTTTGAGTACGCTCCATTTCAATATTTTCCTTCAAGCATTGAGCATAATCGTCAAACATGATTGTCCTCGCCACAACGCTACTCTTGACGCCTTTAACTTTTTTCGTGTCCTTACCCTCGACACGTGTCGCGTACATTTTCGATCGAAGTCCAATGAACTCGCTCATAATTGCTCCATTACATTCGTCCTTCATGAGACCGGGTACCTTCTTGTTGACGAGCGGTATACCATATCTATTGTCCGCTGAATAATCGCGCGTGTCAAATTTTGAAATGTCGAGCTTCATGTCAACATATATATCATCGCTCTCAATGTCATACATGAGACTATGCGTATCGGTATACATGACTTTACATTTATCTCGATACAGAGGTACCATATACTCATGATGAAATCCATACAAGCACGTTTTGCATATGTCGAGTATGCACACACCCACATATATCGGCTTGTTGAATTTCACCTCGAGATTGCGCAATTCCACGGCAACGAGGTTTTCCGAAAAAACACTTTGGCTGTGGAAGTTTGGCTTCGCAATCATTGCCTATGCGCCATATCTGCCCTCCCATCTTGTTAAAAGCTTTACATCTACATGATTGCGCACATTCTCCATCGTTTTGCCAAAGACCGCATTATTCATTAACTTGAATAAATTCTTTTCAAAATCGTTTTTGGCAAGCGTTCGAAACTGGGTATTTAACTCAATATACGAACGCAGCCATGTGGATTGTGTAAACTGTAGGACTCTATGGATTTTCGTGAGGCGGAGCCCATGGCGTACACACTGTTGTAAATTCCGGTAGTGTTTGATGTAGCGTTTTTTATCGCAGACAGTTGCTAACAGCTTTTCTTGTCGCTTACCCGGCGGTTTTTCATGTATTGGACAAAACGGTAGGTCTTTGTGCGCATCATGTAGAGATTGGGAATATTCCAAGTCGACTTCAAGGACGTAGCCTATAGGTGAGTCTAGCGCGATGCATGATGGATCAAAATTGGACACGTCGTTGACCCATCGAAAATCTGCATACGGTAAGGGCTGGCACATTGCCCATCCATACAAATTGTTGACATAAAAATACATCAAGTATGATGATGCTTTCGATGGATCAAACGACTCCATGTACTTGTTATTAGCGTGTGCATATCGGTTTGAGCATTGACTCAGACCACCGCGTATACCCCGCTCAATGAATAAAACCATGTCGATGTCAGTTAGTAATTCAAACTTGACATTCGAGTATTTCAACATTGCATCCCAGGTATATCCGGGCAATATGTAGTAATACGCGGGATCTAGGCCATAGCTCTCAACGCATGTATTTCGAAAGTTTTCGAAAATATCGGCTAATAACAAGACATCTGTCTTCAGATACAAATCGCTATAGTCGCCCAGCGTTCGAATAGAGAACCGTTCCCAAACGTTCTCAACATGTGCGTCCTCGCTCTCACATACTGTACCATCTGTCAGGGAACTGTAAAATGCGATACGTGGTGGTAGGCAAGTGTCGTCTAGCTTGGTCACGTCCTCAATATATTCATAAGGGAAGACCCCTTTTCGCGTCAGCAAACTGAAATCGTCTGTCGAGAGAGTTGGGAATTGCGTGCGTAAAATTTTGAGTTCGTCCTTGGTCAAAAATGAGGCTAATTTGTCGAAACTGGGGTTGAGGAATTTGTATGAGTCGATAAAGCGCAATTGGATCTTATGTTTTGAATGATCTGTAATTTCAACATGCTTCGTGAAGGAGATGTATTTCTCCTTTGTGATTGGAAGCACATCGGTTCTTCCTTCGAACGCTGTGGCTACTTCCTTGATTATAAAATGTGCATCATAACCGGATAAATTGTGGAAAACTACTGGAATGAAAAATGACTGTTTGTAATTTAGGTTGCAGTTGGAATCGGCAGGGCCTCTATAGCGCCCAGTCAGATGGCAATGATCTCGAACGCGTACATCTTCTTGCGCAAATGGTTTCTCACATATGTGGCATTAAGTCGCTGGTCGAAAAGTAGCCCACTCACTCGGTGTTAAATGCACCATTGGTACATTATCACAAAAAGTTTCTTTTATCCGCAGTGCTAGATTTTTTAGTTCTTCCCCAAACCACGATACACAATCGGCACTGCGACGCGAGTGATGTGAAGATAATGAATCGTCATACGAACAACACACATAGTATCCGATACTAAATACTTCATGGTGTTGATACCTATCTTTCGCTAGGTTCTCCCCATCGGTCTTTGCCAACACACACTCCAAATCAGCATACACAATGAAGGGATGTCGCTCTTTCCGGCTAAAGTTGCTGAACTGGACTGAAGTTGCTGAAGTGGACTGAAGTTGCCACTTATTGGTGTCGTTTGATAGTCGGATCGCGCAGTCATTTATTGCTCCACAATCGACCTCGTGCGATTGCAGTTTTTCCTCTGATCCGAAGTAGTGCAAACATCTGGAAAGATAAAAAGATTGTTTTGTTTAATTCATCTAGCATATATGATTATATATATATATATATATATATATATATATATATATATATACATATATTCGTTTAATTACATACCGATCACAAATATATTTTTTATGTTCCATTTTGGTCAGTTGTGCCCTCACGAGTCTCGACAGGTTTTTGATCCATACGAAGTGTCCCACATTGCTGTCCTCGGTATCTTGCATTTACAGCAAATTGATGTGCTTTTCCTTCTTGTGTTCAGTTACGCGTATCGGAACAATGTCCTTTTTGATGGTGGTGGTATACACGTTGATCGATACATTGTTATGAGCTTTAAATTTTTTTATTTGATGTATAGTCACCGGGAATTCGATATCCTGGAGATTCAGTACTTTCGAATAATGAGGATAAGAAGATGGACGAGCATTGTGCTGTTCAGTCGGGTGTAGAGCAGCGATAACTGCCCATGCGAAACACGCGTTATCTTTGGATTTTACGTTAATCATTCCGCGGCATCATTATTTCCCGCGGCAATGATATGGAGCACCCGGCACGTATCGGATTATACTTATTCACGTTTATTGTGAGGTTAAGTATTTTCTGCAGAGCCCAGCCACTATCACGTTCTTGGAATTCATCGAGTAAGGTTAAAGTGGGCTCAATATCACGTTGTTCATACCACTCGTTCAAATCGCTTGTGCTAAATACTTCGCAGTTTCGGGTGATGACCCTTTTATTCGCATGTTTGTCACCACTCGCGAATTCACCATTAAACACTGTATTAATTTTAATGCTGTTCTGCTTGCCGATCATATTTTGCTTATGATGAAGCACTAGGACGGGAGCATCATTTAGAAACTGTCTCGGTTCGATGTGGCTGCGATTGATGATGGAACCGGTCAGTATCCGACTCTCGAAGGATGTTTCAATCTCCCGCCAGATTAATTCATGATCACCATGTCCTGCGCCCGTGTGTATGAAATGGCTCCGCATACAATTCCTCAATCCTTCCAGACGCGCTATTTGGGCTATAAGCGAGTGTTGATGTCCAATTAATAATCGCGAACCAAGGTACTGATGTACCTCTAGACCATACGATACTTTGAATCTTATTATATTTGCATAATTTAAAAAGTTATATAAAAGTATAAACTTTCTACTCTATCACATAACTATTACACATTACATGAAATATATTTCGTCTCATAGACTTTGGTGTAATGATTGAAGTATCCGTCCTAAGCCACAGCAGCGCAGGTTTAAGGTTCGAATTGAAGTGCCGTCAGCTTGCCGGTGGAAAAAGAAATATCTGATTTCTCCTGAAACCTATGACGCTATATTAGATGTTTTGTCCGAGGACAGTCGAATATTTATCAGCAGTGGATATCACGTGGCCCCGACGGGGTGACCTGAATTTGAGTGAACCGACGGACAACCCGATAACTCTACCTATCAATGTAACCCTGTCTGACTCACACTGGCGCCACAGGCAATAGATCCCATCGCTAATAATCCCGGCAGTTGATGCGACGGTACAATTAAAAATTCGATATGGGTGATTCGTAATAGGTGACGCACTCTGAACTGGCAGGTTAAGGGGGGTACCCCGAGTCTAGTTGTCAGGGCTTTTTTGTTTTCTTCAAATAGTTTTAGAATAGGAAGCATTAGGATTTAGGCGTTGGATGCATTGTTGTAGGACTACAGTCCGCCATGATCGACGACGCCACTCGGCCCTCGAATCTGAGCGCGGGGCACGTAGCAGATGACAACCAAGGCGGACAGGCAACTGTCTCGCGTGTGCGGGCGATTTGACGTTTTGTGTATCGTCTGCTAATACTTTCCGTCATCTTGGGTGCACAAGTTCAGAGCGTGTGTCAACCGCGCGAAACGCAAGCGAAAGTGCGTGAATTGTCTTTTCGGGTATTCGTCGCTTTTTCATCCTTCGCCGGTATGAGAAAAAAAATGCATCTAATCATTTTCTAAGCTTTACCATGTAGATAAGTATCAATAATATCGCAGGTGGAAACTAAAGTTATATTCCTTGTAAGAGTCGATGAGAGAGGATGGCCAGAAAAGCGAACGAATGCGCAAAAGTAAAAAAGGATGCGAGAGATGATAAGTATCATTGAAGAGAAAAGAGGAAGGAAAGAAAGATAATGAGTGGCACGGTCAGATAATAACGAAGGGTAAAAGAGCGACGAATAACAGGCGCCGATACCCGATAAGACAATTCACGATCATTCGCTTGTGTATGGAGCCTAGATACCAGGAGGTTCAGCGAGGCCCTTCAACTCGTCCACAAAACGAGAACGAGAAATGATGACGCTGGGGTGCTCCGGCACCTATATGTATATAGATATACGCTAAACATGGGTGCGATCTAAGACAGATCACAGATGATGTACCCTCATTCGTGTTAAGGGACAACACCACTCTAGGATTTTGGAAAGACGTTTTCTTGCCTAAAAATACTTTGGTATCATAAAAACAATATGCAATTGGTCCTGTAGCGATTTTTATTTATTTAAAGGTTGACTTATCGATTTGGCCACAGCGCCTAAACCATCCCAATGGACTGGTTAAGAAGGCAAGCATGCTAACCACTCGACCATCCAACTGGTTCAACTTATATAACTAATGTTAGGATCATGACGTTTGTCGTAGTGAATCTGCCTATGGTTATAACCATGTACCTTGTTTTTGCCGGCAACGGAACGTCACAGCGTGCCGCCAATGTGCTCTAACCTAGCCTGAACAACGTATTCTAAATTTTCCGCCTCAATGCCGCGATAACGTGCCTCGTTTTTATTGGCAACGAAGCGTCACAGCATGGTGCATTTATGACTGAAACGCGATATAAAGATGACATAACTCCAAATCTGGAGCTTGCCCTATCAGTACCGTTGTTGCAGCAGGTGATCGTTGCGTATATTTGCTGCAAACTTGCCGTCGTGGCATCATACATTTATTTCGCCAAACCACGCACTGTAGCGCAAATTTTCAGCTTATTGCGGAAGCAAAAGACAGCATATTGATGTCACGGTGTGCCGCCGTATGCTGTCCTCTTGCCGTTATAATGCTGACATGTGAATTTTCACAGCACGTTTGTCTATCAGAGTTACTATATATGTAGGTGCCGCTGCACCCTAGCGCCATCACTTCGACACAGCTTCGGCAGAGATTAGTAGGGAGATGCACAACGCTCCCCTTTTTGGCGTGCTTCGTAAATGGCGCTAAATCGCGGCGGCGAGTTCGGGAGTATGATTTCGCGATCATCGCCTCTATCGAGGTTGCAGATTCCCTTGTAACCGCGCGAGTCCGTGATCACCGCTCAAGTCGGTATCGCAGTCAGCGAGAACACGAATGGGTAGCCCGGTGGGGGAAAAGTCTCTGCCCCTCGCAAATCGCGCTCGCTCGACAGGTAAACGGAGGGATGTTTTCCGTCCGATCGAGATCGACATATATGTGTGGCCGTACTGCGGATTGGAATATGCATTAAATGAATTTCAAAGTGAAAAACATGTATCGAGAGCATTGTTTTCTCTCGGTTGCCCTTTTATGCCGAAAATGCGGGTTAAAAAAATTAACGACGAACCGCATTGAAAAATAAAACGCCGAAACGATCGTGGACGGTTCAAAAAGAAATCTTGAGCCTTTGCCGCGATCGTTTCGAATTTTTTTTTTTCAACAGTAAACATTGTGGATAAGGGTGTATCATAAATGTTTCTTTATCTGCAATGAGCATTGTGGCTGAGTTCACAGCGTGGCGGATTAACGATGCTTATGGTCCGGGTTCAATCCCCGGTGAATCAACTTTTTTTTCTTTTTTTTCTATTCAGAAAATTTCGAACTTAATGCTGAGGCATTATTTATGATATTAAATTCGTATATGCTTAATAAAAAAAAAAAGACATTGCTACCGGGGATCAGTGCAGCCAGATCGCGCGTAAAAGTTACCTCCTCTCTAGTCTCTTACGCGCCCATCACAGAATCATAGTAGCACGTGTCCGTGAGCGAGCGACGCTTGGACATCGTCGGAAAGAGCCGAGCACGGTCAAAGTTTCCCGACCGCCCCTTCGGCAGCTATACCAATACATGGACGCTGATCACATTTACGTGCGGCCAAGCCGAAACGAAGGCTTCGAGGGAAAAAGCAATCTGAGCACGACTCGCGAGTAACTTCACCCGGCAGGTTGTCAACTCAGCACAGTGCAACTCGACACCGAGTCAGCCCGCCTGTTCAACTCTCCACTGTGTAACTCGACGAAGCGGGCAATTCGACATAGAGCCACGTCGACGGCCGTAGCAGCTCGACATTTCTCCGACGCTCGCGTATCCCCACTCTTCAGATTCGGGCCGAGCGATTCGCTGCCCTGTGTCAACTCGACACCGAGTCCTCCCTACACAGCGTAGCATGCTCAACTTACACTTCCTAGCGGCTGTACTTTTTTCGAATCACCCATACCCGGGAACGAGAAATATACGAGCAAAATGTTTTCGCATGTACCGACTACACGCTCTGTCAGTTCTCTAGTTTATCGACTGATTTTAAATGCAAATTTCACGGGCGGCATTTTGATATAACTTTATTCTTTAATAATGCCACGAATATATATTTAGTCTCCTAAAATTTTAATTCTTCCATAATTCGGGAAAAAGCGTCGTTTTTGAGTACTTGAGAACAACGATAAGCAATACTAAGAGAACTGAAAACTTATATAATTATCGTGTGAAAGAAAAACTGGTGGCCTCGTACAGTTGGACAGTTTTTCGTTGCCGTTGAATATAGGATTATGTTCTTCAAGAGGATGTTTAATTGTGTTCTGAATTTCGTTTCTTGTGGCTCTTGGTTTATTCGTAAAAATCATCGTGCAAAGTCTAAATTTTATAATCAACTTTTTAATCATCAAAAATATCGCTGAAAAAATTATATGCAGTTACAAGAAATTAATATCATGAAACGATTGGAATTAATATTGTTGTCAATATTCCTTATATATGTTCCTTTCATTACAGATTGAAACGTCCACATTATTATTATCCATGTTGTTCAAATACTTAATGCCAAAGAACAGTGCATGTCGGATATATTTATTTTTCATTAATATATGACATATCGTCTACTATATATGAAAAAATTGAATCATCATATAACATGAATACGCTGTGTTGAAAAGCGCAGAATCATTAAGGGGGGGGTGGAAGGTTAATTTGCTCTAAAAAGCATATTTTCGATATTTGTGTTGACGTACTGTTTATATATATTTATTTATATAATTAGTATAAAATGAAAGGACATTTAAAGAATATTCTGTGAAATTTTCGTTACTAATTGTGCAGAAATGAGCCAGTGACAGGAAATCTTCTCAGAAGCCACAAAAAAAGTTACATTGCGGTGAACTGCATAACTCACCACTGGATCACCCGAAAAAAAATCCAACAAGATCGTATCATTTAATAAGTTTGTCGAGGTAACGCTGTGGAGTTTTTTTTTGTTTTCAATTTTCAGTCACACTTAGAAGACAACATAGCGATTTTTCATTTAAAAAATTGGAACCTTTATTATTGCAAAATGAATTAAAATGTTGAAAAACAAACTCGACAGCGTTACCTCAAGAAACTTATTAAGTAATACAATCTTCTTGGATTTTTTTCGGATTATCCAGTGGTGAGTTATGCAGTTCACCGCAATGTAACTTTTTTTTTGTGGCGTCTGAGAAGATTTCCTGTTACTGGCTCATTTCTGCACAATTATTAACGAAAATTTCACAGAATATTCTTCAAATGTCCTTTTATTTTATATTTATTATATAAATAAATATATGTAAAGAGTACGTCAACAAAAAATATCGTAAATATGCTTTTTTATAGCAAATTAACCTTCCACCCCCCCACCCCCTTAATGATTCTGCGCTTTTCAACACAGCGTATTCATATTATACGATTATTCAATTTTTTCATATATAGTATACGATATGTCACACATTAATGAAAAATAAATATATCCGACATGCACTGTTCTTTGGCATTAAGTATTTGAACAACACGGATAATAATAATGTGGACGTTTCAATCTGTAATGAAAGGAACATATATGAGGAATATTGACAACAACATTATTTCTAATCGTTTCATGATATTAATTTCTTGTAACTGCATATGATTTTTTCAACGATATTTTTGATGATTTAACAGTTGATTATAAAATTTAGACTTTGCACGATGATTTTTACGAATAAACCAAGAGCCACAAGAAACGAAATTCAGAACAAAATTAAACATCCTCTTGAAGAACATAATCCTATATTCAACGGCAACGAAAAACTGTCCAACTGTACGAGGCCACCAGTTTTTCTTTCACACGATTATTATATAAGTTTTCAGTTCTCTTAGTATTGCTTAGGGGCCGTCCATAAATTACGTCATCGACTTTTGCTGATTTTTGACCCCCCCCCCCTGAAATCATCCTATCCGTCATATCGTTGTGATCAAATTAACGTTACCGTCATCTAACGACCAGACCCCCCCCCCCCTATTTTAAAATGACGTAATTTATGGACGGCCCCTTATCGTTATTCTCAAGTACTCAAAAACGACGCTTTTTTCCCGAATTATGGAAGAAGTAAAATTTTCGGAGACTAAATATATGTTCGTGGCATTATTAAAGAATAAAGTTATAACAAAATGCCGCCCGTGAAATTTACATTCAAAATCAGTCGATAAACTAGAGAACTGACAGAGCGGGTAGTCGGTATATACGAAAACATTTTGCTCGCATATTTCTCGTACCCGGGTATGGGTGATTCGAAAAAAGTACAACCGCTAGGAAATGTAAGTTGAGCACGCTACGCTGTGTAGGGAGGACTCGGTGTCGAGTTGACACAGGGCAGCGAATCGCTCGGCCCGAATCTGAAGAGTGGGGATACGCGAACGTCGGAGACATGTCGAGCTGCCATGGCCGTCGACTTGGCTCTGTGTCGAGTTGCCCGCTTCGTCGAGTTGAACAGTGGAGAGTTGAACAGGCGGGCTGACTCGGTGTCGAGTTGCACTGTGCAGAGTTGACACTCTGCCCTTCACCCGACGGCACGCGGGAAGCTTTTAGATGATTTCAATGCTTATTTAGCTCTTGATTCTCTGCGGTATTAATGCATTGAAAAAATGTATCGCCCACTCTGATCGCTTATTTTTTTAGTTTATACGTTAATTTAAATATAATAATAAATCTAAATTACAACTTATTTATCTTAAATAAAATTGTTTACGCTTTACTCACACCCGTCCTTATGTCAAATAAATTACAATTCATAAAAGTAAGCGGAAATATATTTATATTCGTATTATTATATTAATTCTCATACTTTCATCGAGCGATGAAGCATTATGGGGTTACGTGGTGTAAATTTTTGTCCAAATTTTTCATAATTTCTCATATTTTAGTCATATTTGAGATTTTCGGACAAAAAATAATTTAAAACAGATTTAAGTTATGGTCTATTTCCCAAAAACATATTTTTTTCACTGAATATTTATGATTTCTCATTTTTTTCCCGGAAATTTCTCTTTTTCCTATGACCTGCGTGAACGGCTGCGGAGATATTCGGAGAGAAGTTAAAGATGAAAAGAAATGAGATTTTCTTAAAAAAAACTTGTTCTTATTTTTTTTCGGAACTTTTTCTTTTTCTTATTGATGAAAGGCTGCGGAGATATTCGGAGAAAAGTTATAGATGAAAAAAAAATTAGATTTTCGTAAAAAAAACTTATTACATTTTTTTATCCCTCATAATTCTGAGAAATAATGAATTTCCGAAATTTTTGTGAACATTATTTTCCTTAAGGGGTAACACCACTGTAACGGCCTGCCACGAAGCGTGTTAGACAAATAATACTTGGGGTAATTATTAAGCATATATTGAAGTATATTGCAAACAAAATTTACGGGAAAATATTACAAAATGGCGACACTGCAGCAAATTCTTCCGAGGCATGTTGAACGTAAGGTGCTCTGCGGCACGTAGTATAACTTGTGCCAATCTGATACCAATCTGGACAAAATAATTTTATTTTAAATTAATCTAGATGAGTGTAGCTAGTGAACCACGTAGAGGATTCTAGAAATATTGATTTTTAAGTAATTGCCGAGTATTTGACTAAAAATGTTCATTTAGGCTTAATAAAACAAAATTTTTTTTTTAGATTAAAACTGGCACAGTTATACTGCGTGCCGCAGACGTTCGACATGCTTCGGAAGAATTGCTGCAGTGTCGCCATTTTGTAATATTTTCGGATGAAAATTTCTAGCAATATACTTAAGTATATGCTAAATAAATACCACAAATATTATTTTTTTATCACATTTTCTTCCGCCAAAAAAAATATTTAAAAATACGCTTCCTGTAAAGACATTACAGTGGTGTTACCCCTTACAGTCTTCATATAATTTCCCAGATTTTCCCGTGATCGTAATCAAAATGATAAAATATTCGGAGAAATTCGGAGAAACTCGGATGTTTGCGTAAAAATAATTGTCCGCAAAACTCCAAATTCTTCATATTTGTTCCAATTCATAGAAAAATTCGGACATTTTTTTCGGAAAAAATCGGAGTTTTTCGGAATAAAAATTGCACTAGGGGCGCGGGATCGTTCCCCGCGCTCAGTGCTTTTTTAAAATTATTATTACTATTAATTCTTATTTGATTAGTTATTTTTATTAGTTATCATCATTATTTTAATTAGTTATCGTTTAGCGGCGAAAAATTGACCGCGCACTCTGACCGCTTATTTTATTAGTTTGTACGTTAATTTAAATATAATAATAAATCTAAATTACAACTTATTTATCTTCTAAAAAATTGTTTGCGCTTTCCTCACACCCGTCCCTATGCTAAATAAATTGTAATTCATAAAAGTAAGCGGAAAGTTATTTATATTCGTATTATTATATTCATTCTCATATACTTTCATCAAGCGATAAAGCATTATGATAATGCTTTATCGCTTGATGAAAATATATGAGCGTATAGTATATGAAAGAAGTATATAGTATATGAGCGTAAGTATATGAAAGTATTTGACTAGTTATTGAATGAATATAATAATACGAATATAAATATATTTCCGCTCATATACTTTCATCGCTTGATGAAAGTATATGAGCGGAAATATATTTATATTCGTATTATTATATTCATTCAATAACTAATCAAATAAGAATTAATAGTAATAATAATTTTAAAAAAATCACTCAGCGCAGGGAACGAACCCGCGCCCTTGCGGACCGAAGCCAGGAACGCTACCAACGGGACCATCTCATCGCTTGTAAATACGTGCACTTTCTGGTACTTACGATTCGCGGCCGGATACATTGTGATAATGCTTTATCGCTTAATGAAAGTATATGAGAATTAATATAATAATACGAATATATTTCCGCTTACTTTTATGAATTACAATTTATTTGGCATAGGGACGGGTGTGAGTGAAGCGCAAAAAAAATTCAGAAGTAAAAGAAGTTGTAATTTAGATTTATTATTATATTTAAATTAACATATAAACTAATAAAATAAGCGGTCAGAGTGCGCGGTAAATTTTTCGACACTAAAAGATAACTAATTAAAATAATAATGATAACTAATAAAAATAACTAATCAAATAAGAATTGATAGTAATAATAATTTTTAAAAAAGCACTGAGCACGGGGAATGATCCCGCGCCCCTAGTGCAATTTTTTTATCGAAACACTCCGATTTTTTCCGGAAATTTTTTCCGAGTTTTCCTATGAATTGGAACAAATGTGAAGAATTCGGAGTTTTGCGGACAATTATTTTTACGCAAACATCCGAGTTTCTCCGAATTTTTCCGAATATTTCGTCATTTTAATTACAATCACGGGAAAATCTCGAAAATTATATGAAGACTTTAAGGGGTAACACTACT
The DNA here is from genome assembly GCA_964007375.1 of Ophion obscuratus. Classification (NCBI taxonomy): domain Eukaryota; kingdom Metazoa; phylum Arthropoda; class Insecta; order Hymenoptera; family Ichneumonidae; genus Ophion; species Ophion obscuratus. The sequence continues at coordinate 68,397,623 of OZ023312.1, read as the reverse complement.
GTAACGGCCTTCCAGGAAGCGTATTTTTTTATATTATTTTTTTGGCGGAAGAAAATGTGATAAACAAATAATACTTGCGGTGTTTATTGAGCATATATTTAAGTATATTGCTATAAGGTTTTCATCCGAACTGCAGCAATTCTTCCGAAGCATGTCGAACCTCTGCAGCATGCAGTATAACTGTGCCAATTTTAATTTGAAACAAAGAATTTTGTTTTATTAAGTCCACGAGTGTAGCTACTGAACCACGTAGGGGATATTCGATAAGTTGATTAAAACAATATTTATTAACAAATAACTGTCTTTAAAAAAATGAACATTTTTATTCAAATACTTTAGCTACACTTATCTAGTTTAAATTTAAAAAAAATCATTTTATCCAAATTAAAATTGACACAAGTTCTACTGCGTGCCGCAGAGCACTTTTAGTTTAACATGCCTCGGAAGAATTTGCTGCAGTGTCGTCATTTTGTAATATTATCGCATACATTTTTTGACGTGAAAACGTCTTATAATTCGATGGAGCCGGCTGCACGCACGAAAAAACATGACTCATGTGGCGTTACCTCGCTCTGAGGCGTTCCATTTAAGGCTTGAAGTGCAAGCGAGAGCGCGGAACGAGCGACAAAGAGGCACAATCGGCCTCCATGTTCGGCAGCGTTCGACATCTGTCTCTCTCCTACTTGAGTGATGGTCTCTGCACACTGCGAGCGACGAGCGACGAGCGATGAGCGATATCCAATGGCAACGTCACTCTCATAGAGCATTTCCGTCATACTCGTGCTCTCATTGGATATCGCTCATCGCTTGTCGCCTATCGCGCGCAGTCTGCAGAGGCCATGAGCGATGCGTCCGCGTGGACAGCTGCTATACAATAATACATTTACATGTTTCGTCAAGTATGAAGTGCAGTGAAAAGTGAATGTGGTGTCAATTGTTTATAGCAACGATAATTGCGGCGATAAAGGTAATGATTCTTTCGATATTAAATATATGTTCAGTGATATTTTGTCGAATATTCGTGCTTTCATCATTAAAATAAATAGCATCGGTCCGCTAGTGCAGCAATTGTAGGTTATGCTATAATTGACAAAACTATAACAATAAGTTAACAGAACTATTTCACGATGAGTAAAAAATCAATTGCTTTACTATTCGATCGAAATAATTATCGAGCGTAGCTATGATTTCAAAAAATTAAAACATAAATGTTAAATCTTCCACATATCATAACAACGTGTCTGAAATGACAGGTTGGACCAGCCAGCCGTCAAAGGGAACAATTTTCTCCTATGTCAAACACATTGAGGCGGGCGTTTTAAAAGCTAGAGTTACAAAAATTTTAATGATGTTTCCAAATTTTAAATTTTAAATTTAAGATTTATGAACAATAATTTAATCACAGTTTATTCTTATAATACATTATTCAAAATTATTACTTTTTTACAACAAATTACAATTAAATTTGCAAAAATAATTAAGTAACTAATTGAACAACAACTTTTATTCAGTTTACTTGCTGAAAGAAATAATGTCAATACAAAATTTATTATTATAAAATAATAAAATCAAAAATTAAATTTTAACAGTCGAGTAGAAATTTAAACAATAAATTTTATTCAAGTATTTTGTAAATTTAAAATGATTTTCTGAACGAAGAATTTTATGAAAAAATAAAAGTTGTAAAACAATTGCTCAAAGCATATTCATACTTGTAAAAACTATGTACATTGTAAAAAAAATAAATAAAAATTGACATAATTGTATTTATGCGTACAAATAAATGTAACTTGATCAATTCAATTGTGATTTCCATTTACCTCCTTCTCTATATCCATACAAAATATCTATCAAACAAATAAAATTAAAATTTTCTTTTGAAAAATGAAACCATTCCATCAGTATTTTCTTATGACGTTGTCACGTTCATCTATCGTCAGTAAACCGACTTTTTTCAATATACTTCAATATATGCTTAATAATTACCCCAAGTATTATTTGTCTAAAACGCTTCGTGGCAGGCCGTTACAGTGGTGTTACCTCTTAAGGAAAATAATGTTTGCAAAAATTTCGGAAATTCATTATTTTTCTGAATTATGAGGGATAAAAAAATGTAATAACTTTTTTTTAAGAAAATCTATTTTTTTTTCATCTATAACTTTTCTCTGAATATCTCCGCAGCCGTTCACTCAATAGGAAAAAGAAAAAGTTCCGGAAAAAAATAAAAACAAGTTTTTTTTACGAAAATCTGATTTTTTTCATCTTTAAATTTTCTCCGAATATCTTCGCAGCCGTTTACTCAGGTAATAGGAACAAGGAAAATTTCCGGAAAAAAATAATAATCCGATTTTTTTTACGAAAATCTCATTTCTTTTCATCGTTAACTTTTCTCCGAATATCTCCGCAGCCGTTCACTCAGGTCATAGGAAAAAGAGAAATTTCCGGTAAAAAAATGAGAAATCATGAATTTTCAGTGAAAAAAATGTGTTTTTGGGAAATAGAGCAGATCTTGAATCTGTTTTAAATCATTGTTTCTCCGAAAATCTCAAATATGACTAAAATATAAGAAATTATGAAAAATTTGGAGAAAAATTTGCACTACGGGCCCCTGCGGACCGAAGCCAGGAACGCTACCAACGGGACCATCTCATCGCTTGTAGAATATGTGCACTTTCTGGTACTTACGATTCGCGGCCGATTGGGTGGTTGGCTTGTTTTTGGGGATAATGCTTTATCGCTTCATGAAAGTATGAGAATTAATATAATAATACGAATATAAATATATTTCCGCTTACTTTTATGAATTATAATTTATTTGGCATAAGGACGGGTGTGAATAAAGCGTAAACAATTTCATATAAGATAAATAAGTTGTAATTTAGATTTATTATTATATTTAAATTATCGTATAAACTAAAAAAATAAGCGATCAGAGTGCGCGATACATTTTTTTGTATACATTAATAACGCAGAGAATCAAGAGCTACACAAGCATTGAAATCATCTAAAAGCCTCGCGCGTGCCGTCGGGTGACGTCACGCGCGAGTCTTGCTCAGATTTCTTTTTCCCTCGAAGCCTTCGTTTCGGCTTGGCCGCACATGAACGTGCTCAGCGTCCATGAGTTGGTGTAGCTGTCGAAGGTGCGGTCGTTAATTTTGTTAACCCGCTTTTTCGGCATAAACGGGCAACCGAGAGAAAACAATGATCTCGATACATGTTTTTCACTTTGAAATTCATTTAATGCATATTCCAATCCGCAATACGGTCACGCATATATGTCGAGCTCGATCGGACGGAAAACCTCGCTCCGTTCACCTGTCGAGCGAGCGCGATTGGCGAGGGGCAGAGACTTTTCCCCCTCCGAGCTATCCATTCGTGTTCACACTGACTGTGATACCGACTTCAGCTGTGATCACGGACTCGCGCGGCTACAAGGGAATCTGCAACCTCGACAGAGGCGATGATCACGAAATCATACTCTCGAACTCGCCGCCGCGATTTAGCGCCATTTACGAGGCACGCCGAAAAGGGGAGCGTTGTGCATCTCCCTATTAATCTCTGGTTTCGGGGACGCTTTTTTCAGCGTTTTCGCATTGCCGCTGAACCTCCTGGTATATAGGCTCCATGCGCTTGTGTTCCGTGCGACTTGACATACGCTCTGAACTTGCGCACCCAAGCTGACGGAAAGCATTAGCAAACGATACACGAAACGTCAAATCGCCCGCATAAGCGAGACTGATGCATATGTACCTTGGCTGTCATCTGCTACGTTCCGCGCGCTCAGATTCGAGGGCAGAGTGGCGTCGTCGATCAAGGTGAACTATAGCCCTACATCAAAACATCGAATGCCCAAATTCTAATGCTTCGTATTCAAAAACTATTTGAAGAAAACAACAAAGCCTTGACAATTACATTCGGGGTACCCCTCTGAACTCGCCAGTTCAGAGTGCGTCACCTATTATGAATCACCCTATATATGCATATATATAAACACACATGCACGCGCGCGCGCACACACACGCATACACACACGGACCGGAAAATTCTGTATCTTCGCGAGCTTTTTAGTGTACTTGTGTAGTACTTAGGTTGTACTTTCATATAATGGTGATACGAATTTTATGTTACAACAGTAAGATGATTTTTTTAATAAAAAATAAAATATTTACAAAAATATTATTCTTAAGGTTTAATAAATTTGTTTACAATTTTTTTAGTAAACTTACTTGGCTATTTTATATAAAGTTATTTCCCTTCTTTGTACATTGGAATTGAAAAAATATAATAAAACCATTGTTTAAATTAGAATAAAAAATATTCTAAGGTAAATCTGAATGTTTAATATGGTAAAACAAGCGATAATATTTTAGGGAGAATTTTGTATTACTTAGCGTTCTTTTATTATTGTTTAAAAGTTTTCGAAAGGGATTTCGTATCTTTTTGAAAGGAAAAAGAAAACTTTTCTGTTTAGCTTCAATTTAAAGAGAAGTGAATTTCAAATATGTCTGAAAAAACTATACCTCTATAGTTTAAAATTCGTATTGAGCACGGAAAACTATTTCCAGATATTTGAATTAATCGAAACCTGGGACATAGCATGCGTAACATTAGTTGTAGCATACATCGTTTACTAAATTTTTATTATTTTTATCAACTTGAAAATTCGTTTCCTTAAATTATGTTGAAGAACTAAAAGACATCCATATAATCGATATTGTCGAAAGAATTGTTATCGAATAAATTAATCATCCAAACCTTCAGAATAAATGCCATGTCGTACTTAGCCTTTTTCTTTGAGTTCGCAAATACATCCACTCCGAGCTTGCCGATGCTGCAGGTCACCGTGAACTGCGGCACGTGGGTCGAGCCCATCTTTAATGAATGTTGGTAGTTTCCCGGGGAAAAAGTTCATATCTGAATATATCTGAATCATCAAAAAAAAAATGTATAATCCGTGCAGACTGTAAAAGATGAGCAAAATCTTCGAATTTTTTTTCTTCGGTTTTTTAACGACTACTCAAAATTGACTGATGCAAAAAATGTTTGAGCTCAAGATCGCGAAACTAGAGATTCACACCTTCAATTTGCTTTCCTTTATTTTGCTGTACGACCATTTTACGAGGAGTTACAACTATTTGAAAATAACCCTAAAATTAGCGGACTTTTTCAATATCCTTTAATTATTTTGCCTAGTGTATATGAACATATCCACTCAGACATGAACTTTTTTCACGGGTTGGACTCTTCAAATTTTGTGTAACGCAGTACTCCTGCAATGATCGCGAATGATTCTTCAATTAATGCGACTACGAGGATCCTTTTATCTGACAATGTTGAAGACACTGATATTTTTTCTTCATCTTCATTTTTCAGTACCTACTTTTTTCTTCCCTGTATTCGATGGCAGAAAATTTCATATTTTTTACCGTTATTTTCTCCGTTATTCCGTAACTCTATGATTGCTCTCCGATCCATAATTTCAGAGAATGTTCTGTGGTCTGAACCTGCGATGCAAAGAACCTTCGTCAAATTTGTTTTTGGCTCTGAAAAGAGCCATTTGTTTTAGTTCTTGAGGTTACAACCTCCGTCAAATTAATGTGGCCCTAAAAAGGGCCCTTTCTTTTTTATTTGCACAGCTTCTTTGCACTTCTAACTTTTTATATTTGAATAACAATAAATTATATTTTTTGCACATCCTAATCCTACTCAGGCTTTCAGTTGTCAAAATCACGGTAAACATTAAAACTAGGACACTAGTAGCAGACGATGCTGCTCGGAGGCGCTGAGTTCGCCCGGATGTTGTGGTCTCGTGGCTATTGCAGAACGTCTCAAACGCGCCTACTGCGGATGTTGTCAGGAAAATGTTAATTAACTCTAATAAAGGTGTATGTTTCATGTTTATGACATGGCAGAAAGACTTAATTCGATTCAGCAAACCCACCGCGGGTGGAACAATTTCTAGTCATAAGTTCGCTTGGGAATTCGGTAAATATTATGATATCAGGGGGATTGAGTAGACGAATCGAGAAATGATCCAAACAAAATCGATACGAACAAATCACATTACATTGGTAAACTGCCATTAGATTTTTTTTCTCTGTCGCCGCTTTTTCGCGCAATATCGATTCAAAGTTAAAAGTCGTCTACTAAAAGCCCATCGTAAAACATTAAATTAAACATGTTTCCACTTCAAAATGCATTTTTTTTCATTATTATCATTCTGCTGTACTTAAAATGGAATTTCGTGTTTTATCTTCAAAATGCTCAATTTTTTTCTGGGGTATTGTAGTCATGAAAAAATGCGGTATTTTTTTTTAAGAGAACTTGAAATACATTTAAAAATCATATTTCTCTCAGGTGCAAATTCTTGGCGCACGACCCTCAGAAACCACATGGTCGCCTTATAGATGTCACCCTGTATGTGTACCATAATGGAATTAAGTATATATTTAAATTAAACAAAAATATATATATATATGTGCTCATAATCGTACGAGCAATACTCCATATTCTTGATTACGCCGTGCATCCGGGTGTATATGGATAATGACTCACTTTATTATCTGCTAAATAAGATAGTTAAGCTCTCAAGCTGCGAAGTAATGATGCGTAATCCCTGAGGTTCGAATTCTCGAAGCCCTTTTACTTTGCTAGCAAGTATCCATTGTATGTCAACTGTGGGTTGGCCGAGGTGCCTTTTTTCTGTACTCCGGGCCTATGGCGGGCTCTGTGCGTAAAAGGGTCGTGCTCTGCGTCAAGCGCACAGACTGTAACGTCTCTTTGAAGTGTCGTACGTGTGTGTGTGTGTGTGTGTGTGTGTGTGTGTGTGTGTGTGTGTGTGTGTGTGTGTGTGTGTGTGTGTGTGTCGATTACACGTCGTCCTAAAAGACAAATATTATCTACCCAATTTTACGCAATACGCCATGATAAAATAACGTTAAATAATTTCTCTGCGATTTCTGTGACATCCGCGCAAATGCAAAGCTTGACGGAAGTGCACGCATACACCCCTCTGTGAATTAGAGATAATATATACGTGGGCTAGTAACAACGACAATTTAACGGTTACCCACAAACCACAAACGGGAATTTACCAGTGAGCATTCGCAATTATTTGCATCAAACACATTCTCGACGATTTTATCGCTGGTTCGGGCCCAGAAACAGTGTATACTCGCATTATTAGCTTGACAAATAATCCCGGCGGATTCCGCAGTGACAAATTAGCTGGTATGCATTAAATGGAGTTTATTCGAGTAGGCGTAACAACGCTCTGTGTCCTGAGTACACACACACACACACACACACACACACACGCGCGCGCGCGCGCGCGTGTGTGAGTGTACGCAATGGACATGAATAAAATTCCATAGTGCTTGACACTTGCACGTATCTACAGGGTGTACCATTGAAGTTGGCGCAAGGAAATATCTCGATTAGCGTTTGGGAAAAAAAAATTCTAACAAAAGTTTTACAATCTATAGGAACAAAAACGAAGGTGGGGGATATTTTTTATTCAGTGGCAATCTTCAAAGTTATTTCAAGGTCAGCGTTGGTTTTTTAATGGGAACCGACATTCTTTGTTTTGGAATAGTTTGTTGCGTAATGAAGTGGGTAGGTTCTATTTGAACCTTTTTTTTGTTTAACGATGATTTTCTTCGATTTTTAAACATTTAACTGAATATTTCGTAAATCTTTAACTCCATGTTTTCAAATATCTTGAAAAATTGAGCGCCAAAGGAAAATGGTTTCAGAAAAAAGGAACTTATTTTATACCGGCATGAATGATGCTGGAAAGAAAATATCGTTGACTATTTTTAAAAGTAAAGTGGATCTGAAAGTAACCTTGAAAATTGCCACCAAGGAAAAAGTAACCGACACACCGGCATCTCTCTCGGAGTATTCCATTTTACTGACTGAAACAGTACACCGTATGGGCATGCGAAATTAGGTTGTCGGACTATCCGTAGTCCCATGAAACCATTGCAGACTGCCTGTTATCTGCATTGGCATTATTCTGTCCATCTTTGGTATAAACAATCGCAGCTCTCTCTCTCTCTCTCTCTCTCTCTCTCTCTCTCTCTCTCTCTCTCTCTCTCTCTCTCTCTCTCTCTCTCTCTCTCTCTCTCTCTCTCTCTCTCTCTCTCTCTCTCTCTCTCTCTCTCTCTCTCTCTCTCTCTCTCTCTCTCTCTCTCTCTCTCTCTCTCCCCCTCTCTCTCTCACTCTCTCTCCCCCTCTCTCTCTCTCTCTCTCCCTCTCTCTCTCTCTCTCCTTCTCTCTCTCTCTCTCTCTCTCTCTCTCTCTCTCTCTCTCTCTCTCTCTCTCTCTCTCTCTTCCCTCTCTTTCCTCTCTTGTTAACTTGGTTTTACGATGAAAAAAGGGAATAGGAATACGATGAATCTTTGTGTACGTGTCCGGACACGTCGAATGTTCGCTATTATTTGCTACCTTTGCGCTCAGTAAAATTTCGAACGTTTGTCTAACGAGCTGTAATTGACAGATTTCCCGAGAGATTTTTTCATCGACCCTTGTTATTGTGCTCTATTAGGAATAATGAGTTCTACAATCGAGCCCGCAATTCGTGATATGAGAGCGGAAAGGAAACGTAAAAAGTGATGTTTGATAGGCTTCTCGCGATGAGGCAAGAAAATTCTTAATGTCCGTTCTTTACTTATTGTTGGATTTGTAGTTGTCATTTCGTAACGAGTTTAGGCACGACGTCAGACACGACGGTAGTCATTCGTTAGTTGCTCGGCTTACTCGACGTTCATTGATGGTCCCATTCTAGCAAAAACATTGCGACGTGTCCGTCGTCTGGTGCAGACATCATCTTCTTTCATTCAACTTTTTTGCTCGTTTGTCTCGCTCTCGTTAATCTGAGCTTGCACTATTCTTGTCAGAATTCTTGCACAGCGCCCTAGGATATTAGTTTTATTATGATGAATTTAATATAAAGGAAACCTTTAATTATATTTATTTATTATATTTTATAAAATATGATATATATTGAAAGGGCATTCACAAGTTTGGGGCCCAGAAATCATATCGATTTAAAATATTTATTTTTCATGAGAGTATTGCGATGACACGGTCGGAATTTTGCAGACAGTTAAAACGTAGTCTCGCCAAGTTTATGCTCTGCCCAAATTTGAAGTGAATTTTACGAGAATACTTTGCGATAAGACTTACACCGCTTCGTAAAACATAGTTTCAAGACTGCCCGACGATTTGACCCTTCACAAAAATCGTCCGAACTCGATCAATGTTTTATCTTTCCACAAAAACTTTGCAAACCAAAGTTCAGACAGTAAGGAATAAAACTGTACAAAAAAATCGTATTTCTGAAAGTTCGATCTTATGCAGACCCCTTGAGATAAATTTCCAAAAAGCGTCTAAATTGACGTGTTCTCGGATGGAATATTTTTGGTACGGAAAGCCCATTATCTACAGTAGAGATGACAGAGTCTCCTGATTCGCGGGGGTCTGCACCGGCTCTTATTACAGCAGCATAAGCGGCAAGAGCTCCCGATCTACCACCTCATGCTTCCGCAACTCCTATTTGCCGATGGTGATGGCTCCCAGAAGTATACGAACCCAAGGCTGAACCGAAACCTGAGGTGGAGTGGGAGAAGATTGGGAAAGAAACGAAAAAAAGTAGATAAATGGAAAAGAAATAACGAGAACTAGGAGTGAGAAGGAGATAGAGAGAGAGAGAGAGAGAGAGAGAGAGAGAGAGAGAGAGAGAGAGAGAGAGAGAGAGAGAGAGAGAGAGAGAGAAACGACAGACCCTCTGGCTCCTCGTTCTCCGTGCACTGCCACTCTCCCGTTTTCTTTTCTTTAATTAATGTAACGAGCCCCAATTCCCGTGGAACCATGAAATTCTCTGTCTCTCTCTCTCTCTCACTCCCTCGCCCCCTCCGAGAGAGCTTCATTGAAACTGCAATGTTTATAGTAGGCAATGCTATGAGGGGTATGCTTCTGATAATTTACAGTGTTAGCCTGTGGTGCTGTGACCGGTTCGAGCAAACATTCCAAATCTGCGTAAATTACAAACGGAACTTCTCCATGTGCTGGTAATTTTTTAATTATAATTTTGTATTTGTAACTTCGGGAAAAGTAACACGACAATTATTAGTGCAGTCCTCTTTATGACGTTGCAATATTTCTTCTCTGCTGAAGTAACACAAACACCGGTCGCAAATCCACATGTGATGTCTTTTCCTCGACACCTCGCACTCAAGAGTGGCGACATGTTCTTAATCCACGCGTAATGATGATTCACCTTAGGAACGGCATCGTCCTCCTCATCCTCCTCCTCATCCTCGTCCTCGTCGATTTCCGCTTTGATCATGAGTAGATGAATCGTTGGTTTATCCGACATTTGCCTACTCAGATATATCGGAACAATTTTACTTTTGCCGTCTTTTGTCGTACCATCAATCCCATACACATGGATCGATAAACCATTAGATTGCTCAAATTTTGTAATCTTCGATAAGCTCATCGGAAAATCTGAGCCTTCGTAGTTGAGCACCTCGCTGTAATGAGGATACGAACTCCTGGACTCAGAATGTCTCCTAGGTGGTGGGGAGAGAGTTGCTGTGACAGACCAGAGAAAACAATAGGGGTCATTGTTTTCAATATCGACGACGGCCCGTTTCGTCTGTATATCCCTCGGGAGACGCGTGTAGGTGGATAAGCTCCCTCGCAGTGGTTCGTACTTATTAATGTTCACAAGTAGATGAGAGATTTCGTGTAACTTCCAACCCGACTCTTTTTCCTGAAAGACCTCGATTTTGGCGGAGAGTTTTGCTTGGACGTACTCGATGAACCACTCGGCAATGTTGCTCGATGGTAGAATGACCGCGTTTGTCATTTGAAACGTCTTTTCCTCTCAATGATTTCATTCACCTTCATGAGGTGAAATTTGCACGCTAAGGTCACAATCATCTTCACATTACCCTCCACGCACACGATTTTGTCCAATTTTGAAACGACCACGCACATCGCATCTTCGAGGAAACTTTGCAGATCTTTGTACTCGAAATTCACAATCGAGCCTGTCTTCATTCGATTTTTGAATGCCGACTCGAGGTCGACCCACTTTAGTTTTTCGCGAGCATTACTCACACCAGCACCGCTTACACCTGCGCTGCATACACTTGCTCCACGCACGATTTTTTCCCTTAACGACAACAATTTCGCTATTGTCGATTGTATTTTCAGTTTTTGACCGACGTTGAGCCCTGGTTTTTTCAACGTTTGCCCCAAAAGTTTGACGTGCACCTCACAGAATTTTTGCCACTTATCTACGTGAGAGAAATTGTTCCTCGCACCGCTCAACTTATCGATAATTTTATCGCAATCGTCCATGGTCCAGACTGCCCAATGAATCGAAATGAAATACCGATGCAGAAGGGTTCACAAATATATTTAAGAAGGAAATCGCACGCGCGCGCGCGCGCGTGTGTGTGTGTGTGTGTGTGTGTGTATGTGTGTGTGCCGGTACGCGTTCGAACGTCGAGTTTGTATACATAAGATCGAGTTCCAAACAGCGAGGGGCGCTCTTTCTCATAGTTTTCAATCTTGAACACAAGATGATTTTTTCTTGAAATACTTTACTAGTATCCTTCATTATGCATTATGCATCCATATCTGCAGAGTCCGCGTCCAACGTTTTAATAACTAGATAATTTTTCTTATTTAGTATATGAGCTAGCTGTTCTCGATTTTCATGACCCTTAACGTATGCGGTAAACTGTCCACCGATGTAGGCTATGCAGATATTTCTTTTGTACGCTGCTGCCAACATCAGCTGGAATGTTGCTGAATTCGCGAATTTCAGGCAGTGACATTTGCCGCCGCGATAGACCATGCATAGATCTCCTCTATGCGCTGCTGCCAACATGCTCTCGAATGTTGTCGAATCAGCCTCAAGCGCCTTGATGATCATTCGAGAAACACGCTGAATTCGTTGCGAATGTCGGCGACGTGCTTTTTGCCAAATTAAGTGTTGACCGCCCGTATGTTGGTGATGATATAATCCGACCCGGGTGACAACTCTCTGAGCTTCTTCGTAGCCAGAAAATCGACAATTTTACCAATTTTATCGATGAACTCCATTGTTTCACTCGTGTGCACGTAGTTGTTTCTCATGTGTGCGTCCGATCTTCAATCGCAAGATTATGTACTCCTTTCCACACCCCCCCCCCCCCCCCCCGCGTTGACGGAACGAGGGTCCGAGCGCGGAAAAATGTCACGCGTCCGATGAGTCGCCCCCTCCCCACAAAATGTTTAAAAAATATAATTCTTAGAAATCTGACGAAATCACGCCGCCATTTTAACGCTATCAAATGTCACTCTTCGGCCGATGATAAATTCTCGGAAAATCATCATTCTACACCTCAATTCGCTGGTTTCAACACGTCGATAAACAAAAGTATCGCACCTCAGCAGGGGGCGGGGGGGGGGGGCTTTGTCAAGTTAAGGCAAGCGCCCGATGACTCACGACCCACAAATGTTTAAAACAATTTCTGAGAAATCGGACCCTCCACTCCCCCCACCTCCCTCTTCCCGCGGGCATACAAAGCACTTCGACTCTTTGTCAGTCGTTGCGCGGCCTAGCTAGGAATCGGACGTGTGTCCCTGTGTTTACCCCCCCCCCCCAGTCCGCCAAATTCAATTCGAGGGGAAGGGACTTACCACCATCGGTCGGTAAGCAGGTGAGCCCTACCATCGGTCGGTAAGCAGGTGAGCCCTACCATCGGTTGGTAAGCAGGTGAGCCTCACTATCGGTCGGTAAGCAGTGCAGCCCTACCATCGGTCGGTAAGTACAGACATCGACAGTCAATCATGGGGCCGATTCTAACCAGAACCCTACCCGACCATCCGCCGATAAGTCGGGAATCAACCTTTTTTGGTTCGTTTCTCAACTAAGTCGGTATGTCGGTTGTAGGAATCATCGGTTAGAATCGGCCCTATTACATTACTAACCTGCACCGATAAATGTGATGCCATCGGTGCAGGTTAGCCCAGACAGCGTAGGCCAACCGAACAATGGTAACTTCATTGCGTAGTTCATTCCGGTACATTCATCTATGACATTACATTTAATACCATCGGTGCAGGTTAGTCGTACAGCATAGACCAAACAAATTATGGTAAGTTCACAGCGTAGTTCAGTTCAGTGAACGTAATGAAATCAGTGCAAGTTACTCCATTCGAAATGGACTTCGAATGGACATTACATTCACTGCACTCCATTACGTTGTCAACTTGACACTATTCGGTTGGCCTATGCTGTACGGACGAACCTGCACCGATGGCATTAGATTGACCGGACTGAATTACTCAGTCGACTTACCATTTTTCGGTTGGCCTACGCTGTTCGGGCTACACTGCACCGAGGGCGTCACATTCATCGGTTGGCCTACACCTTCCAGGCTAACCTGTACAAATGGCATCACATTCATCGGTCGGCCTACACTGTCCGCACTAACCTGCCCAAATGGCATCACATTCGTCGGTTGGCTTATGCTGTCTGGGGTTAACTGCACCGATGGCCACGCATTCATCGGTTGGCCTACGCTGTCGAGGGCAACCTGCATCGATTACACCACATTTATCGGTGCAGGTTAGCTCGGAGAGCGTAGACCAACCAAACATTATTTACTTAATTTAATTTTAATTTGATTTGATTTTTATTTAATTTAATTTTTACTTTATTTAAGGCGTTGTTCATAATTTTGTGCCTTTTTCTACTTTGAATATGCGTGGTACTTTTTATTTCAGGAATAAATAGGACTTCCTGAGCAGGGCTTCATTCCACCATCCTGAGTAGGCCACGATTTCTCACTTTGATGAAACTTTACAAAAATGAAGCACTGATCAGGCCGAAGTCAGGGAATGCGTGTTAAAAATGATCACGGCTTGATAAAAAGTCCTTATCAAGGCCGGATAATGAAATCAGGATGCCTGAGTAGGTTTTTATTGCAGCCGGAGCAAGATTTTCACTCGGGATATGAAATCTCCTTTAAAAACTTTCAAAAAGTAAGAAAAGGACGCCAAGTAATAAAAATCGTCCCAAAAACATTATTGCCTGTTTGATCGTATGAAAAAATGCTGATTTAAGGAGGCTCCGGCACGAACGACTCAACTTCAGAAAAAAATTATTTTCAAGTCTATCATAGATAAAGTACCCATATTCCCGTATGCAAAATTTCAGATAAGGTTAACGACTAAATATGAGAGACTCAAATTGTTAAACTTGGGACTTTTAGCACAGGGCTTATGGAAGAATCACCCTTAGAAGACTTGTATCAATTCAGATCTTTGCACTCACACAACAGATATTTACCAAAAACTACAATCATGTTGATTACGTTATGAGGATTCCAAATAAAATTTAAAAGTTTCAGGTTAACGACTTAGGCCCGGTTCCACAACTCTCGGTTATGCGAGTTAACCGGAGTTTAGCCAGCTCAGCGTGGTTCTGATTGGTCCAGTCGCTCGGTTAACTCGGTTAATCGAGAGTTGTGGAATCGTGCCTTATGTAAAAAGATATTTAATGTTAAAATGTCGAAATACTGAAAGCTCCGAGAGGCTTCGCGACCGTGTGAAGATTCGGCAGTGTCGCCGAAATCAGATGTTCTGTATAGCATAGGAGCGCATGCGCGAGAATTAAATCATCAGCTACGTAACCTTAAATTCGTTTGTGATTGACGTATGGGTAGAACTATTGGATTCATCGTAATAAAATAACAAATTAAATGGTTTAATGAAACCAGTCATATATTTCTCAACAATAATAAAAAATAAACAGACATCTTTCAAATTTCATTTCCCAGAGCATTCATCAAAAATGATTGAAATCTTTAAAAAATATCAAAGCAAAATAAATGTATGAAATTAAGTCTGTCTAAGCTGCTGAATTATTTTATCTATAATCTTTTTACTTTTTGTTACTCTTGGTCTACCTCCAATATCTTCTGCTTATAAAATGCGTACGCCTTCGTCGCAACCAGCTGCGAAAGCTCTCTCCAGCAATACTTCGTCAATTCCAGCCTTAGATATTTTAGTTTTCATGTGGTCTGAGATTTCAGTGAACTTATTTAAAGAAGCTCTATTGCATGCAAGTTTTCTAGCAGTTTTATCTGATTTTAATATAAGTAGAATATACGCTTTGTGTATGTTCGGTGATTAGCGATCTATCAGCCCCGACTTTGTGTATTAATTTTTGCAATATTTGCGCATCGTTAATAGCATTGTACGCGTCTTGTATATCACTGGGGTCAATAAAATCTGCGGCAAGTGCTTCCTGAGTGAACTTTTGTTTGCTGAGTTTGCGATCCGGAAGTTTTGCTTCAAATACGTGCAATGTGTCAGCGAATTCTTCCACAGCTGACGAAAATTCGTTCATCAAACCCAAAACCGCAACCTATTGTAAGATCCTTGGGGCATCAAATCTGCCAAATGATGTGCAGATGCCAAAGAATGTATACAATGGAATGTATACATTCCATGTATACCAGGTGCGCAACTAAGTTTCCGGGTTTTTTTTACCAGTAAAATATCGAAAACTTCAAGACAAATACAAAAAATGGTTCATTCGAAGTATTTTCCCTCGCTATTTATACATGTTTGCCATCTCTCTGCCAATACATAAATACCGCGACGATAAAAAGACGCGTCTTTGGACTGAAACCATTCGTCCAACCAATTTTGTACTGCATCGTAATTGGCCAAGTGTAGCCCACCCAAGCCATGCGCCATCGACCGGAACAAGTGATAGTCTGAAGGGGCCAGGTCTGGGGAATACAGCGGGTGCGGTAGCAGATCCCATTTCAGTGATTTTATGGTGTCCCGGACGATGGAACTGCGAAGGCAGGGAGCGTTGCCGTACTGCAATATCACACGTTCGTGTCTCGTGTCCCATTCTGGCCGTTTTTCGAACAATGCGTGGTTCAAATTAATTAGTTGTTGTCGGTAGCGATGCTCATTGACAGTTTCGCCCGGTTTCGGCAGCTCATACTACACGATTCCTTTCTGGTCTCACCAAACGCAGAGCATTGTCTTTTTCCGAAGCGATTTGGCCGCGCCGTCGATGTTGACGCTTCGATTTTCCATTTGTCTCTCGGTCGACTCATGCGGCACCTACTTTCTTTCCTTATGAATTTGTCCCATGGCGTGCAAACATTTCGAAATATATTGCCGAGTCACACTTAATGCCTTGGCAAGTTGATCTTCTATTTGAGTGTCATCTTCATCCAATAGCGCTTGCAGATCGGCGTCCGCAAATGTTTGGGGTCTTCCCGAGCGCTCATTGTCCCCAGTCTCAAAATCGACATTTCTGAACCGCTTGAACCAATCTTCACACGTTCTTTTTGATGGTATATGTTCGCCGTAGGCCTCATGGAGCCTAGATACCAGGAGGTTCAGCGAGGCTTTTCAACTCGTCCCCAAAACGAGAACAAGAAATGACGGTGCTGGGGTGCTCCGGCACCTATATACCCAAACATGGGTGCGATCTAAGACAGATCACAGATGACGTACCTAATCCTCATTCGTGTTAACGGATAACACGACTCTAGGATTTCGGAAAGACGTTTTCTTGCCTAAAAATACTTTGGTGTCATAAAAACAATATGCAATTGGTCCTGTAGCGGTTTTTTTTTAAAGGTTCAATTATCGATTTGGCCGCAGTGCCTCGGAGCGCGCGCTGAGTTGCTCGTACAACTTTAAACGCATTTTTCTCGAAACCACTTTTTCAATCTCGGAAGACGGATTACTCGACCACCTCTGCATGCATCGATCTGAAATTTTGATAGCAGCTTCACAATTACATTTTCTATGGGAGTACGTTGCCGCTTTTTATTGAATGTAAACTCTTTTTTATAAACAATACTGCTTTTTTGGCAAAAGAGCGATTTATTTCCTTCGACGTGCGCTAGTTTTTTTAAATTTGAAAGCAAATTTCTAGGTAGTCTCATAACTAATAATATATAAATTATCATTTTTTTGGTGTTGTTTCAGGTCTTATATTTTACGAGAAAACGGTTCTCCCGTGAAGCTATTTTAAAAAAACACGTTTTTCTAGATAGGCTGTATCGCCGCCATTTTGAGTTTGAGATTTTTTCTCGCTTTTCCGTTTTTTTTTCCGAACCGTTGTTAAGCCAACCGCATAAATCGCCTTAATTAGAGCAAATACTTTATCCTCATATCCATAGAATAAGAACAAATATAAATACAAAGTAAAAATATATGCTCATATATTTTTTCGTTAATATAACTCGCTATGTCTCATGGCTTGCGTACGTGACCAAGCGACCAACGCACAAAGCATCTTTGTCTAGGATTAAGTATCGATATTTTTCGGCCTACATATGCGCCCGAGCTCTCAACGTTTACATAAATATTTTATAAGATTACATTTTATTGCGCTTCGCCTTCGGCGTGAGTCCGTCGTCCAAAACCGTTGAAACAATGCACACTGAGTCAGACTAGCGCGTGGGAATATATACTTATCGATGGGTCCCACGGATGCATTCCCAGAAATGCAGTCACGTAAACCCTTGCCCCACTATCGCTATCCGACGAATATCGGCCCTGCGTAGCACGGGACTGACGATCTATAAGTCAGAATCGTGAAATCACTGTTACGAAGAGGTTCTCTCCTGAAGACCTCTAATCTTAGCTGCTACGCTAGCGATACTCCGCACAGTACACGGGATAGCACGCGCAAGTTTTCATTAAGAAACTCCGTAAATTACGTGAACGCGTTTGTTGTAACGTTTAAACCATCGCGCTAATAAACCGGAAGAGTCTTATCCGCATCCGAGTAAAAATAACATCGATGTAACGAACTGATATAAGTGTAATTAAATCATCGACACAATTAACTCGTGATCTTCTCCTTTGTGTTAACCGAAGACACCTTGTTCCAAATCCTGGCAAGCTCTGATTCTTCACCCGTTTCGCATCGTACTCACCAAGGTTCGTCCTCCTTCTGTAAAGACGTCGACTGTTTGTTATAACAGGAGTCCCAAGGAAAGAGACCTTTGATCAACATTTCGGCAAGTATCGAAATACACGTGAAACTCATCTCACTTCAAATATTGGTCCTGATTCTGACATCGAGGAAAGACTGCACCGTCGATAAAGACACCGTTGGGCTACAGACCTATTGTTACGCGTATTACCATCCTGACATGTAATACAGCCCTGGAAAAGCTTTACCAAAAACTTAACCTGGCGATTCGAAAACTAGAGGTTCTTTATAAAGACGCGTTACCTTGTGATGTGTATTTTGCACTAAGACAGAGTTTATAACGAACGCTAGTTGGATTCGAGTCATCGAGACATTTTGCGTAACACCGTCATGAGGAAATTATGAATGGGCGGATATTTCGACGTTTGATGTCACGATCGGTCTGTCGGGAGGTTCGAAACTCATCCAATCACTTTCACCTCTTTGATCAATATATTACTATATATGTAGGTGCCGCTGCACCCCAGCGCCATCCCTTCGACACATTTTTAGGAACGCTTTTTTCAGCGCCTTTGAATTGGCGCTGAACCTCCTGGTATCTAGGCTCCATGGTAGGCCTTCTCAAGTAACCGACGTACTTCACTGCTGTTTTTGTAGGTTGAAGCAGAAAAGCAATGCTTCCCGCAAATGCTGTTTATTTTGCATAAACTTTGATATTTTCGAGGTTAGAAAAAAGGTCGTTGTGTTGCGATATTTGTTTATATTACGACTGCGTATTCTTAACAGATGTCCAAGCTATAAAGACACCCAATTTCAGACCTCTATGTCGACTACATGTGTCGCTAGCGCCATCCATGTGTGAAACCCGGGAACTCAGTTGCGCACTTAGTACATGTATCCATTTTTTAAAGTTTATAAATTATATTGAAACAATAATCACTTAAACGCGTTGTGTGCTACAAGAACAAGCGATCGGCCTTGGGGTTGTAAGAAGTATAACAAATCTGTAAAGGCAGCTTTCGCTGGCCCGAAATCCACTCTCACATCTCTCAGATACATTTCGTCATTTAAAACTCGCAGCCCAGTTACTTGAGTTTCTCCGGGTGTCATACCTTTCGACGGTATAATTTAAGCATTGAACTCGTCCTGCTCACAAGGAAACGTTGCGACGTCGATGTCTCCGATTTCGATAAAATTTGGTATGCTTGTAGAATGGGTAAAAATAGGCGACACATATTTTTTTATATCGGCGAAACCCGATTTTTAAGGGTTGAAAAGCACCCTCGAAAATTGGGGTGTTTTTCGTTTTTCGTCGATAACGTTTTAACGGTACGAGATATGAAAAATCTTCAAATTGCAACAATGTTTATTTTTTCGTGTACTATACATTGGAGATGAGACCGATGCAGATAGCAACAATTTCATATTGTTTATTGCAAAAATGCAATTTTTTCAACCGTATCTCCGAGAATTTTCAATCGATTGGGATGTAAATTTGCATACATGTAGAGAATGGAAAATTGCGGATACGGATTTTTTCTCTTTCCGATATCTCACAATTAAGGGGTTGAAACTTCCCGTCAATTTTTTGCCGAGAGCATCGTATTATCAGCTAGCCTTTTGGCATTTCGGTCTAAATTCACGTCAATATACGTTCGTGTTATGACGCAATTGCATATTTGTAACATTCCAGCCCCTCCCCCCAACGGTCCCCCTCTCGAAAGGCAAACGTTCAAATTTCTTACCGTGCGGCATGGACGAAAATTTGTAGAAATAAAAATGGGTTACAAAGAAAGTACAATCAGTCAAAAGAGTCAATACACATTTTCTCGTTTTGGCGGAACGACACTCTTAAGGGATCAACGCACCCTTAACAACTTTGTTCTTTCTATAGCTCGTGAACGAGCCGAAATAAAAATAAAGTTCGATAGGAAAAAATGTTGTATTCTTCGACTACTAGACGTTCATGATGATAATGATGAGTAAAGCAATAAATGGCGTGTTGTTTATTGCAATAATTCGTGAATTACTTGTGAAAAATCGCTCTTCAGTTTTCCACTAATATGGGCAGAGGCAAGGATCGCAATCACGGACTGACTTCGTACTTCGGGAAGCAACTGGATTACAATTGTATATTTACGAAGAAATTCTCCCCCGCCACGTACTGCCTTTGAAGATTACAACACAATCGGAAAAGTGTTCTCACGCTTACTCATTTAGGAAATGTTTTTTTATGGATTATACTTATTACAATAATGATATTCACGATAAAAGTGTTTGAAACAAAGAGATTTCTTACACCACGCACAAGTATTAATAGCTGCTTCGCCGCATATATCACATGTCGGTACATTTTGTGAAAAGCAAAATTCTACCGGATTTTCGAAGTTTGGTGGTCTTTCTTCTTCGTACCCGCTTTTGTACCACGCATATTTGAAAAGATTTGTAAACCGTGGAGAAGAAAACTGGTTGTGTATAAGAGATTGTAATTTAATAATATTGTCTCTCAAATGCAGATTGACGTCATAATTGTATAATATTTCTGCGTCAGAAAAGTGTTTGACGAAGTTTTTCCATACACGGAAGCCATAAACATCAAGGGGCTGTATCATTCCAGTCGTACCTGCAGGAATTACTAACTATCATATGGACTAATTGTCTACAGAACTAATGAAACTGGTGCAATATATTTACCTGCTGGAATGGTTAAAACTTTAATATCTTTCCCTTGCATATCCATTTCTTTAAATGCAGTTGGACATTGACTGCTCCAAGAATCCAGAAGTATTACCGATTTTGGACCCGTATTGGAAAATATACTTCTTGGAACCATCGCTTAAAATGATTAGTCGTCAATTTTCCATATTTCGAAGCCAAAAGAAATATATTTTCGGCTCTGAACATAGTTTGTTTTACTCGAGGACCAAATTTGCCAGTAGGTTCGTTTAAAACGATCAACATAGGTGCCAAAAGCTTGCCACTCGCAGAAACCAAAGGCTGTATAGTATAACTGTGTGTTATTGATATTTTCGATTGCACGACTGCCTCAACGGATTTCTGCCCTTCTTTCGCCGATGTGCGGCCTGTATGTAGCTCTAAATTGAATCCACTCTGATCAGAACTAAATGTGTTTTCAGTCCCAACGTTGGCTATGTTGACTTTCACCATTTCTATAAATTCGGTAGCCATGTTTTGAAGTGTATCAGCGTTTAATAATTGTTGTTTTGTTACATATTTAGTAATCTTCCGTGACACAATTCCATGTTGGTTTTTGAATGTTCTTAGCCAAGAAGCGGATGCTTGGAAATTTACGGCTGGTATTTCTACAATTTCTCGTGCACGTAAGGCCCATCATCGAAGATCTATATCATGGACAGGCAGCCTTTTGTCCAAAGCATCATTAAAATTGTTTAACGTGTAGTGAGCTATCTTTGTTAACTTTTCTTTGTAGGTGGCACCCTTATTTATACTATGGGCCCACCGGCGCAACTGCGGCTCTGATTTCACCTTTTTGAATTTCGTTTGAACAGATGATAACTTTCTATTCCCATTTGCCCCGGATCTCCAGTAATCTACAGCTCTTGTCTTGTATTCGTAACTCAATTCTTCTATATTTTGGGTACATACAGTTTCATCAATTTTTGGATCTAGGTATCGTTGTCCGTGCCAATCTCGTTCACTGTCATCTTCTATTGCGGCTGCTTCATGAATTTCATTTGGTGACAGAAAATCCAAACCAGTTTCGACTTCCATTTTCGTAGGTTGATCCATCGCTTCAATGATCATGTTTTCTAGATCCTTACTGAACTGTTTTTCCTGTTTGGTGATTGGAGTGCGAGGCAAATTCATAGCACTCATCGCTATGGATAGAAGTTGAATAACATTCACCGGATTAACGTACATTTTTATTTGTATTTCGAACACAAAATGTATGGCTGGCTTCTCCGTCGTAACTGCAGCAATAATGATCGTTGGTGAATTTATATGACTTGAAACCCAATTGATAAATACACACGAAAAAAACAACGACGACACATGCTATTACCAGAACTGCTATTAATCTTTAATAAGGCGATTTCAAGGTTATCATGAGAGCCGCTCTTTGCACCGTAGTCGCTCTTTGCGAAGATTTATTTCTTTCGTTCATTGGTTCTGCTGTTTGTGAAATTAAAGTTAAAGATAAAGATTAACTTATGCTACGTTATAAGCTGATAAAAATGTTTGCATCATTCTGTTCATGAGTTGCGGCGGCAACCCAAAAACGCTGAAACCTCTGCAGATAATGCCTTCGATACGGTGAGCGGAGTGGAATTTCTTCGTATATATACAATTGTAATCCAGTTGCTTTCCGAAGCACGAAGTCAGTCCGTGATTGCGAGCCTTGCTTCTGCCCATATAAGTGGGAAACTGAAGAGTGATTTTTCACAATTAATTCACGCATTATTGCAATAAACAATACGCCATTTGCTGCTGTACTCATCATTATCATCATGAACGTCTAGTAGTCGAAAAATACAACATTTTTTTCCGTTCGAACTTTATTTTTATTTCGACAACGAGAAAATGTGTATCGACTATTTTGACTGATTGTACTTTCTTTGTAACCCTTTTTTATTTCTAGAAATCTTCGTCCATGCCGCACGGTAAGACCTTTGAACGTTATTGCTGTACTCATCATTATTATCATGAACGTCTAGTAGTCGAAGAATACAACATTTTTTCCTATCGAACTTTATTTTTATTTCGGCTCGTTCACGAGCTATATAAAGAACGAAGTTGTTAAGGGTGCGTTGACCCCTTAAGAGTGTCGTTCCGCCAAAACGAGAAAATGTGTATTGACTCTTTTGACTGATTGTACTTTCTTTGTAACTCATTTTTATTTCTACAAATTTTCGTCCATGCCGCACGGTAAGAACTTTGAACGTTTGCCTTTCGAGAGGGGGGCCGTTGGGGGGGGGGGGGGGCTGGAATGTTACAAATATGCAATTGCGTCATAACACGAACGTATATTGACGTGAATTTAGACCGAAATGCCAAAAGACTAGCTGATTATACGATGCTCTCGGCAAAAAAATCGACGGGCAGTTTCAACCTCTTATTTGTGAGTTATCGGAAAAATAAAAAATCGGTATCCGCACTTTTCCATTCTCTACATGTATTCAAAGTTACATCCCAATCGATTAAAAATTCTCGGAGATACGGTTGAAAAAATTGCATTTTTGCAATAAACAATATGAAATTTGTTGCTATCTGCATCGTTCTCATCTCCAGTGTATAGTACATGAAAAAATAAACATTGTTGCAATTTGAAGTTTTTTTCATATCTCGTACCGTTAAAACGTTATCGACGAAAAACGAAAAACACCCTAATTTTCAAGGGTGCTTTTCACCCCTTAAAAATCGGGTTCCGCCGATATAAAAAATACGTGTCACCTATTTTTACCCATTCTACAAGCATGCCAAATTTTATCGAAATCAGAGACATCGACCTCGCAACGTTTCCTTGTCAGTACATGCAGCAATCTATAAGTATATATACAATTAACAGTTTCGTAAATTTCGTAACGAACCAAATTATTATAGTGTAAAGTAATTTTATCTGGCGTATTTCGGATGTTTTATGCAGCCCAGTAGTTTCCAAATAAAAAATAATGGTAGAGCACGTTTCAAAATCTACATCTTCTGTATACATTAAAGTTAATACAATTCTGGTCATATCGTGATTAATGATAGCATAAATGACTTACAAATTGCTCACCGATAGTAGATGAATTTTGTAACAAGTCCGAAACATTGCTGAATCCACTTTCGGTTTGATACGTAATACCTTCTCTTTTTGTTGTCATCGTAGTTCTTGCTGATTTATTTTTGTTAGCAAAGAGCCTTTTCCTCTTGTACTCAATTGATGTTCTACAATTTGCGTGGGTCTCCCTTTTCTTGTCTTTCGATTCTCGATATTTTTGTGTTTCTTTGCCAGGTGAAAGACTTGCTAGTTCATTCACATTAAGAATATATTTGATGCCGATATTTTTCTGGCCTACTGCAGCTGCGACCCTAATTTCAAAAGATTCCGATGCTGCATAACATTGAGATTCCGGATGTTTGCTAGCAACCATGTTATTGAAACTTTCATTAAGCTTTCATGAAGCTTTCATTAAGCTTAACGCACAATGCGCTAGTTTATCGGCATTGGCAGCAAAACGGTCAAATAATTTTGACACAGAATCTCTTAAGCCTGTATTGGAAAGAGGAAGTTACCACGTGGAAGATTCGCATGAACATTATCATCTCCTATGAATTTGTAATTGCATTATTGACCACACTTACTGTGGTCATCAATCGCATGGGGCACTACATTCTTCAGCGAAGCCTCCACAGCAGTAGGATTTCCCTTATTTTGTTTAACCGCACAAGAAAAGTAATTAGAAAAATATTTAATCAATTTAGGCTGCAGCTTCATTAAGTACAGAGCATTTTTAAATGCCTTGTGCGCGTGATTGAAGTCCGACCACTTCTCTGTTAGTTCTCCATCCTCTTTACGAACTGCTACAATAGTGCAGGAATCATCATCGCCAATAACGACCGAAATTTTTGCATTCTCATTGTTCAGAAGGTCATTTTTGTTTACTACTTCTACAGCCATATCAGGCTCCATGGCCTTTGCAGATCCCGGTTGCATCTGCATTGGTGGTCCGCTTTCTTCTGTCCTGCTTCACATTGCCTACATTTCTTGCTGCGCGTACAATAGAACAAGACCTTAGCCGTGTGGTAGCCGATTAATGAACCTGCACAATATATTATTCATTATTAGAGAAATATTCTTGTAGTATTTTTCGCTTGGAGAACTTGGATAAATTGTACATATAATTACCAGACCAACTGTTTTACGTGTGACCGTTCCCTCGCTTCGGCCAGCCAGCATCGAAAGAAGCGATCAAACTAGTGTCTGAATTGCATGCTGGGGTTGTTGTTTTCTCTCATATCTGAACTAAAAATCTAGACCGTTGGGTTCTGCTGGAAGTAAGTCGTCGCTTTCGCTGCTGCGGATGAAAACCCAAATATAATTTCGACGTAAATGCACATATTCATACGTGCCAGCATTATCGATGTAGTGTGACAACTTCATCGATAAAGCCAATTCTACGATGATCAACGAAATTTTCTCCATACACACAATATTGGTGCCAATGATTCTTTTATTCAAATATTACATGCAATAAATAATGTAACATGAATTAGTATAATTGCCAGATCAACTTATTTCTCAGTGTCACACATCAAGAGATGTGGCAGCACGTTGACGCGAAGTAATGAAAAATAATGTTTGAAGTATATTGTTTACAATCAGAACGAATTTCGTTGAGTTCGCATATTTTTCGAATTTTCTTGTCGATGAAAAATTAGTAAGCATGCATACACTAGGTATGCCGCGAAAACATCCACGAAAAATAAATAAATCCACGTTTGTATTGTATAATTGTGTAAAGTGTATATAAGGTAGTCGGCCCAGTGGCCGTCAGGGTCCTAGTGATCGGCAAGTTTACGCATTAAATAAGTATTTTAAGATAAAAATCAGTCCTTCGTGCAGATCTGTGGTATATTAGGTTCCAGGAGGTATTTACTATGTTGTATTACATTTTCACACCCGTAAGTATACGTATAAAAGAGTAATCAATTTAAATATATTCCTCTACGACGTCTATGTTACGTCCAGAAGGGACGATTTTATTTTACCTTTGGGTTCTTCAATATAATTTCTTTAATGTAGAAGGGATAGCCGCACGTCCCATACGGGCCCGGCAAACTCTCCTGTGGAAATGGGAGTAGGGAAACAAATTGTAACGAACGCTATCTAGGGGTAAAGGGTTATAAATGATATTTTATTATATTATGTTAATTCTACTTAGAACGTTCCGTGGGTAATCACGCTTTTGCGCGGGGACAGTTTCCCCCGCGTCGCTCTCTCACTCTCGGTCTAGCACGCTCTTCCGCGGGGACAATTCTCCCCGCGTTTCTCTCCCGCACACCGCACGTTGAACTTATGAGTCCTCTATGTTGATCGGGGTTTTAACGTAGGCCCCGCACCTTTATCACTGATTCGAAGTTTATTTTGGTGATGAAATATGGAAGTTAAAATAAATAGTAAATAATAGACTGACGCCTCTGTGCGGGTCCGCCGGGTTGCTAGCCTGGACTCATTACACCGCCGCGAGCTCCGTTGCTACTAGGATGTTACTAGTAAAGACTGACGTCTCTGTGCGGGTTCGCCGGGTGTAAGGCCTGGACTTATTACACCGCCGCGACTGTTGTTACTAGGAGTTTTCTCCGACTCCAGGAGCGAACCGTGGACAAATCGGAACTGATCATACTTACCGCCACCGGACCGATGCACAGTAGGAGAAAAGCCCAAAAACCTGGCCAAAACCTCAAATGACCTTTGACGGGAATGAAAATTGGCTTACAGGGGTTTTCAAGGTCGCTGATTACGAATCCGCAAGCCAAATTATCGTAAAAAAAATGGCCGATCCAATATGGCCGACATGAACGTTAAAAAGTTACCAGATGTTGACAAAAATTGGTATATACGGGTTTTCAAGGTCGCTGATTACCAATCCGATATCTATTGTTTATAACTTGCAACAAAGAGCTTACAGCAAATTGTTATAAACAAAATGGCCGAGTATCCTGCTAAATAGATAAATTAATATATTTAAAAAAATCATCATAATAAAATAAACGTGAACAGTGTATTCTACGCAATTATTATTTTTATTTCCAAAATACATACGGAACGTTTCAAAAATAGAAAATTTTATTCTTAATCAAAATCGTAATCGGAGTCGGAGTCGGAGTCAGAATCATTATCCGAGTTTGTATCTATTACAACTCCCGGCACGGCTTCAATCTCGGCGCAAAATTCGTCTGCTGCAGCAGTCACTTTAGGAGCGATCAACATCGCTACAGCTTCCGGCGACAAACTCTTCAGCTTCTTCTGTGGTAGTCTCCTGACACTTGAAATGTACGGATCAGAAGTAACTAAGAGCCGATGAAAAACATCTTCCATAGTTTTAACCCTGGAACTTTTTCGCGCAAAATCTTCTCGATATCGTTTGATGTCTTTGTTTCGAGCTCCCTGAGCATCTTCGGATAATTGGCCGATTGGTAATAGAGCATGAGTTATTATCACTGGACCATGAATTAATAGTTTGTGCACCGAAGTAGGCATGGAGTACCAAGGGTATAATGCAACGGTCTTTCTTGCCGTTTCAATAGCATACTGTTCAAATCTTTCACAGTTTATCTCGTGGCCACACGATATAACTTGTAGGATTACGTACAAGCGTTTAATAACTTCTTCGTTGACCCCCGTTATCGCAGCGGAAACCGTCGAATTTTCAAAGAATCGCCGAGCTGTGTTGCCATCATTGCTGCTGCCGTATCCAGGCTTTGGGCGATCGATATTTAGACCCAATTGCTTCTTGAATCCTTCTTGAATGGCCCTCTTGCGTTCCTGGGTAATTTTTTTTTCTTCGGCACTTCGAGCTTGCCATTTTTTAATGCCGAGTTTGTAAGACACGTGTAAGCAATACTCGAAGCACCGTATCCACGCATGCAGCGTCGACAATCCGAACTTCAAATTTGTTTCATTGATTTCCCTTTGCAATACAGTGTCGATGGCATTAAAATCTTTGCTGGTTGCTCCACACAAATAGCACCGTTGAGCAGATTTCGTCAATGATACAGCGTTGCAAACTTTACCATCTATCATGGTGAACAACAACTTGTACATTACGGAGATTTCTTTTCCATCTATTACACTTTCGAATGGACGAAGTGACTTTATTTGTTCTTCAACAATTTGGACTTCATTAAGTGTTGACTCTGTGTCTTCGCGTAGAAACAGTAGTCTAAGCGGTCTACAAAATCGTGGAGACGAGGGTCTGGGGTTCTTCCAAACAACTATTTCTTCCTTCGATTGTTGATCATAACACACGAGTTGTAATGGCACGACTGAAGTAAAGAATACATGCGCATCAGATTTGCTGTCATCACTGAACGTCTGCTTATATTCACTTTGCCCAGAACTTCCATCGCAACCCCACTTGCAAATCAAGTCCATTTTACGAACATTATCTGGAGTCAATCTTTGAATGAGTACATTTTGGACGAGTAAAATACGTTCAACTGTATGATCTAATAGTGCCCGTACTTGGACTTCTGCACTACTCTCTGTAATCCTGATTGCATCACGTGGTGGATAACAACGCTTTTTTGCTTTCATCACTTTTTCGTAAGACGGATATAGCTTACAGTTATTTTCCCTCCCTAATCTTCTCATTCCCTGGTAAGTACTCTTGGAGAATTTATATTCAATCATAGCGGAAAGTGCAGCCTCTTCGGATAAAGTAATTTCATCCGTTGCTGAGTAAGCTTTACGATACTTGGAAGCTCTTAAAGGACTCGTCATTGTTACGTCCTTAATAACTTTTGCGGCGTCGGATTGCCCTGAAGAGCGAAGGCTCATCTGAGTAGCGTATGCTAACTCGACCGAGTTGAACGATGTACGAATAGCTTGGGTCTTCCTTCGTTTAGATCTTTCACTGGACATTGTAAACTCAAGGGACGGGCGGCCGCCCGTATTACCCGGGCTTGTTACTACAGTGTCTGTAGGTGCGGCAAAACATACCTGCTTGCTAA
Source organism: Ophion obscuratus (assembly GCA_964007375.1). Taxonomy (NCBI): domain Eukaryota; kingdom Metazoa; phylum Arthropoda; class Insecta; order Hymenoptera; family Ichneumonidae; genus Ophion; species Ophion obscuratus. The sequence goes on along the minus strand of OZ023312.1, from coordinate 68,368,939 downwards.
GCCATTCACCGTTATTCTTGAAAAATACACAGGATTTTCTGTGAGCTTGTTGCCACCTCGTTCTCATTTGATTGAAGAGTATCGAAAAAGTCTGTTTCGAGTCCTCAGGCACTACAACTGTACGTCCGGTGTCCTTGGAAATTTTTTCTACCATAAATTCGATCAAGGAAGCGAATTTATCGGATAAATGCTCGCTGATTATCAGAAATACTTCTTTCCTTGTCAGCACCAATTCTTTGTAACCGGATCCTGTAATAAAGACATAAAATTGTAGAAAATTGGTGTTAAAGGAAAAGATAAAATTTTCAATTAATACAAAAACTTGAACAATGTACATTATTTTACCAAATAAATAACCGCAATAATTGAAATAATTTAAAAAAAATTAGACAGAAAATATTGACATGGATTTGGTTAAAAGAAAGCTTTGCTTACTATATAATATATATATATTCAAATATTTTATTTGAATGTTATAACATTTCATTCATATTTAAGAAATTTTTATGTGGTTGATTTTAATATGTATATATATATGCATACGTATATATCATAATTAAATCACAGAAAATTTATATATATATATATACACATACATATATATTAAAATAATTTATTTCAAGCGTATAACAGCCGTCTTGTCCGTTATGATGCTACTTCACCCATTCTCAGGTAGAGGCGCAGAGGCTGCTCAATAGTGCCGCGTGCACGCTCGGCTACCGCACGATGCGAAAAAAATCATAACGGACAAGACGCACGTTTTCCGCAGGTAACTCTTGTAAATTTCGAAAGCTTATACATTAAACTAAAGGCCGAGACTAGGAGCTTTGCAAAATGTGACAAAATATATAACTTTTCGGACCGTTGAAAATATAAGTTTTCAAAATTATACAATTTTATTTATCCCGAAGGCTATACTACATTTCAATCATTTATACATAAACTTTAGATTCAACCGATGTAAAAACATGTTCTACATACCTCCAGAAGCACTTTAAAGTTATGGGTTTTTGAAGTCAGCGTTATTTTCGTCTGTTCAGCGCGTGACACGTACACTCTTCACGAACGCTAACTGCCAACTGACGCTGCGGCGCAGGTATACACTTGAAGGGCTTTCCCTTCCACAATAGAATGCAGTTACTAGTCCTCTACCTGAATGACTACTCAACTGACCCTATTTCGAAAATTTATTTTTTGGGGTTTTGGCCAGGTTTTTGGGCTTTTCTCCTACTGTGCGACGTTAGCTCGGTCGCTATTAGCCCGGTGGGGTTTTTGGCAACGTCCACGGAAACTTGTTCGCTCCCGGAGTCCCACGGTCGAACCCCGCGGATCAGGCGATGCTCGATCAGCGGAATTCGATCGGGTACATCCGGTCGGCGTTTCACCCCAGACACCGCACAGAGACACGAGGCGACGGAGTCGTCGGAAAATAATGAATATTAAATCCGTTGATAAAAGATAAAAAATAATGGAAACTAATAAACAAAACATTAAAAAGTTACGGGACGTGACATCTAGCTGTCATTTCGGCCGAATCCTTTATTCGGAGGTTAACGTGAACCATGTCACATTTCGGGTGATTTGAGAATGCCTGTGGACTTGCGTGAAGTAAGTTTTCCTTCACGTAATTAACATGGATTGTAGTTTTGCGCTCAGCATAAAAAATTATAGTTTCATGTTAATTTCAACGAACTTTCATATATAACGATTACCGGTTCAGCAACATAAACACTATGCCGATTAATCGCCACGGCTGTCGATAACTGGGACAATGTTGGCAAAAAAAGAGTCTTACGAATCGAATATTAGTTTATAGAAAATCAGAAAAGAAATATTGGGTCCGTAATTAACATTGCGTGAAGAATCCACGGACCAGTAATCGTCATACACATATTCGCGATAGTAAAAAGATATACATATAAATAAATGTTGTCGATTACTGGGTCGTGACCATGTCGATAACTGGGTATGTCTTGAACACAGGTGAACAGCTGCGATCGAAATAATATTTAACATTATTTCATGAAAAAATAGTTCTGTATAATGACTACAAATAAATAAAAATTATAATTCTGACGTAATAGGCAATAATTAGTTTTATTTTTGAAATTAATAAAGTTCCATGGAAGAGAAATTTATGTTTCAAACTCTTTATCAAATGTTTTAATAAAAACAATAAAGTTTGTGACATAGTGCGTAAAAATTATTCTGCCGTTCTATATGCGGACATAATCGAGTCAACATAGTCCTCCGAACCTTTGCATAATTAGTTAAGGCCTTATATACCTTTGGATAGTCGGAAAACAAGGCTTTTTGGGATTTTTTAAAAATATTAATAAAGGAATCAAAACGAGGTTTAAAGGGTTTATTTCACATATCTGTACGTACCTCCAACGAGCGGACTCGTTGGAGTCGCACATGTGCACCCAGAAGAATTTTCTTTTCCCCGCATTCTACATGAGTTTTGCTACCGAAGTACACACGATTATTATAAAATATTTATTTTTGTACATCTAGCCCGATTTTTAAGAAAGTCGCATTTTCGACTGAAACGACGGCCTTTGTTCGTTTATAAAAATCGGAATTGTTAAACGATTGTAGAAATCATGTGTACATCGCTATAAAATATATCTAAGAAGTTATAGTTGAAATTTGAAGTCAATCGGTAAAAAAATGCAGGACCTCCCGAGTCCGCCCGATTTTGAAAACATTTCTTCATGAAAAACGCGTTTCAAGTTTTAAAACCATTTTTCTACAAGTCTTAAAAAATATGTCCACCTAAAATAACTTTTGTATATTATTTTCGACATATTTATACATAATGTAAGTAAAAAAAAACAATTTTTTTTCAAAGGTTTATAAAGTCTCAAAGCAGTTTGAACGCATGTGACGATTAGTGATTAGTGAGATCAGAACTAAATGTGTTTTCAGTCCCAACGTTGGCTATGTTGACTTTCACCATTTCTATAAATTCGGTAGCCATGTTTTGAAGTGTATCAGCGTTTAATAATTGTTGTTTTGTTACATATTTAGTAATCTTCCGTGACACAATTCCATGTTGGTTTTTGAATGTTCTTAGCCAAGAAGCGGATGCTTGGAAATTTACGGCTGGTATTTCTACAATTTCTCGTGCACGTAAGGCCCATCATCGAAGATCTATATCATGGACAGGCAGCCTTTTGTCCAAAGCATCATTAAAATTGTTTAACGTGTAGTGAGCTATCTTTGTTAACTTTTCTTCGTAGGTGGCACCCTTATTTATACTATGGGCCCACCGGCGCAACTGCGGCTCTGATTTCACCTTTTTGAATTTCGTTTGAACAGATGATAACTTTCTATTCCCATTTGCCCCGGATCTCCAGTAATCTACAGCTCTTGTCTTGTATTCGTAACTCAATTCTTCTATATTTTGGGTACATACAGTTTCATCAATTTTTGGATCTAGGTATCGTTGTCCGTGCCAATCTCGTTCACTGTCATCTTCTATTGCGGCTGCTTCATGAATTTCATTTGGTGACAGAAAATCCAAACCAGTTTCGACTTCCATTTTCGTAGGTTGATCCATCGCTTCAATGATCATGTTTTCTAGATCCTTACTGAACTGTTTTTCCTGTTTGGTGATTGGAGTGCGAGGCAAATTCATAGCACTCATCGCTATGGATAGAAGTTGAATAACATTCACCGGATTAACGTACATTTTTATTTGTATTTCGAACACAAAATGTATGGCTGGCTTCTCCGTCGTAACTGCAGCAATAATGATCGTTGGTGAATTTATATGACTTGAAACCCAATTGATAAATACACACGAAAAAAACAACGACGACACATGCTATTACCAGAACTGCTATTAATCTTTAATAAGGCGATTTCAAGGTTATCATGAGAGCCGCTCTTTGCACCGTAGTCGCTCTTTGCGAAGATTTATTTCTTTCGTTCATTGGTTCTGCTGTTTGTGAAATTAAAGTTAAAGATAAAGATTAACTTATGCTACGTTATAAGCTGATAAAAATGTTTGCATCATTCTGTTCATGAGTTGCGGCGGCAACCCAAAAACGCTGAAACCTCTGCAGATAATGCCTTCGATACGGTGAGCGGAGTGGAATTTCTTCGTATATATACAATTGTAATCCAGTTGCTTTCCGAAGCACGAAGTCAGTCCGTGATTGCGAGCCTTGCTTCTGCCCATATAAGTGGGAAACTGAAGAGTGATTTTTCACAATTAATTCACGCATTATTGCAATAAACAATACGCCATTTGCTGCTGTACTCATCATTATCATCATGAACGTCTAGTAGTCGAAAAATACAACATTTTTTTCCGTTCGAACTTTATTTTTATTTCGACAACGAGAAAATGTGTATCGACTATTTTGACTGATTGTACTTTCTTTGTAACCCTTTTTTATTTCTAGAAATCTTCGTCCATGCCGCACGGTAAGACCTTTGAACGTTATTGCTGTACTCATCATTATTATCATGAACGTCTAGTAGTCGAAGAATACAACATTTTTTCCTATCGAACTTTATTTTTATTTCGGCTCGTTCACGAGCTATATAAAGAACGAAGTTGTTAAGGGTGCGTTGACCCCTTAAGAGTGTCGTTCCGCCAAAACGAGAAAATGTGTATTGACTCTTTTGACTGATTGTACTTTCTTTGTAACTCATTTTTATTTCTACAAATTTTCGTCCATGCCGCACGGTAAGAACTTTGAACGTTTGCCTTTCGAGAGGGGGGCCGTTGGGGGGGGGGGGGCTGGAATGTTACAAATATGCAATTGCGTCATAACACGAACGTATATTGACGTGAATTTAGACCGAAATGCCAAAAGACTAGCTGATTATACGATGCTCTCGGCAAAAAAATCGACGGGCAGTTTCAACCTCTTATTTGTGAGTTATCGGAAAAATAAAAAATCGGTATCCGCACTTTTCCATTCTCTACATGTATTCAAAGTTACATCCCAATCGATTAAAAATTCTCGGAGATACGGTTGAAAAAATTGCATTTTTGCAATAAACAATATGAAATTTGTTGCTATCTGCATCGTTCTCATCTCCAGTGTATAGTACATGAAAAAATAAACATTGTTGCAATTTGAAGTTTTTTTCATATCTCGTACCGTTAAAACGTTATCGACGAAAAACGAAAAACACCCTAATTTTCAAGGGTGCTTTTCACCCCTTAAAAATCGGGTTCCGCCGATATAAAAAATACGTGTCACCTATTTTTACCCATTCTACAAGCATGCCAAATTTTATCGAAATCAGAGACATCGACCTCGCAACGTTTCCTTGTCAGTACATGCAGCAATCTATAAGTATATATACAATTAACAGTTTCGTAAATTTCGTAACGAACCAAATTATTATAGTGTAAAGTAATTTTATCTGGCGTATTTCGGATGTTTTATGCAGCCCAGTAGTTTCCAAATAAAAAATAATGGTAGAGCACGTTTCAAAATCTACATCTTCTGTATACATTAAAGTTAATACAATTCTGGTCATATCGTGATTAATGATAGCATAAATGACTTACAAATTGCTCACCGATAGTAGATGAATTTTGTAACAAGTCCGAAACATTGCTGAATCCACTTTCGGTTTGATACGTAATACCTTCTCTTTTTGTTGTCATCGTAGTTCTTGCTGATTTATTTTTGTTAGCAAAGAGCCTTTTCCTCTTGTACTCAATTGATGTTCTACAATTTGCGTGGGTCTCCCTTTTCTTGTCTTTCGATTCTCGATATTTTTGTGTTTCTTTGCCAGGTGAAAGACTTGCTAGTTCATTCACATTAAGAATATATTTGATGCCGATATTTTTCTGGCCTACTGCAGCTGCGACCCTAATTTCAAAAGATTCCGATGCTGCATAACATTGAGATTCCGGATGTTTGCTAGCAACCATGTTATTGAAACTTTCATTAAGCTTTCATGAAGCTTTCATTAAGCTTAACGCACAATGCGCTAGTTTATCGGCATTGGCAGCAAAACGGTCAAATAATTTTGACACAGAATCTCTTAAGCCTGTATTGGAAAGAGGAAGTTACCACGTGGAAGATTCGCATGAACATTATCATCTCCTATGAATTTGTAATTGCATTATTGACCACACTTACTGTGGTCATCAATCGCATGGGGCACTACATTCTTCAGCGAAGCCTCCACAGCAGTAGGATTTCCCTTATTTTGTTTAACCGCACAAGAAAAGTAATTAGAAAAATATTTAATCAATTTAGGCTGCAGCTTCATTAAGTACAGAGCATTTTTAAATGCCTTGTGCGCGTGATTGAAGTCCGACCACTTCTCTGTTAGTTCTCCATCCTCTTTACGAACTGCTACAATAGTGCAGGAATCATCATCGCCAATAACGACCGAAATTTTTGCATTCTCATTGTTCAGAAGGTCATTTTTGTTTACTACTTCTACAGCCATATCAGGCTCCATGGCCTTTGCAGATCCCGGTTGCATCTGCATTGGTGGTCCGCTTTCTTCTGTCCTGCTTCACATTGCCTACATTTCTTGCTGCGCGTACAATAGAACAAGACCTTAGCCGTGTGGTAGCCGATTAATGAACCTGCACAATATATTATTCATTATTAGAGAAATATTCTTGTAGTATTTTTCGCTTGGAGAACTTGGATAAATTGTACATATAATTACCAGACCAACTGTTTTACGTGTGACCGTTCCCTCGCTTCGGCCAGCCAGCATCGAAAGAAGCGATCAAACTAGTGTCTGAATTGCATGCTGGGGTTGTTGTTTTCTCTCATATCTGAACTAAAAATCTAGACCGTTGGGTTCTGCTGGAAGTAAGTCGTCGCTTTCGCTGCTGCGGATGAAAACCCAAATATAATTTCGACGTAAATGCACATATTCATACGTGCCAGCATTATCGATGTAGTGTGACAACTTCATCGATAAAGCCAATTCTACGATGATCAACGAAATTTTCTCCATACACACAATATTGGTGCCAATGATTCTTTTATTCAAATATTACATGCAATAAATAATGTAACATGAATTAGTATAATTGCCAGATCAACTTATTTCTCAGTGTCACACATCAAGAGATGTGGCAGCACGTTGACGCGAAGTAATGAAAAATAATGTTTGAAGTATATTGTTTACAATCAGAACGAATTTCGTTGAGTTCGCATATTTTTCGAATTTTCTTGTCGATGAAAAATTAGTAAGCATGCATACACTAGGTATGCCGCGAAAACATCCACGAAAAATAAATAAATCCACGTTTGTATTGTATAATTGTGTAAAGTGTATATAAGGTAGTCGGCCCAGTGGCCGTCAGGGTCCTAGTGATCGGCAAGTTTACGCATTAAATAAGTATTTTAAGATAAAAATCAGTCCTTCGTGCAGATCTGTGGTATATTAGGTTCCAGGAGGTATTTACTATGTTGTATTACATTTTCACACCCGTAAGTATACGTATAAAAGAGTAATCAATTTAAATATATTCCTCTACGACGTCTATGTTACGTCCAGAAGGGACGATTTTATTTTACCTTTGGGTTCTTCAATATAATTTCTTTAATGTAGAAGGGATAGCCGCACGTCCCATACGGGCCCGGCAAACTCTCCTGTGGAAATGGGAGTAGGGAAACAAATTGTAACGAACGCTATCTAGGGGTAAAGGGTTATAAATGATATTTTATTATATTATGTTAATTCTACTTAGAACGTTCCGTGGGTAATCACGCTTTTGCGCGGGGACAGTTTCCCCCGCGTCGCTCTCTCACTCTCGGTCTAGCACGCTCTTCCGCGGGGACAATTCTCCCCGCGTTTCTCTCCCGCACACCGCACGTTGAACTTATGAGTCCTCTATGTTGATCGGGGTTTTAACGTAGGCCCCGCACCTTTATCACTGATTCGAAGTTTATTTTGGTGATGAAATATGGAAGTTAAAATAAATAGTAAATAATAGACTGACGCCTCTGTGCGGGTCCGCCGGGTTGCTAGCCTGGACTCATTACACCGCCGCGAGCTCCGTTGCTACTAGGATGTTACTAGTAAAGACTGACGTCTCTGTGCGGGTTCGCCGGGTGTAAGGCCTGGACTTATTACACCGCCGCGACTGTTGTTACTAGGAGTTTTCTCCGACTCCAGGAGCGAACCGTGGACAAATCGGAACTGATCATACTTACCGCCACCGGACCGATGCACAGTAGGAGAAAAGCCCAAAAACCTGGCCAAAACCTCAAATGACCTTTGACGGGAATGAAAATTGGCTTACAGGGGTTTTCAAGGTCGCTGATTACGAATCCGCAAGCCAAATTATCGTAAAAAAAATGGCCGATCCAATATGGCCGACATGAACGTTAAAAAGTTACCAGATGTTGACAAAAATTGGTATATACGGGTTTTCAAGGTCGCTGATTACCAATCCGATATCTATTGTTTATAACTTGCAACAAAGAGCTTACAGCAAATTGTTATAAACAAAATGGCCGAGTATCCTGCTAAATAGATAAATTAATATATTTAAAAAAATCATCATAATAAAATAAACGTGAACAGTGTATTCTACGCAATTATTATTTTTATTTCCAAAATACATACGGAACGTTTCAAAAATAGAAAATTTTATTCTTAATCAAAATCGTAATCGGAGTCGGAGTCGGAGTCAGAATCATTATCCGAGTTTGTATCTATTACAACTCCCGGCACGGCTTCAATCTCGGCGCAAAATTCGTCTGCTGCAGCAGTCACTTTAGGAGCGATCAACATCGCTACAGCTTCCGGCGACAAACTCTTCAGCTTCTTCTGTGGTAGTCTCCTGACACTTGAAATGTACGGATCAGAAGTAACTAAGAGCCGATGAAAAACATCTTCCATAGTTTTAACCCTGGAACTTTTTCGCGCAAAATCTTCTCGATATCGTTTGATGTCTTTGTTTCGAGCTCCCTGAGCATCTTCGGATAATTGGCCGATTGGTAATAGAGCATGAGTTATTATCACTGGACCATGAATTAATAGTTTGTGCACCGAAGTAGGCATGGAGTACCAAGGGTATAATGCAACGGTCTTTCTTGCCGTTTCAATAGCATACTGTTCAAATCTTTCACAGTTTATCTCGTGGCCACACGATATAACTTGTAGGATTACGTACAAGCGTTTAATAACTTCTTCGTTGACCCCCGTTATCGCAGCGGAAACCGTCGAATTTTCAAAGAATCGCCGAGCTGTGTTGCCATCATTGCTGCTGCCGTATCCAGGCTTTGGGCGATCGATATTTAGACCCAATTGCTTCTTGAATCCTTCTTGAATGGCCCTCTTGCGTTCCTGGGTAATTTTTTTTTCTTCGGCACTTCGAGCTTGCCATTTTTTAATGCCGAGTTTGTAAGACACGTGTAAGCAATACTCGAAGCACCGTATCCACGCATGCAGCGTCGACAATCCGAACTTCAAATTTGTTTCATTGATTTCCCTTTGCAATACAGTGTCGATGGCATTAAAATCTTTGCTGGTTGCTCCACACAAATAGCACCGTTGAGCAGATTTCGTCAATGATACAGCGTTGCAAACTTTACCATCTATCATGGTGAACAACAACTTGTACATTACGGAGATTTCTTTTCCATCTATTACACTTTCGAATGGACGAAGTGACTTTATTTGTTCTTCAACAATTTGGACTTCATTAAGTGTTGACTCTGTGTCTTCGCGTAGAAACAGTAGTCTAAGCGGTCTACAAAATCGTGGAGACGAGGGTCTGGGGTTCTTCCAAACAACTATTTCTTCCTTCGATTGTTGATCATAACACACGAGTTGTAATGGCACGACTGAAGTAAAGAATACATGCGCATCAGATTTGCTGTCATCACTGAACGTCTGCTTATATTCACTTTGCCCAGAACTTCCATCGCAACCCCACTTGCAAATCAAGTCCATTTTACGAACATTATCTGGAGTCAATCTTTGAATGAGTACATTTTGGACGAGTAAAATACGTTCAACTGTATGATCTAATAGTGCCCGTACTTGGACTTCTGCACTACTCTCTGTAATCCTGATTGCATCACGTGGTGGATAACAACGCTTTTTTGCTTTCATCACTTTTTCGTAAGACGGATATAGCTTACAGTTATTTTCCCTCCCTAATCTTCTCATTCCCTGGTAAGTACTCTTGGAGAATTTATATTCAATCATAGCGGAAAGTGCAGCCTCTTCGGATAAAGTAATTTCATCCGTTGCTGAGTAAGCTTTACGATACTTGGAAGCTCTTAAAGGACTCGTCATTGTTACGTCCTTAATAACTTTTGCGGCGTCGGATTGCCCTGAAGAGCGAAGGCTCATCTGAGTAGCGTATGCTAACTCGACCGAGTTGAACGATGTACGAATAGCTTGGGTCTTCCTTCGTTTAGATCTTTCACTGGACATTGTAAACTCAAGGGACGGGCGGCCGCCCGTATTACCCGGGCTTGTTACTACAGTGTCTGTAGGTGCGGCAAAACATACCTGCTTGCTAAGCCATTCACCGTTATTCTTGAAAAATACACAGGATTTTCTGTGAGCTTGTTGCCACCTCGTTCTCATTTGATTGAAGAGTATCGAAAAAGTCTGTTTCGAGTCCTCAGGCACTACAACTGTACGTCCGGTGTCCTTGGAAATTTTTTCTACCATAAATTCGATCAAGGAAGCGAATTTATCGGATAAATGCTCGCTGATTATCAGAAATACTTCTTTCCTTGTCAGCACCAATTCTTTGTAACCGGATCCTGTAATAAAGACATAAAATTGTAGAAAATTGGTGTTAAAGGAAAAGATAAAATTTTCAATTAATACAAAAACTTGAACAATGTACATTATTTTACCAAATAAATAACCGCAATAATTGAAATAATTTAAAAAAAATTAGACAGAAAATATTGACATGGATTTGGTTAAAAGAAAGCTTTGCTTACTATATAATATATATATATTCAAATATTTTATTTGAATGTTATAACATTTCATTCATATTTAAGAAATTTTTATGTGGTTGATTTTAATATGTATATATATATGCATACGTATATATCATAATTAAATCACAGAAAATTTATATATATATATATACACATACATATATATTAAAATAATTTATTTCAAGCGTATAACAGCCGTCTTGTCCGTTATGATGCTACTTCACCCATTCTCAGGTAGAGGCGCAGAGGCTGCTCAATAGTGCCGCGTGCACGCTCGGCTACCGCACGATGCGAAAAAAATCATAACGGACAAGACGCACGTTTTCCGCAGGTAACTCTTGTAAATTTCGAAAGCTTATACATTAAACTAAAGGCCGAGACTAGGAGCTTTGCAAAATGTGACAAAATATATAACTTTTCGGACCGTTGAAAATATAAGTTTTCAAAATTATACAATTTTATTTATCCCGAAGGCTATACTACATTTCAATCATTTATACATAAACTTTAGATTCAACCGATGTAAAAACATGTTCTACATACCTCCAGAAGCACTTTAAAGTTATGGGTTTTTGAAGTCAGCGTTATTTTCGTCTGTTCAGCGCGTGACACGTACACTCTTCACGAACGCTAACTGCCAACTGACGCTGCGGCGCAGGTATACACTTGAAGGGCTTTCCCTTCCACAATAGAATGCAGTTACTAGTCCTCTACCTGAATGACTACTCAACTGACCCTATTTCGAAAATTTATTTTTTGGGGTTTTGGCCAGGTTTTTGGGCTTTTCTCCTACTGTGCGACGTTAGCTCGGTCGCTATTAGCCCGGTGGGGTTTTTGGCAACGTCCACGGAAACTTGTTCGCTCCCGGAGTCCCACGGTCGAACCCCGCGGATCAGGCGATGCTCGATCAGCGGAATTCGATCGGGTACATCCGGTCGGCGTTTCACCCCAGACACCGCACAGAGACACGAGGCGACGGAGTCGTCGGAAAATAATGAATATTAAATCCGTTGATAAAAGATAAAAAATAATGGAAACTAATAAACAAAACATTAAAAAGTTACGGGACGTGACATCTAGCTGTCATTTCGGCCGAATCCTTTATTCGGAGGTTAACGTGAACCATGTCACATTTCGGGTGATTTGAGAATGCCTGTGGACTTGCGTGAAGTAAGTTTTCCTTCACGTAATTAACATGGATTGTAGTTTTGCGCTCAGCATAAAAAATTATAGTTTCATGTTAATTTCAACGAACTTTCATATATAACGATTACCGGTTCAGCAACATAAACACTATGCCGATTAATCGCCACGGCTGTCGATAACTGGGACAATGTTGGCAAAAAAAGAGTCTTACGAATCGAATATTAGTTTATAGAAAATCAGAAAAGAAATATTGGGTCCGTAATTAACATTGCGTGAAGAATCCACGGACCAGTAATCGTCATACACATATTCGCGATAGTAAAAAGATATACATATAAATAAATGTTGTCGATTACTGGGTCGTGACCATGTCGATAACTGGGTATGTCTTGAACACAGGTGAACAGCTGCGATCGAAATAATATTTAACATTATTTCATGAAAAAATAGTTCTGTATAATGACTACAAATAAATAAAAATTATAATTCTGACGTAATAGGCAATAATTAGTTTTATTTTTGAAATTAATAAAGTTCCATGGAAGAGAAATTTATGTTTCAAACTCTTTATCAAATGTTTTAATAAAAACAATAAAGTTTGTGACATAGTGCGTAAAAATTATTCTGCCGTTCTATATGCGGACATAATCGAGTCAACATAGTCCTCCGAACCTTTGCATAATTAGTTAAGGCCTTATATACCTTTGGATAGTCGGAAAACAAGGCTTTTTGGGATTTTTTAAAAATATTAATAAAGGAATCAAAACGAGGTTTAAAGGGTTTATTTCACATATCTGTACGTACCTCCAACGAGCGGACTCGTTGGAGTCGCACATGTGCACCCAGAAGAATTTTCTTTTCCCCGCATTCTACATGAGTTTTGCTACCGAAGTACACACGATTATTATAAAATATTTATTTTTGTACATCTAGCCCGATTTTTAAGAAAGTCGCATTTTCGACTGAAACGACGGCCTTTGTTCGTTTATAAAAATCGGAATTGTTAAACGATTGTAGAAATCATGTGTACATCGCTATAAAATATATCTAAGAAGTTATAGTTGAAATTTGAAGTCAATCGGTAAAAAAATGCAGGACCTCCCGAGTCCGCCCGATTTTGAAAACATTTCTTCATGAAAAACGCGTTTCAAGTTTTAAAACCATTTTTCTACAAGTCTTAAAAAATATGTCCACCTAAAATAACTTTTGTATATTATTTTCGACATATTTATACATAATGTAAGTAAAAAAAAACAATTTTTTTTCAAAGGTTTATAAAGTCTCAAAGCAGTTTGAACGCATGTGACGATTAGTGATTAGTGAGATCAGAACTAAATGTGTTTTCAGTCCCAACGTTGGCTATGTTGACTTTCACCATTTCTATAAATTCGGTAGCCATGTTTTGAAGTGTATCAGCGTTTAATAATTGTTGTTTTGTTACATATTTAGTAATCTTCCGTGACACAATTCCATGTTGGTTTTTGAATGTTCTTAGCCAAGAAGCGGATGCTTGGAAATTTACGGCTGGTATTTCTACAATTTCTCGTGCACGTAAGGCCCATCATCGAAGATCTATATCATGGACAGGCAGCCTTTTGTCCAAAGCATCATTAAAATTGTTTAACGTGTAGTGAGCTATCTTTGTTAACTTTTCTTTGTAGGTGGCACCCTTATTTATACTATGGGCCCACCGGCGCAACTGCGGCTCTGATTTCACCTTTTTGAATTTCGTTTGAACAGATGATAACTTTCTATTCCCATTTGCCCCGGATCTCCAGTAATCTACAGCTCTTGTCTTGTATTCGTAACTCAATTCTTCTATATTTTGGGTACATACAGTTTCATCAATTTTTGGATCTAGGTATCGTTGTCCGTGCCAATCTCGTTCACTGTCATCTTCTATTGCGGCTGCTTCATGAATTTCATTTGGTGACAGAAAATCCAAACCAGTTTCGACTTCCATTTTCGTAGGTTGATCCATCGCTTCAATGATCATGTTTTCTAGATCCTTACTGAACTGTTTTTCCTGTTTGGTGATTGGAGTGCGAGGCAAATTCATAGCACTCATCGCTATGGATAGAAGTTGAATAACATTCACCGGATTAACGTACATTTTTATTTGTATTTCGAACACAAAATGTATGGCTGGCTTCTCCGTCGTAACTGCAGCAATAATGATCGTTGGTGAATTTATATGACTTGAAACCCAATTGATAAATACACACGAAAAAAACAACGACGACACATGCTATTACCAGAACTGCTATTAATCTTTAATAAGGCGATTTCAAGGTTATCATGAGAGCCGCTCTTTGCACCGTAGTCGCTCTTTGCGAAGATTTATTTCTTTCGTTCATTGGTTCTGCTGTTTGTGAAATTAAAGTTAAAGATAAAGATTAACTTATGCTACGTTATAAGCTGATAAAAATGTTTGCATCATTCTGTTCATGAGTTGCGGCGGCAACCCAAAAACGCTGAAACCTCTGCAGATAATGCCTTCGATACGGTGAGCGGAGTGGAATTTCTTCGTATATATACAATTGTAATCCAGTTGCTTTCCGAAGCACGAAGTCAGTCCGTGATTGCGAGCCTTGCTTCTGCCCATATAAGTGGGAAACTGAAGAGTGATTTTTCACAATTAATTCACGCATTATTGCAATAAACAATACGCCATTTGCTGCTGTACTCATCATTATCATCATGAACGTCTAGTAGTCGAAAAATACAACATTTTTTTCCGTTCGAACTTTATTTTTATTTCGACAACGAGAAAATGTGTATCGACTATTTTGACTGATTGTACTTTCTTTGTAACCCTTTTTTATTTCTAGAAATCTTCGTCCATGCCGCACGGTAAGACCTTTGAACGTTATTGCTGTACTCATCATTATTATCATGAACGTCTAGTAGTCGAAGAATACAACATTTTTTCCTATCGAACTTTATTTTTATTTCGGCTCGTTCACGAGCTATATAAAGAACGAAGTTGTTAAGGGTGCGTTGACCCCTTAAGAGTGTCGTTCCGCCAAAACGAGAAAATGTGTATTGACTCTTTTGACTGATTGTACTTTCTTTGTAACTCATTTTTATTTCTACAAATTTTCGTCCATGCCGCACGGTAAGAACTTTGAACGTTTGCCTTTCGAGAGGGGGGCCGTTGGGGGGGGGGGGGGGCTGGAATGTTACAAATATGCAATTGCGTCATAACACGAACGTATATTGACGTGAATTTAGACCGAAATGCCAAAAGACTAGCTGATTATACGATGCTCTCGGCAAAAAAATCGACGGGCAGTTTCAACCTCTTATTTGTGAGTTATCGGAAAAATAAAAAATCGGTATCCGCACTTTTCCATTCTCTACATGTATTCAAAGTTACATCCCAATCGATTAAAAATTCTCGGAGATACGGTTGAAAAAATTGCATTTTTGCAATAAACAATATGAAATTTGTTGCTATCTGCATCGTTCTCATCTCCAGTGTATAGTACATGAAAAAATAAACATTGTTGCAATTTGAAGTTTTTTTCATATCTCGTACCGTTAAAACGTTATCGACGAAAAACGAAAAACACCCTAATTTTCAAGGGTGCTTTTCACCCCTTAAAAATCGGGTTCCGCCGATATAAAAAATACGTGTCACCTATTTTTACCCATTCTACAAGCATGCCAAATTTTATCGAAATCAGAGACATCGACCTCGCAACGTTTCCTTGTCAGTACATGCAGCAATCTATAAGTATATATACAATTAACAGTTTCGTAAATTTCGTAACGAACCAAATTATTATAGTGTAAAGTAATTTTATCTGGCGTATTTCGGATGTTTTATGCAGCCCAGTAGTTTCCAAATAAAAAATAATGGTAGAGCACGTTTCAAAATCTACATCTTCTGTATACATTAAAGTTAATACAATTCTGGTCATATCGTGATTAATGATAGCATAAATGACTTACAAATTGCTCACCGATAGTAGATGAATTTTGTAACAAGTCCGAAACATTGCTGAATCCACTTTCGGTTTGATACGTAATACCTTCTCTTTTTGTTGTCATCGTAGTTCTTGCTGATTTATTTTTGTTAGCAAAGAGCCTTTTCCTCTTGTACTCAATTGATGTTCTACAATTTGCGTGGGTCTCCCTTTTCTTGTCTTTCGATTCTCGATATTTTTGTGTTTCTTTGCCAGGTGAAAGACTTGCTAGTTCATTCACATTAAGAATATATTTGATGCCGATATTTTTCTGGCCTACTGCAGCTGCGACCCTAATTTCAAAAGATTCCGATGCTGCATAACATTGAGATTCCGGATGTTTGCTAGCAACCATGTTATTGAAACTTTCATTAAGCTTTCATGAAGCTTTCATTAAGCTTAACGCACAATGCGCTAGTTTATCGGCATTGGCAGCAAAACGGTCAAATAATTTTGACACAGAATCTCTTAAGCCTGTATTGGAAAGAGGAAGTTACCACGTGGAAGATTCGCATGAACATTATCATCTCCTATGAATTTGTAATTGCATTATTGACCACACTTACTGTGGTCATCAATCGCATGGGGCACTACATTCTTCAGCGAAGCCTCCACAGCAGTAGGATTTCCCTTATTTTGTTTAACCGCACAAGAAAAGTAATTAGAAAAATATTTAATCAATTTAGGCTGCAGCTTCATTAAGTACAGAGCATTTTTAAATGCCTTGTGCGCGTGATTGAAGTCCGACCACTTCTCTGTTAGTTCTCCATCCTCTTTACGAACTGCTACAATAGTGCAGGAATCATCATCGCCAATAACGACCGAAATTTTTGCATTCTCATTGTTCAGAAGGTCATTTTTGTTTACTACTTCTACAGCCATATCAGGCTCCATGGCCTTTGCAGATCCCGGTTGCATCTGCATTGGTGGTCCGCTTTCTTCTGTCCTGCTTCACATTGCCTACATTTCTTGCTGCGCGTACAATAGAACAAGACCTTAGCCGTGTGGTAGCCGATTAATGAACCTGCACAATATATTATTCATTATTAGAGAAATATTCTTGTAGTATTTTTCGCTTGGAGAACTTGGATAAATTGTACATATAATTACCAGACCAACTGTTTTACGTGTGACCGTTCCCTCGCTTCGGCCAGCCAGCATCGAAAGAAGCGATCAAACTAGTGTCTGAATTGCATGCTGGGGTTGTTGTTTTCTCTCATATCTGAACTAAAAATCTAGACCGTTGGGTTCTGCTGGAAGTAAGTCGTCGCTTTCGCTGCTGCGGATGAAAACCCAAATATAATTTCGACGTAAATGCACATATTCATACGTGCCAGCATTATCGATGTAGTGTGACAACTTCATCGATAAAGCCAATTCTACGATGATCAACGAAATTTTCTCCATACACACAATATTGGTGCCAATGATTCTTTTATTCAAATATTACATGCAATAAATAATGTAACATGAATTAGTATAATTGCCAGATCAACTTATTTCTCAGTGTCACACATCAAGAGATGTGGCAGCACGTTGACGCGAAGTAATGAAAAATAATGTTTGAAGTATATTGTTTACAATCAGAACGAATTTCGTTGAGTTCGCATATTTTTCGAATTTTCTTGTCGATGAAAAATTAGTAAGCATGCATACACTAGGTATGCCGCGAAAACATCCACGAAAAATAAATAAATCCACGTTTGTATTGTATAATTGTGTAAAGTGTATATAAGGTAGTCGGCCCAGTGGCCGTCAGGGTCCTAGTGATCGGCAAGTTTACGCATTAAATAAGTATTTTAAGATAAAAATCAGTCCTTCGTGCAGATCTGTGGTATATTAGGTTCCAGGAGGTATTTACTATGTTGTATTACATTTTCACACCCGTAAGTATACGTATAAAAGAGTAATCAATTTAAATATATTCCTCTACGACGTCTATGTTACGTCCAGAAGGGACGATTTTATTTTACCTTTGGGTTCTTCAATATAATTTCTTTAATGTAGAAGGGATAGCCGCACGTCCCATACGGGCCCGGCAAACTCTCCTGTGGAAATGGGAGTAGGGAAACAAATTGTAACGAACGCTATCTAGGGGTAAAGGGTTATAAATGATATTTTATTATATTATGTTAATTCTACTTAGAACGTTCCGTGGGTAATCACGCTTTTGCGCGGGGACAGTTTCCCCCGCGTCGCTCTCTCACTCTCGGTCTAGCACGCTCTTCCGCGGGGACAATTCTCCCCGCGTTTCTCTCCCGCACACCGCACGTTGAACTTATGAGTCCTCTATGTTGATCGGGGTTTTAACGTAGGCCCCGCACCTTTATCACTGATTCGAAGTTTATTTTGGTGATGAAATATGGAAGTTAAAATAAATAGTAAATAATAGACTGACGCCTCTGTGCGGGTCCGCCGGGTTGCTAGCCTGGACTCATTACACCGCCGCGAGCTCCGTTGCTACTAGGATGTTACTAGTAAAGACTGACGTCTCTGTGCGGGTTCGCCGGGTGTAAGGCCTGGACTTATTACACCGCCGCGACTGTTGTTACTAGGAGTTTTCTCCGACTCCAGGAGCGAACCGTGGACAAATCGGAACTGATCATACTTACCGCCACCGGACCGATGCACAGTAGGAGAAAAGCCCAAAAACCTGGCCAAAACCTCAAATGACCTTTGACGGGAATGAAAATTGGCTTACAGGGGTTTTCAAGGTCGCTGATTACGAATCCGCAAGCCAAATTATCGTAAAAAAAATGGCCGATCCAATATGGCCGACATGAACGTTAAAAAGTTACCAGATGTTGACAAAAATTGGTATATACGGGTTTTCAAGGTCGCTGATTACCAATCCGATATCTATTGTTTATAACTTGCAACAAAGAGCTTACAGCAAATTGTTATAAACAAAATGGCCGAGTATCCTGCTAAATAGATAAATTAATATATTTAAAAAAATCATCATAATAAAATAAACGTGAACAGTGTATTCTACGCAATTATTATTTTTATTTCCAAAATACATACGGAACGTTTCAAAAATAGAAAATTTTATTCTTAATCAAAATCGTAATCGGAGTCGGAGTCGGAGTCAGAATCATTATCCGAGTTTGTATCTATTACAACTCCCGGCACGGCTTCAATCTCGGCGCAAAATTCGTCTGCTGCAGCAGTCACTTTAGGAGCGATCAACATCGCTACAGCTTCCGGCGACAAACTCTTCAGCTTCTTCTGTGGTAGTCTCCTGACACTTGAAATGTACGGATCAGAAGTAACTAAGAGCCGATGAAAAACATCTTCCATAGTTTTAACCCTGGAACTTTTTCGCGCAAAATCTTCTCGATATCGTTTGATGTCTTTGTTTCGAGCTCCCTGAGCATCTTCGGATAATTGGCCGATTGGTAATAGAGCATGAGTTATTATCACTGGACCATGAATTAATAGTTTGTGCACCGAAGTAGGCATGGAGTACCAAGGGTATAATGCAACGGTCTTTCTTGCCGTTTCAATAGCATACTGTTCAAATCTTTCACAGTTTATCTCGTGGCCACACGATATAACTTGTAGGATTACGTACAAGCGTTTAATAACTTCTTCGTTGACCCCCGTTATCGCAGCGGAAACCGTCGAATTTTCAAAGAATCGCCGAGCTGTGTTGCCATCATTGCTGCTGCCGTATCCAGGCTTTGGGCGATCGATATTTAGACCCAATTGCTTCTTGAATCCTTCTTGAATGGCCCTCTTGCGTTCCTGGGTAATTTTTTTTTCTTCGGCACTTCGAGCTTGCCATTTTTTAATGCCGAGTTTGTAAGACACGTGTAAGCAATACTCGAAGCACCGTATCCACGCATGCAGCGTCGACAATCCGAACTTCAAATTTGTTTCATTGATTTCCCTTTGCAATACAGTGTCGATGGCATTAAAATCTTTGCTGGTTGCTCCACACAAATAGCACCGTTGAGCAGATTTCGTCAATGATACAGCGTTGCAAACTTTACCATCTATCATGGTGAACAACAACTTGTACATTACGGAGATTTCTTTTCCATCTATTACACTTTCGAATGGACGAAGTGACTTTATTTGTTCTTCAACAATTTGGACTTCATTAAGTGTTGACTCTGTGTCTTCGCGTAGAAACAGTAGTCTAAGCGGTCTACAAAATCGTGGAGACGAGGGTCTGGGGTTCTTCCAAACAACTATTTCTTCCTTCGATTGTTGATCATAACACACGAGTTGTAATGGCACGACTGAAGTAAAGAATACATGCGCATCAGATTTGCTGTCATCACTGAACGTCTGCTTATATTCACTTTGCCCAGAACTTCCATCGCAACCCCACTTGCAAATCAAGTCCATTTTACGAACATTATCTGGAGTCAATCTTTGAATGAGTACATTTTGGACGAGTAAAATACGTTCAACTGTATGATCTAATAGTGCCCGTACTTGGACTTCTGCACTACTCTCTGTAATCCTGATTGCATCACGTGGTGGATAACAACGCTTTTTTGCTTTCATCACTTTTTCGTAAGACGGATATAGCTTACAGTTATTTTCCCTCCCTAATCTTCTCATTCCCTGGTAAGTACTCTTGGAGAATTTATATTCAATCATAGCGGAAAGTGCAGCCTCTTCGGATAAAGTAATTTCATCCGTTGCTGAGTAAGCTTTACGATACTTGGAAGCTCTTAAAGGACTCGTCATTGTTACGTCCTTAATAACTTTTGCGGCGTCGGATTGCCCTGAAGAGCGAAGGCTCATCTGAGTAGCGTATGCTAACTCGACCGAGTTGAACGATGTACGAATAGCTTGGGTCTTCCTTCGTTTAGATCTTTCACTGGACATTGTAAACTCAAGGGACGGGCGGCCGCCCGTATTACCCGGGCTTGTTACTACAGTGTCTGTAGGTGCGGCAAAACATACCTGCTTGCTAAGCCATTCACCGTTATTCTTGAAAAATACACAGGATTTTCTGTGAGCTTGTTGCCACCTCGTTCTCATTTGATTGAAGAGTATCGAAAAAGTCTGTTTCGAGTCCTCAGGCACTACAACTGTACGTCCGGTGTCCTTGGAAATTTTTTCTACCATAAATTCGATCAAGGAAGCGAATTTATCGGATAAATGCTCGCTGATTATCAGAAATACTTCTTTCCTTGTCAGCACCAATTCTTTGTAACCGGATCCTGTAATAAAGACATAAAATTGTAGAAAATTGGTGTTAAAGGAAAAGATAAAATTTTCAATTAATACAAAAACTTGAACAATGTACATTATTTTACCAAATAAATAACCGCAATAATTGAAATAATTTAAAAAAAATTAGACAGAAAATATTGACATGGATTTGGTTAAAAGAAAGCTTTGCTTACTATATAATATATATATATTCAAATATTTTATTTGAATGTTATAACATTTCATTCATATTTAAGAAATTTTTATGTGGTTGATTTTAATATGTATATATATATGCATACGTATATATCATAATTAAATCACAGAAAATTTATATATATATATATACACATACATATATATTAAAATAATTTATTTCAAGCGTATAACAGCCGTCTTGTCCGTTATGATGCTACTTCACCCATTCTCAGGTAGAGGCGCAGAGGCTGCTCAATAGTGCCGCGTGCACGCTCGGCTACCGCACGATGCGAAAAAAATCATAACGGACAAGACGCACGTTTTCCGCAGGTAACTCTTGTAAATTTCGAAAGCTTATACATTAAACTAAAGGCCGAGACTAGGAGCTTTGCAAAATGTGACAAAATATATAACTTTTCGGACCGTTGAAAATATAAGTTTTCAAAATTATACAATTTTATTTATCCCGAAGGCTATACTACATTTCAATCATTTATACATAAACTTTAGATTCAACCGATGTAAAAACATGTTCTACATACCTCCAGAAGCACTTTAAAGTTATGGGTTTTTGAAGTCAGCGTTATTTTCGTCTGTTCAGCGCGTGACACGTACACTCTTCACGAACGCTAACTGCCAACTGACGCTGCGGCGCAGGTATACACTTGAAGGGCTTTCCCTTCCACAATAGAATGCAGTTACTAGTCCTCTACCTGAATGACTACTCAACTGACCCTATTTCGAAAATTTATTTTTTGGGGTTTTGGCCAGGTTTTTGGGCTTTTCTCCTACTGTGCGACGTTAGCTCGGTCGCTATTAGCCCGGTGGGGTTTTTGGCAACGTCCACGGAAACTTGTTCGCTCCCGGAGTCCCACGGTCGAACCCCGCGGATCAGGCGATGCTCGATCAGCGGAATTCGATCGGGTACATCCGGTCGGCGTTTCACCCCAGACACCGCACAGAGACACGAGGCGACGGAGTCGTCGGAAAATAATGAATATTAAATCCGTTGATAAAAGATAAAAAATAATGGAAACTAATAAACAAAACATTAAAAAGTTACGGGACGTGACATCTAGCTGTCATTTCGGCCGAATCCTTTATTCGGAGGTTAACGTGAACCATGTCACATTTCGGGTGATTTGAGAATGCCTGTGGACTTGCGTGAAGTAAGTTTTCCTTCACGTAATTAACATGGATTGTAGTTTTGCGCTCAGCATAAAAAATTATAGTTTCATGTTAATTTCAACGAACTTTCATATATAACGATTACCGGTTCAGCAACATAAACACTATGCCGATTAATCGCCACGGCTGTCGATAACTGGGACAATGTTGGCAAAAAAAGAGTCTTACGAATCGAATATTAGTTTATAGAAAATCAGAAAAGAAATATTGGGTCCGTAATTAACATTGCGTGAAGAATCCACGGACCAGTAATCGTCATACACATATTCGCGATAGTAAAAAGATATACATATAAATAAATGTTGTCGATTACTGGGTCGTGACCATGTCGATAACTGGGTATGTCTTGAACACAGGTGAACAGCTGCGATCGAAATAATATTTAACATTATTTCATGAAAAAATAGTTCTGTATAATGACTACAAATAAATAAAAATTATAATTCTGACGTAATAGGCAATAATTAGTTTTATTTTTGAAATTAATAAAGTTCCATGGAAGAGAAATTTATGTTTCAAACTCTTTATCAAATGTTTTAATAAAAACAATAAAGTTTGTGACATAGTGCGTAAAAATTATTCTGCCGTTCTATATGCGGACATAATTGAGTCAACATAGTCCTCCGAACCTTTGCATAATTAGTTAAGGCCTTATATACCTTTGGATAGTCGGAAAACAAGGCTTTTTGGGATTTTTTAAAAATATTAATAAAGGAATCAAAACGAGGTTTAAAGGGTTTATTTCACATATCTGTACGTACCTCCAACGAGCGGACTCGTTGGAGTCGCACATGTGCACCCAGAAGAATTTTCTTTTCCCCGCATTCTACATGAGTTTTGCTACCGAAGTACACACGATTATTATAAAATATTTATTTTTGTACATCTAGCCCGATTTTTAAGAAAGTCGCATTTTCGACTGAAACGACGGCCTTTGTTCGTTTATAAAAATCGGAATTGTTAAACGATTGTAGAAATCATGTGTACATCGCTATAAAATATATCTAAGAAGTTATAGTTGAAATTTGAAGTCAATCGGTAAAAAAATGCAGGACCTCCCGAGTCCGCCCGATTTTGAAAACATTTCTTCATGAAAAACGCGTTTCAAGTTTTAAAACCATTTTTCTACAAGTCTTAAAAAATATGTCCACCTAAAATAACTTTTGTATATTATTTTCGACATATTTATACATAATGTAAGTAAAAAAAAACAATTTTTTTTCAAAGGTTTATAAAGTCTCAAAGCAGTTTGAACGCATGTGACGATTAGTGATTAGTGAGATCAGAACTAAATGTGTTTTCAGTCCCAACGTTGGCTATGTTGACTTTCACCATTTCTATAAATTCGGTAGCCATGTTTTGAAGTGTATCAGCGTTTAATAATTGTTGTTTTGTTACATATTTAGTAATCTTCCGTGACACAATTCCATGTTGGTTTTTGAATGTTCTTAGCCAAGAAGCGGATGCTTGGAAATTTACGGCTGGTATTTCTACAATTTCTCGTGCACGTAAGGCCCATCATCGAAGATCTATATCATGGACAGGCAGCCTTTTGTCCAAAGCATCATTAAAATTGTTTAACGTGTAGTGAGCTATCTTTGTTAACTTTTCTTTGTAGGTGGCACCCTTATTTATACTATGGGCCCACCGGCGCAACTGCGGCTCTGATTTCACCTTTTTGAATTTCGTTTGAACAGATGATAACTTTCTATTCCCATTTGCCCCGGATCTCCAGTAATCTACAGCTCTTGTCTTGTATTCGTAACTCAATTCTTCTATATTTTGGGTACATACAGTTTCATCAATTTTTGGATCTAGGTATCGTTGTCCGTGCCAATCTCGTTCACTGTCATCTTCTATTGCGGCTGCTTCATGAATTTCATTTGGTGACAGAAAATCCAAACCAGTTTCGACTTCCATTTTCGTAGGTTGATCCATCGCTTCAATGATCATGTTTTCTAGATCCTTACTGAACTGTTTTTCCTGTTTGGTGATTGGAGTGCGAGGCAAATTCATAGCACTCATCGCTATGGATAGAAGTTGAATAACATTCACCGGATTAACGTACATTTTTATTTGTATTTCGAACACAAAATGTATGGCTGGCTTCTCCGTCGTAACTGCAGCAATAATGATCGTTGGTGAATTTATATGACTTGAAACCCAATTGATAAATACACACGAAAAAAACAACGACGACACATGCTATTACCAGAACTGCTATTAATCTTTAATAAGGCGATTTCAAGGTTATCATGAGAGCCGCTCTTTGCACCGTAGTCGCTCTTTGCGAAGATTTATTTCTTTCGTTCATTGGTTCTGCTGTTTGTGAAATTAAAGTTAAAGATAAAGATTAACTTATGCTACGTTATAAGCTGATAAAAATGTTTGCATCATTCTGTTCATGAGTTGCGGCGGCAACCCAAAAACGCTGAAACCTCTGCAGATAATGCCTTCGATACGGTGAGCGGAGTGGAATTTCTTCGTATATATACAATTGTAATCCAGTTGCTTTCCGAAGCACGAAGTCAGTCCGTGATTGCGAGCCTTGCTTCTGCCCATATAAGTGGGAAACTGAAGAGTGATTTTTCACAATTAATTCACGCATTATTGCAATAAACAATACGCCATTTGCTGCTGTACTCATCATTATCATCATGAACGTCTAGTAGTCGAAAAATACAACATTTTTTTCCGTTCGAACTTTATTTTTATTTCGACAACGAGAAAATGTGTATCGACTATTTTGACTGATTGTACTTTCTTTGTAACCCTTTTTTATTTCTAGAAATCTTCGTCCATGCCGCACGGTAAGACCTTTGAACGTTATTGCTGTACTCATCATTATTATCATGAACGTCTAGTAGTCGAAGAATACAACATTTTTTCCTATCGAACTTTATTTTTATTTCGGCTCGTTCACGAGCTATATAAAGAACGAAGTTGTTAAGGGTGCGTTGACCCCTTAAGAGTGTCGTTCCGCCAAAACGAGAAAATGTGTATTGACTCTTTTGACTGATTGTACTTTCTTTGTAACTCATTTTTATTTCTACAAATTTTCGTCCATGCCGCACGGTAAGAACTTTGAACGTTTGCCTTTCGAGAGGGGGGCCGTTGGGGGGGGGGGGCTGGAATGTTACAAATATGCAATTGCGTCATAACACGAACGTATATTGACGTGAATTTAGACCGAAATGCCAAAAGACTAGCTGATTATACGATGCTCTCGGCAAAAAAATCGACGGGCAGTTTCAACCTCTTATTTGTGAGTTATCGGAAAAATAAAAAATCGGTATCCGCACTTTTCCATTCTCTACATGTATTCAAAGTTACATCCCAATCGATTAAAAATTCTCGGAGATACGGTTGAAAAAATTGCATTTTTGCAATAAACAATATGAAATTTGTTGCTATCTGCATCGTTCTCATCTCCAGTGTATAGTACATGAAAAAATAAACATTGTTGCAATTTGAAGTTTTTTTCATATCTCGTACCGTTAAAACGTTATCGACGAAAAACGAAAAACACCCTAATTTTCAAGGGTGCTTTTCACCCCTTAAAAATCGGGTTCCGCCGATATAAAAAATACGTGTCACCTATTTTTACCCATTCTACAAGCATGCCAAATTTTATCGAAATCAGAGACATCGACCTCGCAACGTTTCCTTGTCAGTACATGCAGCAATCTATAAGTATATATACAATTAACAGTTTCGTAAATTTCGTAACGAACCAAATTATTATAGTGTAAAGTAATTTTATCTGGCGTATTTCGGATGTTTTATGCAGCCCAGTAGTTTCCAAATAAAAAATAATGGTAGAGCACGTTTCAAAATCTACATCTTCTGTATACATTAAAGTTAATACAATTCTGGTCATATCGTGATTAATGATAGCATAAATGACTTACAAATTGCTCACCGATAGTAGATGAATTTTGTAACAAGTCCGAAACATTGCTGAATCCACTTTCGGTTTGATACGTAATACCTTCTCTTTTTGTTGTCATCGTAGTTCTTGCTGATTTATTTTTGTTAGCAAAGAGCCTTTTCCTCTTGTACTCAATTGATGTTCTACAATTTGCGTGGGTCTCCCTTTTCTTGTCTTTCGATTCTCGATATTTTTGTGTTTCTTTGCCAGGTGAAAGACTTGCTAGTTCATTCACATTAAGAATATATTTGATGCCGATATTTTTCTGGCCTACTGCAGCTGCGACCCTAATTTCAAAAGATTCCGATGCTGCATAACATTGAGATTCCGGATGTTTGCTAGCAACCATGTTATTGAAACTTTCATTAAGCTTTCATGAAGCTTTCATTAAGCTTAACGCACAATGCGCTAGTTTATCGGCATTGGCAGCAAAACGGTCAAATAATTTTGACACAGAATCTCTTAAGCCTGTATTGGAAAGAGGAAGTTACCACGTGGAAGATTCGCATGAACATTATCATCTCCTATGAATTTGTAATTGCATTATTGACCACACTTACTGTGGTCATCAATCGCATGGGGCACTACATTCTTCAGCGAAGCCTCCACAGCAGTAGGATTTCCCTTATTTTGTTTAACCGCACAAGAAAAGTAATTAGAAAAATATTTAATCAATTTAGGCTGCAGCTTCATTAAGTACAGAGCATTTTTAAATGCCTTGTGCGCGTGATTGAAGTCCGACCACTTCTCTGTTAGTTCTCCATCCTCTTTACGAACTGCTACAATAGTGCAGGAATCATCATCGCCAATAACGACCGAAATTTTTGCATTCTCATTGTTCAGAAGGTCATTTTTGTTTACTACTTCTACAGCCATATCAGGCTCCATGGCCTTTGCAGATCCCGGTTGCATCTGCATTGGTGGTCCGCTTTCTTCTGTCCTGCTTCACATTGCCTACATTTCTTGCTGCGCGTACAATAGAACAAGACCTTAGCCGTGTGGTAGCCGATTAATGAACCTGCACAATATATTATTCATTATTAGAGAAATATTCTTGTAGTATTTTTCGCTTGGAGAACTTGGATAAATTGTACATATAATTACCAGACCAACTGTTTTACGTGTGACCGTTCCCTCGCTTCGGCCAGCCAGCATCGAAAGAAGCGATCAAACTAGTGTCTGAATTGCATGCTGGGGTTGTTGTTTTCTCTCATATCTGAACTAAAAATCTAGACCGTTGGGTTCTGCTGGAAGTAAGTCGTCGCTTTCGCTGCTGCGGATGAAAACCCAAATATAATTTCGACGTAAATGCACATATTCATACGTGCCAGCATTATCGATGTAGTGTGACAACTTCATCGATAAAGCCAATTCTACGATGATCAACGAAATTTTCTCCATACACACAATATTGGTGCCAATGATTCTTTTATTCAAATATTACATGCAATAAATAATGTAACATGAATTAGTATAATTGCCAGATCAACTTATTTCTCAGTGTCACACATCAAGAGATGTGGCAGCACGTTGACGCGAAGTAATGAAAAATAATGTTTGAAGTATATTGTTTACAATCAGAACGAATTTCGTTGAGTTCGCATATTTTTCGAATTTTCTTGTCGATGAAAAATTAGTAAGCATGCATACACTAGGTATGCCGCGAAAACATCCACGAAAAATAAATAAATCCACGTTTGTATTGTATAATTGTGTAAAGTGTATATAAGGTAGTCGGCCCAGTGGCCGTCAGGGTCCTAGTGATCGGCAAGTTTACGCATTAAATAAGTATTTTAAGATAAAAATCAGTCCTTCGTGCAGATCTGTGGTATATTAGGTTCCAGGAGGTATTTACTATGTTGTATTACATTTTCACACCCGTAAGTATACGTATAAAAGAGTAATCAATTTAAATATATTCCTCTACGACGTCTATGTTACGTCCAGAAGGGACGATTTTATTTTACCTTTGGGTTCTTCAATATAATTTCTTTAATGTAGAAGGGATAGCCGCACGTCCCATACGGGCCCGGCAAACTCTCCTGTGGAAATGGGAGTAGGGAAACAAATTGTAACGAACGCTATCTAGGGGTAAAGGGTTATAAATGATATTTTATTATATTATGTTAATTCTACTTAGAACGTTCCGTGGGTAATCACGCTTTTGCGCGGGGACAGTTTCCCCCGCGTCGCTCTCTCACTCTCGGTCTAGCACGCTCTTCCGCGGGGACAATTCTCCCCGCGTTTCTCTCCCGCACACCGCACGTTGAACTTATGAGTCCTCTATGTTGATCGGGGTTTTAACGTAGGCCCCGCACCTTTATCACTGATTCGAAGTTTATTTTGGTGATGAAATATGGAAGTTAAAATAAATAGTAAATAATAGACTGACGCCTCTGTGCGGGTCCGCCGGGTTGCTAGCCTGGACTCATTACACCGCCGCGAGCTCCGTTGCTACTAGGATGTTACTAGTAAAGACTGACGTCTCTGTGCGGGTTCGCCGGGTGTAAGGCCTGGACTTATTACACCGCCGCGACTGTTGTTACTAGGAGTTTTCTCCGACTCCAGGAGCGAACCGTGGACAAATCGGAACTGATCATACTTACCGCCACCGGACCGATGCACAGTAGGAGAAAAGCCCAAAAACCTGGCCAAAACCTCAAATGACCTTTGACGGGAATGAAAATTGGCTTACAGGGGTTTTCAAGGTCGCTGATTACGAATCCGCAAGCCAAATTATCGTAAAAAAAATGGCCGATCCAATATGGCCGACATGAACGTTAAAAAGTTACCAGATGTTGACAAAAATTGGTATATACGGGTTTTCAAGGTCGCTGATTACCAATCCGATATCTATTGTTTATAACTTGCAACAAAGAGCTTACAGCAAATTGTTATAAACAAAATGGCCGAGTATCCTGCTAAATAGATAAATTAATATATTTAAAAAAATCATCATAATAAAATAAACGTGAACAGTGTATTCTACGCAATTATTATTTTTATTTCCAAAATACATACGGAACGTTTCAAAAATAGAAAATTTTATTCTTAATCAAAATCGTAATCGGAGTCGGAGTCGGAGTCAGAATCATTATCCGAGTTTGTATCTATTACAACTCCCGGCACGGCTTCAATCTCGGCGCAAAATTCGTCTGCTGCAGCAGTCACTTTAGGAGCGATCAACATCGCTACAGCTTCCGGCGACAAACTCTTCAGCTTCTTCTGTGGTAGTCTCCTGACACTTGAAATGTACGGATCAGAAGTAACTAAGAGCCGATGAAAAACATCTTCCATAGTTTTAACCCTGGAACTTTTTCGCGCAAAATCTTCTCGATATCGTTTGATGTCTTTGTTTCGAGCTCCCTGAGCATCTTCGGATAATTGGCCGATTGGTAATAGAGCATGAGTTATTATCACTGGACCATGAATTAATAGTTTGTGCACCGAAGTAGGCATGGAGTACCAAGGGTATAATGCAACGGTCTTTCTTGCCGTTTCAATAGCATACTGTTCAAATCTTTCACAGTTTATCTCGTGGCCACACGATATAACTTGTAGGATTACGTACAAGCGTTTAATAACTTCTTCGTTGACCCCCGTTATCGCAGCGGAAACCGTCGAATTTTCAAAGAATCGCCGAGCTGTGTTGCCATCATTGCTGCTGCCGTATCCAGGCTTTGGGCGATCGATATTTAGACCCAATTGCTTCTTGAATCCTTCTTGAATGGCCCTCTTGCGTTCCTGGGTAATTTTTTTTTCTTCGGCACTTCGAGCTTGCCATTTTTTAATGCCGAGTTTGTAAGACACGTGTAAGCAATACTCGAAGCACCGTATCCACGCATGCAGCGTCGACAATCCGAACTTCAAATTTGTTTCATTGATTTCCCTTTGCAATACAGTGTCGATGGCATTAAAATCTTTGCTGGTTGCTCCACACAAATAGCACCGTTGAGCAGATTTCGTCAATGATACAGCGTTGCAAACTTTACCATCTATCATGGTGAACAACAACTTGTACATTACGGAGATTTCTTTTCCATCTATTACACTTTCGAATGGACGAAGTGACTTTATTTGTTCTTCAACAATTTGGACTTCATTAAGTGTTGACTCTGTGTCTTCGCGTAGAAACAGTAGTCTAAGCGGTCTACAAAATCGTGGAGACGAGGGTCTGGGGTTCTTCCAAACAACTATTTCTTCCTTCGATTGTTGATCATAACACACGAGTTGTAATGGCACGACTGAAGTAAAGAATACATGCGCATCAGATTTGCTGTCATCACTGAACGTCTGCTTATATTCACTTTGCCCAGAACTTCCATCGCAACCCCACTTGCAAATCAAGTCCATTTTACGAACATTATCTGGAGTCAATCTTTGAATGAGTACATTTTGGACGAGTAAAATACGTTCAACTGTATGATCTAATAGTGCCCGTACTTGGACTTCTGCACTACTCTCTGTAATCCTGATTGCATCACGTGGTGGATAACAACGCTTTTTTGCTTTCATCACTTTTTCGTAAGACGGATATAGCTTACAGTTATTTTCCCTCCCTAATCTTCTCATTCCCTGGTAAGTACTCTTGGAGAATTTATATTCAATCATAGCGGAAAGTGCAGCCTCTTCGGATAAAGTAATTTCATCCGTTGCTGAGTAAGCTTTACGATACTTGGAAGCTCTTAAAGGACTCGTCATTGTTACGTCCTTAATAACTTTTGCGGCGTCGGATTGCCCTGAAGAGCGAAGGCTCATCTGAGTAGCGTATGCTAACTCGACCGAGTTGAACGATGTACGAATAGCTTGGGTCTTCCTTCGTTTAGATCTTTCACTGGACATTGTAAACTCAAGGGACGGGCGGCCGCCCGTATTACCCGGGCTTGTTACTACAGTGTCTGTAGGTGCGGCAAAACATACCTGCTTGCTAAGCCATTCACCGTTATTCTTGAAAAATACACAGGATTTTCTGTGAGCTTGTTGCCACCTCGTTCTCATTTGATTGAAGAGTATCGAAAAAGTCTGTTTCGAGTCCTCAGGCACTACAACTGTACGTCCGGTGTCCTTGGAAATTTTTTCTACCATAAATTCGATCAAGGAAGCGAATTTATCGGATAAATGCTCGCTGATTATCAGAAATACTTCTTTCCTTGTCAGCACCAATTCTTTGTAACCGGATCCTGTAATAAAGACATAAAATTGTAGAAAATTGGTGTTAAAGGAAAAGATAAAATTTTCAATTAATACAAAAACTTGAACAATGTACATTATTTTACCAAATAAATAACCGCAATAATTGAAATAATTTAAAAAAAATTAGACAGAAAATATTGACATGGATTTGGTTAAAAGAAAGCTTTGCTTACTATATAATATATATATATTCAAATATTTTATTTGAATGTTATAACATTTCATTCATATTTAAGAAATTTTTATGTGGTTGATTTTAATATGTATATATATATGCATACGTATATATCATAATTAAATCACAGAAAATTTATATATATATATATACACATACATATATATTAAAATAATTTATTTCAAGCGTATAACAGCCGTCTTGTCCGTTATGATGCTACTTCACCCATTCTCAGGTAGAGGCGCAGAGGCTGCTCAATAGTGCCGCGTGCACGCTCGGCTACCGCACGATGCGAAAAAAATCATAACGGACAAGACGCACGTTTTCCGCAGGTAACTCTTGTAAATTTCGAAAGCTTATACATTAAACTAAAGGCCGAGACTAGGAGCTTTGCAAAATGTGACAAAATATATAACTTTTCGGACCGTTGAAAATATAAGTTTTCAAAATTATACAATTTTATTTATCCCGAAGGCTATACTACATTTCAATCATTTATACATAAACTTTAGATTCAACCGATGTAAAAACATGTTCTACATACCTCCAGAAGCACTTTAAAGTTATGGGTTTTTGAAGTCAGCGTTATTTTCGTCTGTTCAGCGCGTGACACGTACACTCTTCACGAACGCTAACTGCCAACTGACGCTGCGGCGCAGGTATACACTTGAAGGGCTTTCCCTTCCACAATAGAATGCAGTTACTAGTCCTCTACCTGAATGACTACTCAACTGACCCTATTTCGAAAATTTATTTTTTGGGGTTTTGGCCAGGTTTTTGGGCTTTTCTCCTACTGTGCGACGTTAGCTCGGTCGCTATTAGCCCGGTGGGGTTTTTGGCAACGTCCACGGAAACTTGTTCGCTCCCGGAGTCCCACGGTCGAACCCCGCGGATCAGGCGATGCTCGATCAGCGGAATTCGATCGGGTACATCCGGTCGGCGTTTCACCCCAGACACCGCACAGAGACACGAGGCGACGGAGTCGTCGGAAAATAATGAATATTAAATCCGTTGATAAAAGATAAAAAATAATGGAAACTAATAAACAAAACATTAAAAAGTTACGGGACGTGACATCTAGCTGTCATTTCGGCCGAATCCTTTATTCGGAGGTTAACGTGAACCATGTCACATTTCGGGTGATTTGAGAATGCCTGTGGACTTGCGTGAAGTAAGTTTTCCTTCACGTAATTAACATGGATTGTAGTTTTGCGCTCAGCATAAAAAATTATAGTTTCATGTTAATTTCAACGAACTTTCATATATAACGATTACCGGTTCAGCAACATAAACACTATGCCGATTAATCGCCACGGCTGTCGATAACTGGGACAATGTTGGCAAAAAAAGAGTCTTACGAATCGAATATTAGTTTATAGAAAATCAGAAAAGAAATATTGGGTCCGTAATTAACATTGCGTGAAGAATCCACGGACCAGTAATCGTCATACACATATTCGCGATAGTAAAAAGATATACATATAAATAAATGTTGTCGATTACTGGGTCGTGACCATGTCGATAACTGGGTATGTCTTGAACACAGGTGAACAGCTGCGATCGAAATAATATTTAACATTATTTCATGAAAAAATAGTTCTGTATAATGACTACAAATAAATAAAAATTATAATTCTGACGTAATAGGCAATAATTAGTTTTATTTTTGAAATTAATAAAGTTCCATGGAAGAGAAATTTATGTTTCAAACTCTTTATCAAATGTTTTAATAAAAACAATAAAGTTTGTGACATAGTGCGTAAAAATTATTCTGCCGTTCTATATGCGGACATAATCGAGTCAACATAGTCCTCCGAACCTTTGCATAATTAGTTAAGGCCTTATATACCTTTGGATAGTCGGAAAACAAGGCTTTTTGGGATTTTTTAAAAATATTAATAAAGGAATCAAAACGAGGTTTAAAGGGTTTATTTCACATATCTGTACGTACCTCCAACGAGCGGACTCGTTGGAGTCGCACATGTGCACCCAGAAGAATTTTCTTTTCCCCGCATTCTACATGAGTTTTGCTACCGAAGTACACACGATTATTATAAAATATTTATTTTTGTACATCTAGCCCGATTTTTAAGAAAGTCGCATTTTCGACTGAAACGACGGCCTTTGTTCGTTTATAAAAATCGGAATTGTTAAACGATTGTAGAAATCATGTGTACATCGCTATAAAATATATCTAAGAAGTTATAGTTGAAATTTGAAGTCAATCGGTAAAAAAATGCAGGACCTCCCGAGTCCGCCCGATTTTGAAAACATTTCTTCATGAAAAACGCGTTTCAAGTTTTAAAACCATTTTTCTACAAGTCTTAAAAAATATGTCCACCTAAAATAACTTTTGTATATTATTTTCGACATATTTATACATAATGTAAGTAAAAAAAAACAATTTTTTTTCAAAGGTTTATAAAGTCTCAAAGCAGTTTGAACGCATGTGACGATTAGTGATTAGTGAGATCAGAACTAAATGTGTTTTCAGTCCCAACGTTGGCTATGTTGACTTTCACCATTTCTATAAATTCGGTAGCCATGTTTTGAAGTGTATCAGCGTTTAATAATTGTTGTTTTGTTACATATTTAGTAATCTTCCGTGACACAATTCCATGTTGGTTTTTGAATGTTCTTAGCCAAGAAGCGGATGCTTGGAAATTTACGGCTGGTATTTCTACAATTTCTCGTGCACGTAAGGCCCATCATCGAAGATCTATATCATGGACAGGCAGCCTTTTGTCCAAAGCATCATTAAAATTGTTTAACGTGTAGTGAGCTATCTTTGTTAACTTTTCTTTGTAGGTGGCACCCTTATTTATACTATGGGCCCACCGGCGCAACTGCGGCTCTGATTTCACCTTTTTGAATTTCGTTTGAACAGATGATAACTTTCTATTCCCATTTGCCCCGGATCTCCAGTAATCTACAGCTCTTGTCTTGTATTCGTAACTCAATTCTTCTATATTTTGGGTACATACAGTTTCATCAATTTTTGGATCTAGGTATCGTTGTCCGTGCCAATCTCGTTCACTGTCATCTTCTATTGCGGCTGCTTCATGAATTTCATTTGGTGACAGAAAATCCAAACCAGTTTCGACTTCCATTTTCGTAGGTTGATCCATCGCTTCAATGATCATGTTTTCTAGATCCTTACTGAACTGTTTTTCCTGTTTGGTGATTGGAGTGCGAGGCAAATTCATAGCACTCATCGCTATGGATAGAAGTTGAATAACATTCACCGGATTAACGTACATTTTTATTTGTATTTCGAACACAAAATGTATGGCTGGCTTCTCCGTCGTAACTGCAGCAATAATGATCGTTGGTGAATTTATATGACTTGAAACCCAATTGATAAATACACACGAAAAAAACAACGACGACACATGCTATTACCAGAACTGCTATTAATCTTTAATAAGGCGATTTCAAGGTTATCATGAGAGCCGCTCTTTGCACCGTAGTCGCTCTTTGCGAAGATTTATTTCTTTCGTTCATTGGTTCTGCTGTTTGTGAAATTAAAGTTAAAGATAAAGATTAACTTATGCTACGTTATAAGCTGATAAAAATGTTTGCATCATTCTGTTCATGAGTTGCGGCGGCAACCCAAAAACGCTGAAACCTCTGCAGATAATGCCTTCGATACGGTGAGCGGAGTGGAATTTCTTCGTATATATACAATTGTAATCCAGTTGCTTTCCGAAGCACGAAGTCAGTCCGTGATTGCGAGCCTTGCTTCTGCCCATATAAGTGGGAAACTGAAGAGTGATTTTTCACAATTAATTCACGCATTATTGCAATAAACAATACGCCATTTGCTGCTGTACTCATCATTATCATCATGAACGTCTAGTAGTCGAAAAATACAACATTTTTTTCCGTTCGAACTTTATTTTTATTTCGACAACGAGAAAATGTGTATCGACTATTTTGACTGATTGTACTTTCTTTGTAACCCTTTTTTATTTCTAGAAATCTTCGTCCATGCCGCACGGTAAGACCTTTGAACGTTATTGCTGTACTCATCATTATTATCATGAACGTCTAGTAGTCGAAGAATACAACATTTTTTCCTATCGAACTTTATTTTTATTTCGGCTCGTTCACGAGCTATATAAAGAACGAAGTTGTTAAGGGTGCGTTGACCCCTTAAGAGTGTCGTTCCGCCAAAACGAGAAAATGTGTATTGACTCTTTTGACTGATTGTACTTTCTTTGTAACTCATTTTTATTTCTACAAATTTTCGTCCATGCCGCACGGTAAGAACTTTGAACGTTTGCCTTTCGAGAGGGGGGCCGTTGGGGGGGGGGGGGGGCTGGAATGTTACAAATATGCAATTGCGTCATAACACGAACGTATATTGACGTGAATTTAGACCGAAATGCCAAAAGACTAGCTGATTATACGATGCTCTCGGCAAAAAAATCGACGGGCAGTTTCAACCTCTTATTTGTGAGTTATCGGAAAAATAAAAAATCGGTATCCGCACTTTTCCATTCTCTACATGTATTCAAAGTTACATCCCAATCGATTAAAAATTCTCGGAGATACGGTTGAAAAAATTGCATTTTTGCAATAAACAATATGAAATTTGTTGCTATCTGCATCGTTCTCATCTCCAGTGTATAGTACATGAAAAAATAAACATTGTTGCAATTTGAAGTTTTTTTCATATCTCGTACCGTTAAAACGTTATCGACGAAAAACGAAAAACACCCTAATTTTCAAGGGTGCTTTTCACCCCTTAAAAATCGGGTTCCGCCGATATAAAAAATACGTGTCACCTATTTTTACCCATTCTACAAGCATGCCAAATTTTATCGAAATCAGAGACATCGACCTCGCAACGTTTCCTTGTCAGTACATGCAGCAATCTATAAGTATATATACAATTAACAGTTTCGTAAATTTCGTAACGAACCAAATTATTATAGTGTAAAGTAATTTTATCTGGCGTATTTCGGATGTTTTATGCAGCCCAGTAGTTTCCAAATAAAAAATAATGGTAGAGCACGTTTCAAAATCTACATCTTCTGTATACATTAAAGTTAATACAATTCTGGTCATATCGTGATTAATGATAGCATAAATGACTTACAAATTGCTCACCGATAGTAGATGAATTTTGTAACAAGTCCGAAACATTGCTGAATCCACTTTCGGTTTGATACGTAATACCTTCTCTTTTTGTTGTCATCGTAGTTCTTGCTGATTTATTTTTGTTAGCAAAGAGCCTTTTCCTCTTGTACTCAATTGATGTTCTACAATTTGCGTGGGTCTCCCTTTTCTTGTCTTTCGATTCTCGATATTTTTGTGTTTCTTTGCCAGGTGAAAGACTTGCTAGTTCATTCACATTAAGAATATATTTGATGCCGATATTTTTCTGGCCTACTGCAGCTGCGACCCTAATTTCAAAAGATTCCGATGCTGCATAACATTGAGATTCCGGATGTTTGCTAGCAACCATGTTATTGAAACTTTCATTAAGCTTTCATGAAGCTTTCATTAAGCTTAACGCACAATGCGCTAGTTTATCGGCATTGGCAGCAAAACGGTCAAATAATTTTGACACAGAATCTCTTAAGCCTGTATTGGAAAGAGGAAGTTACCACGTGGAAGATTCGCATGAACATTATCATCTCCTATGAATTTGTAATTGCATTATTGACCACACTTACTGTGGTCATCAATCGCATGGGGCACTACATTCTTCAGCGAAGCCTCCACAGCAGTAGGATTTCCCTTATTTTGTTTAACCGCACAAGAAAAGTAATTAGAAAAATATTTAATCAATTTAGGCTGCAGCTTCATTAAGTACAGAGCATTTTTAAATGCCTTGTGCGCGTGATTGAAGTCCGACCACTTCTCTGTTAGTTCTCCATCCTCTTTACGAACTGCTACAATAGTGCAGGAATCATCATCGCCAATAACGACCGAAATTTTTGCATTCTCATTGTTCAGAAGGTCATTTTTGTTTACTACTTCTACAGCCATATCAGGCTCCATGGCCTTTGCAGATCCCGGTTGCATCTGCATTGGTGGTCCGCTTTCTTCTGTCCTGCTTCACATTGCCTACATTTCTTGCTGCGCGTACAATAGAACAAGACCTTAGCCGTGTGGTAGCCGATTAATGAACCTGCACAATATATTATTCATTATTAGAGAAATATTCTTGTAGTATTTTTCGCTTGGAGAACTTGGATAAATTGTACATATAATTACCAGACCAACTGTTTTACGTGTGACCGTTCCCTCGCTTCGGCCAGCCAGCATCGAAAGAAGCGATCAAACTAGTGTCTGAATTGCATGCTGGGGTTGTTGTTTTCTCTCATATCTGAACTAAAAATCTAGACCGTTGGGTTCTGCTGGAAGTAAGTCGTCGCTTTCGCTGCTGCGGATGAAAACCCAAATATAATTTCGACGTAAATGCACATATTCATACGTGCCAGCATTATCGATGTAGTGTGACAACTTCATCGATAAAGCCAATTCTACGATGATCAACGAAATTTTCTCCATACACACAATATTGGTGCCAATGATTCTTTTATTCAAATATTACATGCAATAAATAATGTAACATGAATTAGTATAATTGCCAGATCAACTTATTTCTCAGTGTCACACATCAAGAGATGTGGCAGCACGTTGACGCGAAGTAATGAAAAATAATGTTTGAAGTATATTGTTTACAATCAGAACGAATTTCGTTGAGTTCGCATATTTTTCGAATTTTCTTGTCGATGAAAAATTAGTAAGCATGCATACACTAGGTATGCCGCGAAAACATCCACGAAAAATAAATAAATCCACGTTTGTATTGTATAATTGTGTAAAGTGTATATAAGGTAGTCGGCCCAGTGGCCGTCAGGGTCCTAGTGATCGGCAAGTTTACGCATTAAATAAGTATTTTAAGATAAAAATCAGTCCTTCGTGCAGATCTGTGGTATATTAGGTTCCAGGAGGTATTTACTATGTTGTATTACATTTTCACACCCGTAAGTATACGTATAAAAGAGTAATCAATTTAAATATATTCCTCTACGACGTCTATGTTACGTCCAGAAGGGACGATTTTATTTTACCTTTGGGTTCTTCAATATAATTTCTTTAATGTAGAAGGGATAGCCGCACGTCCCATACGGGCCCGGCAAACTCTCCTGTGGAAATGGGAGTAGGGAAACAAATTGTAACGAACGCTATCTAGGGGTAAAGGGTTATAAATGATATTTTATTATATTATGTTAATTCTACTTAGAACGTTCCGTGGGTAATCACGCTTTTGCGCGGGGACAGTTTCCCCCGCGTCGCTCTCTCACTCTCGGTCTAGCACGCTCTTCCGCGGGGACAATTCTCCCCGCGTTTCTCTCCCGCACACCGCACGTTGAACTTATGAGTCCTCTATGTTGATCGGGGTTTTAACGTAGGCCCCGCACCTTTATCACTGATTCGAAGTTTATTTTGGTGATGAAATATGGAAGTTAAAATAAATAGTAAATAATAGACTGACGCCTCTGTGCGGGTCCGCCGGGTTGCTAGCCTGGACTCATTACACCGCCGCGAGCTCCGTTGCTACTAGGATGTTACTAGTAAAGACTGACGTCTCTGTGCGGGTTCGCCGGGTGTAAGGCCTGGACTTATTACACCGCCGCGACTGTTGTTACTAGGAGTTTTCTCCGACTCCAGGAGCGAACCGTGGACAAATCGGAACTGATCATACTTACCGCCACCGGACCGATGCACAGTAGGAGAAAAGCCCAAAAACCTGGCCAAAACCTCAAATGACCTTTGACGGGAATGAAAATTGGCTTACAGGGGTTTTCAAGGTCGCTGATTACGAATCCGCAAGCCAAATTATCGTAAAAAAAATGGCCGATCCAATATGGCCGACATGAACGTTAAAAAGTTACCAGATGTTGACAAAAATTGGTATATACGGGTTTTCAAGGTCGCTGATTACCAATCCGATATCTATTGTTTATAACTTGCAACAAAGAGCTTACAGCAAATTGTTATAAACAAAATGGCCGAGTATCCTGCTAAATAGATAAATTAATATATTTAAAAAAATCATCATAATAAAATAAACGTGAACAGTGTATTCTACGCAATTATTATTTTTATTTCCAAAATACATACGGAACGTTTCAAAAATAGAAAATTTTATTCTTAATCAAAATCGTAATCGGAGTCGGAGTCGGAGTCAGAATCATTATCCGAGTTTGTATCTATTACAACTCCCGGCACGGCTTCAATCTCGGCGCAAAATTCGTCTGCTGCAGCAGTCACTTTAGGAGCGATCAACATCGCTACAGCTTCCGGCGACAAACTCTTCAGCTTCTTCTGTGGTAGTCTCCTGACACTTGAAATGTACGGATCAGAAGTAACTAAGAGCCGATGAAAAACATCTTCCATAGTTTTAACCCTGGAACTTTTTCGCGCAAAATCTTCTCGATATCGTTTGATGTCTTTGTTTCGAGCTCCCTGAGCATCTTCGGATAATTGGCCGATTGGTAATAGAGCATGAGTTATTATCACTGGACCATGAATTAATAGTTTGTGCACCGAAGTAGGCATGGAGTACCAAGGGTATAATGCAACGGTCTTTCTTGCCGTTTCAATAGCATACTGTTCAAATCTTTCACAGTTTATCTCGTGGCCACACGATATAACTTGTAGGATTACGTACAAGCGTTTAATAACTTCTTCGTTGACCCCCGTTATCGCAGCGGAAACCGTCGAATTTTCAAAGAATCGCCGAGCTGTGTTGCCATCATTGCTGCTGCCGTATCCAGGCTTTGGGCGATCGATATTTAGACCCAATTGCTTCTTGAATCCTTCTTGAATGGCCCTCTTGCGTTCCTGGGTAATTTTTTTTTCTTCGGCACTTCGAGCTTGCCATTTTTTAATGCCGAGTTTGTAAGACACGTGTAAGCAATACTCGAAGCACCGTATCCACGCATGCAGCGTCGACAATCCGAACTTCAAATTTGTTTCATTGATTTCCCTTTGCAATACAGTGTCGATGGCATTAAAATCTTTGCTGGTTGCTCCACACAAATAGCACCGTTGAGCAGATTTCGTCAATGATACAGCGTTGCAAACTTTACCATCTATCATGGTGAACAACAACTTGTACATTACGGAGATTTCTTTTCCATCTATTACACTTTCGAATGGACGAAGTGACTTTATTTGTTCTTCAACAATTTGGACTTCATTAAGTGTTGACTCTGTGTCTTCGCGTAGAAACAGTAGTCTAAGCGGTCTACAAAATCGTGGAGACGAGGGTCTGGGGTTCTTCCAAACAACTATTTCTTCCTTCGATTGTTGATCATAACACACGAGTTGTAATGGCACGACTGAAGTAAAGAATACATGCGCATCAGATTTGCTGTCATCACTGAACGTCTGCTTATATTCACTTTGCCCAGAACTTCCATCGCAACCCCACTTGCAAATCAAGTCCATTTTACGAACATTATCTGGAGTCAATCTTTGAATGAGTACATTTTGGACGAGTAAAATACGTTCAACTGTATGATCTAATAGTGCCCGTACTTGGACTTCTGCACTACTCTCTGTAATCCTGATTGCATCACGTGGTGGATAACAACGCTTTTTTGCTTTCATCACTTTTTCGTAAGACGGATATAGCTTACAGTTATTTTCCCTCCCTAATCTTCTCATTCCCTGGTAAGTACTCTTGGAGAATTTATATTCAATCATAGCGGAAAGTGCAGCCTCTTCGGATAAAGTAATTTCATCCGTTGCTGAGTAAGCTTTACGATACTTGGAAGCTCTTAAAGGACTCGTCATTGTTACGTCCTTAATAACTTTTGCGGCGTCGGATTGCCCTGAAGAGCGAAGGCTCATCTGAGTAGCGTATGCTAACTCGACCGAGTTGAACGATGTACGAATAGCTTGGGTCTTCCTTCGTTTAGATCTTTCACTGGACATTGTAAACTCAAGGGACGGGCGGCCGCCCGTATTACCCGGGCTTGTTACTACAGTGTCTGTAGGTGCGGCAAAACATACCTGCTTGCTAAGCCATTCACCGTTATTCTTGAAAAATACACAGGATTTTCTGTGAGCTTGTTGCCACCTCGTTCTCATTTGATTGAAGAGTATCGAAAAAGTCTGTTTCGAGTCCTCAGGCACTACAACTGTACGTCCGGTGTCCTTGGAAATTTTTTCTACCATAAATTCGATCAAGGAAGCGAATTTATCGGATAAATGCTCGCTGATTATCAGAAATACTTCTTTCCTTGTCAGCACCAATTCTTTGTAACCGGATCCTGTAATAAAGACATAAAATTGTAGAAAATTGGTGTTAAAGGAAAAGATAAAATTTTCAATTAATACAAAAACTTGAACAATGTACATTATTTTACCAAATAAATAACCGCAATAATTGAAATAATTTAAAAAAAATTAGACAGAAAATATTGACATGGATTTGGTTAAAAGAAAGCTTTGCTTACTATATAATATATATATATTCAAATATTTTATTTGAATGTTATAACATTTCATTCATATTTAAGAAATTTTTATGTGGTTGATTTTAATATGTATATATATATGCATACGTATATATCATAATTAAATCACAGAAAATTTATATATATATATATACACATACATATATATTAAAATAATTTATTTCAAGCGTATAACAGCCGTCTTGTCCGTTATGATGCTACTTCACCCATTCTCAGGTAGAGGCGCAGAGGCTGCTCAATAGTGCCGCGTGCACGCTCGGCTACCGCACGATGCGAAAAAAATCATAACGGACAAGACGCACGTTTTCCGCAGGTAACTCTTGTAAATTTCGAAAGCTTATACATTAAACTAAAGGCCGAGACTAGGAGCTTTGCAAAATGTGACAAAATATATAACTTTTCGGACCGTTGAAAATATAAGTTTTCAAAATTATACAATTTTATTTATCCCGAAGGCTATACTACATTTCAATCATTTATACATAAACTTTAGATTCAACCGATGTAAAAACATGTTCTACATACCTCCAGAAGCACTTTAAAGTTATGGGTTTTTGAAGTCAGCGTTATTTTCGTCTGTTCAGCGCGTGACACGTACACTCTTCACGAACGCTAACTGCCAACTGACGCTGCGGCGCAGGTATACACTTGAAGGGCTTTCCCTTCCACAATAGAATGCAGTTACTAGTCCTCTACCT
Source organism: Ophion obscuratus (assembly GCA_964007375.1). Taxonomy (NCBI): domain Eukaryota; kingdom Metazoa; phylum Arthropoda; class Insecta; order Hymenoptera; family Ichneumonidae; genus Ophion; species Ophion obscuratus. The sequence continues at coordinate 68,325,822 of OZ023312.1, read as the reverse complement.
GAATGACTACTCAACTGACCCTATTTCGAAAATTTATTTTTTGGGGTTTTGGCCAGGTTTTTGGGCTTTTCTCCTACTGTGCGACGTTAGCTCGGTCGCTATTAGCCCGGTGGGGTTTTTGGCAACGTCCACGGAAACTTGTTCGCTCCCGGAGTCCCACGGTCGAACCCCGCGGATCAGGCGATGCTCGATCAGCGGAATTCGATCGGGTACATCCGGTCGGCGTTTCACCCCAGACACCGCACAGAGACACGAGGCGACGGAGTCGTCGGAAAATAATGAATATTAAATCCGTTGATAAAAGATAAAAAATAATGGAAACTAATAAACAAAACATTAAAAAGTTACGGGACGTGACATCTAGCTGTCATTTCGGCCGAATCCTTTATTCGGAGGTTAACGTGAACCATGTCACATTTCGGGTGATTTGAGAATGCCTGTGGACTTGCGTGAAGTAAGTTTTCCTTCACGTAATTAACATGGATTGTAGTTTTGCGCTCAGCATAAAAAATTATAGTTTCATGTTAATTTCAACGAACTTTCATATATAACGATTACCGGTTCAGCAACATAAACACTATGCCGATTAATCGCCACGGCTGTCGATAACTGGGACAATGTTGGCAAAAAAAGAGTCTTACGAATCGAATATTAGTTTATAGAAAATCAGAAAAGAAATATTGGGTCCGTAATTAACATTGCGTGAAGAATCCACGGACCAGTAATCGTCATACACATATTCGCGATAGTAAAAAGATATACATATAAATAAATGTTGTCGATTACTGGGTCGTGACCATGTCGATAACTGGGTATGTCTTGAACACAGGTGAACAGCTGCGATCGAAATAATATTTAACATTATTTCATGAAAAAATAGTTCTGTATAATGACTACAAATAAATAAAAATTATAATTCTGACGTAATAGGCAATAATTAGTTTTATTTTTGAAATTAATAAAGTTCCATGGAAGAGAAATTTATGTTTCAAACTCTTTATCAAATGTTTTAATAAAAACAATAAAGTTTGTGACATAGTGCGTAAAAATTATTCTGCCGTTCTATATGCGGACATAATCGAGTCAACATAGTCCTCCGAACCTTTGCATAATTAGTTAAGGCCTTATATACCTTTGGATAGTCGGAAAACAAGGCTTTTTGGGATTTTTTAAAAATATTAATAAAGGAATCAAAACGAGGTTTAAAGGGTTTATTTCACATATCTGTACGTACCTCCAACGAGCGGACTCGTTGGAGTCGCACATGTGCACCCAGAAGAATTTTCTTTTCCCCGCATTCTACATGAGTTTTGCTACCGAAGTACACACGATTATTATAAAATATTTATTTTTGTACATCTAGCCCGATTTTTAAGAAAGTCGCATTTTCGACTGAAACGACGGCCTTTGTTCGTTTATAAAAATCGGAATTGTTAAACGATTGTAGAAATCATGTGTACATCGCTATAAAATATATCTAAGAAGTTATAGTTGAAATTTGAAGTCAATCGGTAAAAAAATGCAGGACCTCCCGAGTCCGCCCGATTTTGAAAACATTTCTTCATGAAAAACGCGTTTCAAGTTTTAAAACCATTTTTCTACAAGTCTTAAAAAATATGTCCACCTAAAATAACTTTTGTATATTATTTTCGACATATTTATACATAATGTAAGTAAAAAAAAACAATTTTTTTTCAAAGGTTTATAAAGTCTCAAAGCAGTTTGAACGCATGTGACGATTAGTGGGACGTTCCCATGGCAACCCACTAACCCCAGACCAACTGTCATGGCGGCATGACGATGACTTGTACAATAGCGTCTTATAACCTTTACGAAATATTTTCTCGAAAACTGTACCAGGCCCGGGAATTTCACAACGACCTTCTTCTTCGTAAAAAAAGCTGATTAAGAACTACTTAAAATAACTTTTACTCACTTTCCTAGTTGAGCTATATAAATTTGCAAAGTCAAGCGATCTGCTTAAGGTGACGATTACTGGGCCATCTACCTTATTGATATTCAAAACTATCGCAGACAGATGCCTTCAAATTTCAATATCAACTAAATTGAAGGTGCAAATATAACTTGAATTTTTTAGTGTAAAACGAAAAAAGGAAAAAACACAATATAACAAATAAATTACAAAATAAACAAAAAGGAAATTCCTGTTCAGTATAAGTGTATAAGTGTATAAAGTTCAATTTTAAAAAGTATCGGACGCAGATGTCTTAATTTTTCGAGTTGCACGGGCCGTGCTGAAAATCATCAGCACTTATTATGTTTATTGATGAATTGCTGACGGTAATGTTTTAGAAAAAAAATACTCGTACTAAATATTTGCAGTATTATAAGTTCTGTTATGTTTCTAATTTTACATTGCAAATATACTAGAGGTAGAAATTATTTTTTTATGTATCGATGCGACTAGTTGGAGGCATAGCTGAAGCGTTAAATTTACCTTGTTGAAATTCATAATGAGGCTTTTTGAAATTATTATTAGTAATCTTTGTCTGCAACAGAACTTGTAAGTACTGGAAAGATTAATCCGTAAACTTACTTATCAGCCCTATCACCATTTACCGACATTTTTTCGAGCTTAACACTATTTTTGCAGCTTTCTTTAGCCACTGCTTCGATCACAGCACCTACGACTATTTCGTGTCGTTTCAGCAACTTTCCAGAAATACTCGGTATACTCATTGATGAGCAGATAGTGTTCAGCTGACCCTCGCCTATACCGGCATCGATGACTGCTGCAAAAAAATAGTGAATATAATTTTAATGTTCCTCATGTCATGTCCTCTCCAGTATATTTTATATACCTACAGATGGCTGCTTTCAAGTTTATGTCATGACAGCGTTTCTGCGTACTCTCTTTATTTGTCTCGACAACAATTATTTTGCCACAACTAGCGTAAGCAACTTTCAAAGTACTTGCAAATCCGCATTGTCGTTCATCTTTGACGTCTTGCAGTGATAAGGGAAGGTACCAATTTTGGCACCACAACTTCTTCCCCAACTTGCTCAGTTCGACAATCTTGCGCCCTTCGAGGTTATGGTCGTTGGCACAATTCTTATACTGGAAGATTGTACACACTTAAAAATAAACTTTCCGGGCAAGATTCTTTATTATTATTGAACCAAATAATAAATATTTTCGTTGCCAATTACATTTCTATTCCAATAACAACGTATAAAAATACCAAACCTGGTTCCCGGAGTCTTGCAGCAGGTTGTTTGACAGCTTCTATTGCTCGTTTTACTTTTAAATTCACAAACTTTCCTTTTTTCCAATAACAGCATGCAAATTATAAGGATTTTTTTATTAAAAAGTTCTGTAAACTCTTTAAAAAAATGAAAATCTTATGCACAATAACAAGTTTACATGACGCGACGACCCACAATCAGTTCGGTGCCATAAGTACGACAGAGAAATAGGAGGAGAGAGCGAGACGGAGAATTGCGATGTTTCGCAAATAAGTTTCATATAAAATGACCAATAATACGGTTATAATTAATTTTATTATGACAAACATGCATATCACTAAAAAGAAGGACCCTCCTTATGCGCCCACGCCACCCGGCCCTTCGTGACGGAGCCTCCTTAACTCCAAATATTTTTATTTGAATTCAAACAATGCCTTACATATTTTTCGTTCAATTCAAATGTACAAAATAGTGAAATAAATTTTTATAAAATAGCCAACCAAGTTTACTTGGAATGTTGTACACAAAATTGGTAAACCTTAGGAATAATATTTTCCAAATATTTTATTTTTTATTTTGAAAAATCGTTACCATTATAACATAAAATTTACTATCACCATTATATAAGTGTACAACATACGTACCACACGAGTACACTGCAAATGCTGTGCAATGACTTGGGTGCATGGTTAAGAAAAAAGCTCGGCGAAGGACTTCGTCTTCCCAACTATTTAACTCTCGGGTTGGAAAAACATAGACTGCCGCAATTTGTTATGCAAGTGGAAATCAAATTTTGTGATCCCGCAAAGTACGGATCAAATCATTGATGTACCCCTAGACCACACCATACGTTAAATCTTACTTTGTTTGCATGATTCAATATGATATATGAAAGTATAAACTCTCTCCTCTAACACACAACTATTATGTTTGAGGGAAAACCTAGTTTAACTCCACGACCCCCGTGAAAAGTGCTGTTAGTAGGGCGAAGGTGGTAAAATAAATAAGCGTTACAATTTTCGGATCTATGGTTTAATAAAAAATGAGACTCAAGAAATCACTGGATTAACAACCGGTGATCGAATAGATAATTTACGTGAATTAGATCATAACCGTACGAGTGTCCAGGGCCTGATATGCCCGCTGGGTAGCGAAAAGACGACTAGAGAGCGCGATATAATTTGCGCTTGGCCGTGGCCTTGAAGCGAGATTTCGTAAAGTGGCGACTTCATGCGAAATTACCGTTCAGTGCGAGAATATTCGAGAATACGTGCCGTATATAAAATTATATTCTAGAGAAAAGTAAAGTATATCTTGCCATAACACCATACATTTAATATATTTTCCCGTATAGACTGTGGTGTATTGGTTAGAATCTCTGTCTCTAAGCAGGCAACGGCAAGTTTACGGGTTGAATTACGGTGCCGTCGTCTTGTTGGTGGAAAAAGAAATATCTAGATATTACTCCTGACACTTATTGTTTTGCATATTCGATGGTCTGTCCGAGTACAGTCGAATATTTATCAATAGTGGATATAACGTATCTCTAACACGGTGACGTAAATTGTGTGGACCGATGCATACACCGATAACACTATACAGGGTGTCCCTCTTATCTCTGCCATCCGGAATAACTCGGTAATTATCGACCTTACAAAAAATGTTCCAGACAAAAGTTGTACGGTGTGAAAGGGGCCATCAAATGCGACTAATTTTTTTATTTATTTTGGTGGAGAACTTGACGCACAGTGAAGGTCACCTCCACTTTTTAAAGTGGAATGGTAATTTTTTTTCTACCATCTTGTGAAGCACCTCAAGCCGCATAAAAAACATTAGAGGGCCAAAGTCGTTCACGGTCAGTATCGATGATCCGAGATATTTAGATTTGCATTTCATTTATATAGGTATTCGATACTGACCTTTAATGATCTTGACCAACATTGACCCCCTAATGGTTTTTATCCGGCTTGAGGTGCTCCACAAGATGGGTGGAAAAGGTACCATTCCATTTAAAAAGTGGAGGTGATCTTCACTGTGCGTCAGTACCTGCACCGAAATAAAAAAAAAAATTGGTCGCATTTGATGGCCCCCTTCACACCGTACAAGTTTTGTTTGGAACATTTTTTTGTGACGTCGATAATTACCGAGTTATTTCGGGTGGCAGAGATATGAGGGGCACCCTGTATATAAATGTTATCCAAATCACGCTAGCGCAAGAGGCAAGAGATTGCATTGCTAATGATCCTGGCAGATGATGTGATGTTACAATTAAAATATATATAGTGTATCTTCCCGAACTTTTTTTCTTAACCATGCACGCCAAGTCGTTGCACAGCATTTCCAGTGTACTTGCGTGGTACGTACGTTGTACAGTTATATAATGGTGATATCAATTTTATGTGATCATAGTAATATGAATTTTTTAAATAAAAATAAAATATTTGGAAAAATATTATTCCAAAGTTTAACAAATTCGTGTACAACATTCCTAGTAAACTTGCTTGGCTATTTTATAAAAATTTATTTCACTTTTTTGTATATTTGAATTGAAAAAAAAGAATAAAGCCAGTGATTGAATTCAAATAAAAATATTTTGAGTTGAATGATGAAAAATGGCGCCGATGACAACAACACGTGTGTGTCGTGCGAGCATTCGAAAGTAAGAAATGGGAGAGGTAAAAGAACACAGTGAACGAAAAAACAGTGGAAGTTGAGGAAAGAAAGGGCGTCGGAATCCGTAGAAATAATATAAAATTTGAGAATAAGGTGTGAAAGCACGGAAAAGGAGAGTAAAGGCAAGTGGGAAAGCGTGGTTAGAGCGAGGAGAAGAGTCAAGAGGATGGACGAAATGGAAGGACACACGCATAGCGGGAATTGGAACGAGGAGAGTGACATCTACGAGGAAGAAGGAGAAGTAGAGGAGGGCGAAATTCGGAGAGGTCCCGTAGGAACAGAAGGCGACGGCGACAGCGGTGGGCGGAACCAGAATGGAAGCGCTGGTAAAGTAGGACGCGCGGGTATCGATAGACAAAGAAAAACAACGGGGGAGATCGGAACGGAGTCGATGTACCCAACGGAGTTAGGTGAGAACGGGGAAACTCACGGAGGGAGACGGGCCGGGGTCTTTTCTTCACTTTGGGAGTGAAGAAAAGAAATTGCGCTGTGCTAGATCATTGCTAGACCACTGGGGAGGAGGAAGAAAGAAGGGAGAGCGGAGAGAAAGAACCGAGGAAAAATGACATAGGGAGCGGACAGAAGAAGAGAGAGATAACTGAGAAGTTCGAAGAGAATTTATCAACTGCAAAATAAATATGGGAGAAAGAATGGCAGAAGAAATCAAGGATAATGGTAATGGAAACTGTAAGAGAAGTGATGAGGACAATGGAAAAAAGGCAGAGCCAGCAAGAAGATAGGGAGGTACAGGAAGAAACCGTCGCAAAGAGCAAGGTAGAAGAGATGCTAATAGAAGAGCAGGAAAGATGGAATCGGCGATTCAAAGAACAAGAATAATTGATAGAAAAGCTCGTACAAGCAAATGAGGAAATGAGCAAAAGAATTCAGTCTGGAGAGGGAGAACAGAAAGAAAGAAAAAACAAGAATAGAAGAAAACAGAAGCGAAATCAGGGAATGAGATGCGACGAAAACCAGAATGAAAAGATACTAGGAGATCAGTACGAGAAAGAGAAAAGAGCAATACAAGAGCAAAGAGGAGGACGGAGAATGGAACCAGAAGCATGGTGTGAAGTCACAAAAAGAGGAAAGAGACAAGAAGAGTACGTAAGGAGGAAACAAACAGTGAAGGCAAGCCCAAAAGGACTGACACAGGAAGAATGGGAGGAGGGAGGGTAAAAGAGGAGACAAAGAAAAAAGAATATAATTATACAAGGACTGGAAAACCAGGAAACGGGCCGATCTGGGACATAGGGACAACGTTCTGGGAGAGGACGGGAATAAAGCCGAGAATACAAAGATGTAGAGAGATCAGAGAAGGTGTACTGGTACAGATGGTGTCGATGGAAGACGAAATCAGAATAATGAAACGTGTCGCGCAGAGAGTGACAGGTACAGAGGAAGCAAAAATCAGGGAGGACACAACAGAAAGAGAGCGAGAGGTGCAAAGCTGGATAGTAAACTACGCGAGAACCCTAGAACAGGACGGCAGAAAAGTGTGGGTGGGATACCTCAAGTTACAGATAGACGGAAACTGGAGAAGCTGGAACTAGAGATACGGCGAATTGGAAGAATCAAGCCGCAGCAGATGGACAAAGTGAACGGGAGAACCAGGACCGGGGTTTCGACAGAGGTACCACGGCCTGCCAGATCTATTCCAGCCATTGCGGTTTGTTTTTGGGCGTTTTGCAAATGCAGGTCGTTAAACTGTAACACGTAAAAACAAGGGATAAGGTTTCAAAAAGCATATCCCACTGATGAAGCTGAAATTTTGCACCGACCGCCTTTTTAATATTTTAAGAAAACCTTTAAAAGGATATTGGCGACTAGCAATAGTTTTTGATATATCGTATATTGAAAGTTATTTATTGTACTGCGCTTCTACTATATTAAATAAACCCAAAAAAACCCATCCCACATGGCAAGTGATATGCACATACGGGCGAGCACTGTTTGCCAGGAAGCAGCGCGGCCGGAGGAGTGGGGGGTATCTATCGGATATATAGAAATACTCGTATGGCGTGAAATAATAAACTTTACAATGCGATATATCGAAAACTATTGCTAGTCGTCAAAAATCCGTTAACGTTTTCTCTTAGGATAACGAGAGGAAGGGCAGTGCAAAATTTCAGTTCGATCAGAGGAGTATGCTTTTCGGAACTTTACCCAAAACGAGCGAGTTATTTTTACATCCTAAATGGACCAAAGAATTGCCGGTAAACTTTAATGTCACGAATCAAATTATCGGCATAAAAGTAAGGAACGAACAAACGATGGATTCTGTAAGTGTTAGAATGGCTAAGTGAGTAGGGCGCTCGACACTAGAACGAAAGTCGCAGGTTCGATCCCGATGAAAGGTGAAAACTTGAACAATGCAGAAAGCGTTTTTAATGCAATTATTCTATGTACATGGACATAAGTAAAGCATAAGAAAACAAAAAAGATACTACTAGAATATTTATATTCATAATTAATCAATTTTTTTTTTTCATTTCCGGCAGACGATCCGGCAGCCGTTGCTGGGCCAATATGGGCGTATGATAGTTGACCAAGTCTTAGCAGCCATTCATGGTTTACCATTACCAACCATACATGGTGCGGGTCTGGCCCGTTTAAATAGGCATTACCGCGCCATCGTTTGTTCTCTGGCAACCAGTACTGTCCCGATTGTAAAACCCTATTTGGGGGAACGGGCAGAAAAAGGAGGTCAAGAAGAGCAGGGCAAGGAAAGAAGATCTAAGGACAAAAAGAACACAGACGGGACAAAATTAATCAACTTTTGGTTGGGGCTTAGGGGAACAGGAAGAAGGAGGGTCAGTAATCGATTATATAATAATAAACATGCAGGCTGAATGAATGGTGAGAAAGCTAGAGATACATCAAAAAACAGAATCGGATCACCTACCGATAGTGGTGACGATGGAGAGAAGACAACGGAAAAAACAATAGGCCCAAACGCAAAAGAAAACGGAAAGAAAAATAGTGTGGAAAGAAGAGCTGGGAGAATACTACTCAGAAAAGTTCCAAGAGATATAGAGAACGAGAAAAAAGAAGAAAGAGGGAGATAGATGGGGCAATATGGTGGAAACCATAAGGGAAACGGCGGAAAAAGTAGGGATTTATAAATGGGTGGGAGGGGAGGGCGAAGAAAAAAAGGTAAGTAAAAATGTTTGAGAACAAAAAAGGGTGGTATGGAAAAGGTTGAAAGAATACTTGAAGGAAACAGGAGAAGAGGAAAGGAAAAAGCTAAGAGAGTCGAGAAGAGCACTAAATAAAATAAGAAAGGAGGAAATGGAGGAACGTTGGAAGCAAAAATGGGAGGCAGTAGACAAGACCAAAAATCCGACTGAATTATGGAGGGCATTGAGGCCGTTTAGAACCAGGAAAACGGGAAAAACTAGTCAAAAAATACTGGAAAAGGAATGGATTAACCATCTTAGAAGACTGCTGGGAGGGGAGAAGATCGGAAAAAGGACAAGCCAGCCAACGGGAGATAGAAACGGAAGAAGAAATGGAACGGAAAGGAGGAACCAACGAGGTACGAGAAGGAGAGAGAGACTGCTGGAGGAAACCGCGAATAGAGACATAGAGGTGGCAGAAATAGAAAGAGTATTGAACAAAATGAAGAAAAGGAAGGCAGCGGGACAAGATGGACCACCAACGGAACTGTTTCAAGGGCTACCGAGAGACAGAAGGGAGGAGCTGCACGAAATAATTAAGGAAACATGGAGGAGTGGGAAACTGGCAAGAGGATGGGAAACGGGCAGGATATACCGCATACATAAGGTGGGAGACATGGCAAAAGCAAATAATTATAGGGGAATAACGCTAATGGATGTGGGATATAAGATATTGACGACCTTAGTCAACAAGAGTCTGATATAGTGGCTGGAAGGAAAAAGGATGCTGAAGGAAGGGCAAGCGGACTTCAGGCAGGGAAGAGGAACGCGGGATCACATATTTGTTCTCAACGCCATAATTAACAACAGGTTGAAGAAGAAAAGAGGAAAGCTATACGCAGCATTCGTGGACCTCCGGGCAGCCTTCGACTCGGTAGATAGGGAGATGTTAATACGAAAACTGATTGCGGCAAGGGTTAACGGGAAAATTTTGGGAATCATAAAAGAAATCTACAAGGAAATCTAGAACGAAGTGATAATGGGAGAATGGGTGTCAGGAAAATTCAGAACGCGGAAAGGAGTGAAACAAGGTTGCGCGCTGAGCCCAACGCTATTCAATTGGTACATCGAGGACATGGAATTAGAATGGCAGCGAAAAAAGGAAGGAGGAACAGTAATAGGGGGAGCAAAGATATATGCAATGAAGAACACAGACAATGTGGTACTAGTAGCAGATACAGGGGAAGGCATAAGGGAAATGTTAAAGACTCTAGAAAAATACGTGGAAAAAAAATAAGCTGGAGATCAACACGGAAAAAACGAAGGTAATGGTGTTTCGAAAAGGCGGAAGAGAAAAGAAGAAGAATGGATGGGAAGTGAAAGGAAAAAGACTCGAGGTAGTACGGGAATACAAGTACCTGGGAGTGTGGTTCTCGACAGGAAACACCTTTGAGAAACACATCAGACTGAGTGAAGAGAAGATCAGAAAGGCAATTAATGCGGCATGGGGAATCGCAAAAAGGGCAAGGATAGGAGACCTGAGGGAAAGACTGCATATAACAGAGACAATAGCGAGGAGTGGACTGTTATACGGAGTCGAGGTGTGGGGGTGGAAAATAGGAGAAAGGATAGAAAGAATGCAGGCAACAAACACCAAAATGGCGATGGGACTAAGAAAAAACACAGCGGACTATATCTGGAAAATGGAAGCAGGATGCAAGGGAATAGGAATAATCATGAAGAAAAAGGCAGCGGATTATATAGGTACCATCATGGGGATGGAAGAGGCGAGATGGCCCAAGAAATGCTTGATGGAAAAGGCGAGAGGGATCATAAATGGAAACGCGACGAAATGGGGAAGAGGAATGGACGAGGCCATGAATCAGGCGGGAGAGGGGCAAATAGGAGACACACTAACAAGGAAACGTTGCGAGGTCGATGTCTCCGATTTTGATGAAATTTGGCATGCTTGTAGAATAGGTAAAAATAGGCGACACGTATTTTTGTATATCGGCGGAACCCGATTTTTAAGGGTTGAAAAGCACCCTCAAAAATTGGGGTGTTTTTCGTTTTTCGTCGATAACGTTTCAACGGTAGGAGATATGAAAAAACTTCAAATTGCAGCAATGTTTATTTTCTTCATGTAGACGAGAACGATGCAGATAGCAACAAATTTCATATTGTTTACTGCAAAAATGCTATTTATTCAACCGCATCTCCGAGAATTTTTAATCGATTGGGATATAAATTTGAATACATGTAGAGAATGGAAAGTGCGGATACGGATTTTTTCTTTTTCCGATATCTTACAATTAAGAGGTTGAAACTGTCCGTAGATTTTTTTTGCCTAGAGCATCGTATAATCAGCTAGCCTTTTGGCATTTCGGTCTAAAGTCACGTCAATATATGCTAATCAATACCATCCAGCAATTTACCTGCTGAAATGGTTAAAATTTTAATATCTTTTCCTTGCATATCCATTTCATTAAATGCAGTTGGACATTGACCGCTCCAAGAATCCAGAAATATTACCGATTTTGGACCCGTATTGGAAATATATACTTCTTGGAACCATCGCTTGAAATGATTAGTTGTCAATTTTCCAGATTTCGAAGCCAATAGAACTATATTTTCTGCTCTGAACATAGTTTGTTCCACTCGAGGACCAAATTTGCGAGTAGGTTCGTTTAAAACTATCAACGTAAGTGCCAAAAGCTTGACACTCGCAGAAACTAAAGGCTGTATAGTATAACTGTGTGTTGTTGATGTTTTGGATTGCACGACTGTCTCAACGGATTTCTGCCCTTCTTTCGCCAATATGCGGCCTGTATGCAGCTTTAAATTGAATCCGCTCTGATCAGAATTAAATGTGTTTTCAGCCCCAACGTTGGCTGTGTTGACTTTTACAATTTCTATAAATTCGATACCTTTCTTTTGAAGTGTATCAGCGTTTAATAATTGTTGTTTTGTTACATATTTAGTGATCTTCCGTGACATAATTCCATGTTGGTTTTTTAATTACCTTAGCCAAGAAGGGGATGCTTGGAAATTGACGGCTGGTATTTCTACAATTTCTCGTGCACATAAGGCCCATCATCGAAGATCTATATCATGGACAGGCAGCCTTTTGTCAATAGCGGCATTAAAATTATTTAACGTGTATTAGGCTATCTTTGTTAACTTTTCTTTGTAGGTGCCACCCTTATTTACACTATGAGCCCACCGGCGCAACTGCGGCTCTGATTTCACCTTTTTGAATTTCGTTTGAACAGATGATAACGTTCTATTCCCATTTGCCCCGGATCTCCAGTAATCTACAGCTCTTATCTTGTATTCGTAACACAATTCTTCTATATCTTGGGTACATACATTTTCATCAATATTTGGATCTAGGTATCGTTATCCGTGCCAATCTCCTTCACTGTCATCTTCTATTGCGGCTGCTTCATGAATTTCGTTTGGTGACAGAAAATCCAAACCAGTTTCGACTTCCATTTTCATATCCATCCATCGCTTCAATGATCATGTGTTCTAGATCCTTACTGAACTGTTTTCCTGTTCGGTGATTGAAGTGCGAGGCAAATTCATAGCACTCATCGCTATGGATATAAGTTGAATAACATTCACCGGATTAACGTACATTTTTATTTGTATTTCGAACTGAAAATGTATAGCTGGCTTCTCTTCCGTAACTGCAGCAATAATGATCGTTGGTGAATTTATATGACTTGAAACCCAATTGATAAATAGACACGAAAAAAATTACGACGGCACACGCTATTACCACAATTGATGTTTATCTTTAATAAGGCGATTTCAAGGTTATCATGAGAACCGCTCTTTGCACCGTAGTCGCTCTTTGCGAAGATTTATTTCTTTCGTTTATTGGTTCTGCTGTTTGTGAAATTAAAGTTAAAGATGAAGATTAAATTATGCTGCGTTATAAGCTGATAAAAATGTTTACATCATTCTGTTCATAAGTTGCAGCGGCAACTCAAAAACGCTGTAATCTCTGCAGATAATGCCTTCGATACGGTGAGCGGAGTGGAATTTCTTTGTAAATATACAATTGTAATCCAGTTGCTTTCCGAAGCACGAAGTCAATCCGTGATTGCGAGCCTTGCCTCTGCCCATATGAGTGGGAAACTGAAGAGTGATTTTTCACAAGTAATTCACGAATTATTGCAATAAACAACACGCCATTTGTTCCTGTACCCATCATTATCATCACGAACATCTAGTAGTCAAAGAATACAACATTTTTTCCCTTCGAACTTTATTTTTATTTCGAAAACGAGAAAATGTGTATCGACTATTTTGATTGATTGTACTTTCTTTGTAACCTATTTTCATTTCTACAAATGTTCGTCCATGCCGCACGGTAAGAACTTTGAACGTTTGTCTTTTAAGAGGGCGACCGCTGGGGGGGGGGCTGGAATGTTACAAATATACAATTGAGTCATAACACGAACATATATTGACGTGAATTGAATTGTGAGATATCAACCCCTTAATTGTGAGATATCGGAAAAAGAAAAAATCCATATCCGCACTTTTCCATTCTCTACATGTGTGCAAATTTACATCCCGATCGATTAAAATTCCGGAGATACGGTTGAAAAAATTGCAATTTTGCAATAAACAATATGAAATTTGTTTTTAGTTTTAAGGCTTTCACGGCTCTTTATGTATTGAGAAGAGTATGTGGCTTCCGGATGGAGGCCGTGTTGAGGATCAGCGTTGTGCCGACGTTTCGCAAACGTTACAGTCTGCATCATCAGGGCTGAGAGCTCCGATACTGAAGCTCTCGTGTCTCAGGTATTCCTTATATAGTTGCAGTCATCGTTCCGGATGGCTGCACCAGCTATCCGGCACCAGCCATCCGGAACGATGACTGCAACTATATAAGGAATACCTGAGACACGAGAGCTTCAGTATCGGAGCTCTCAGCCCTGATGATGCAGACTGTAACGTTTCCGAAACGTCGGCACAATGCTGATCCTCAACACGGCCTCCATCCGGAAGCCACATACTCTTCTCATTACATAAAGAGCCGTGAAAGCCTTAAAACTAAAATCAGACGCCTACACGGAGAGGCTATTTTGGGTTCTGTTAACACCTTTTCCAAACTCAGGAAAACTCTGCACATCCAACTGTGCTCGTTAACATTCCTAAAAAGGTGCCGCGACCATCAAGTGGTACCAAAATGTTTTCAATTGAAAAATCCCTTTCCATCAAAACAAGCCAAAACTATCCTCCACCAGGCCTCGCTGAGACTGGTAAAAGAGAGAATATCTTTCACCAAAAAGCTTTTGGACCAAAATTCCCAAAAACTCCTTAAACTTCACCTACGTCTATCTGACTCTTTGGAACCACAGCTGTGGGAAGATCTTGACCGTGTCACTCACGAACAAGCCCTCCACTGTGCAGACCTAAGATCCAAGAATCAAATAGAAAAATTCAGGAAACTATGTCCACAATCAAAGCAGCCCATTCTAACCCACACAGTTAAAAACCTAAGTAACCACACACTCTCCGCAGCTGAAACATCAGTCCTCGCAAAAGGGCACAATTTCGCCATTACACCGACAGAAATTCCAACCAGAGAAATCATCAGCCAGGTGGAAACGGCCATCTATCGTCTCCCACTGGATACTGGCAACGACATCAGGAAACGGATAAGCAACATTTTACACAAGGCAAAACCTCCGCAGCAGAATATCACGAAAGAAGAACACCTTGCTCTTCACAATTTGAAGAAAAACAAGGACATCTTAATACTACCAGCTGACAAAGGGAATGCAACTGTCATCATGGATAAAACGGACTACTGCAGTAAAATTTTGAACCTGCTCGAGGACACCAACACGTACAAGAAATTATCACGTGACCCCACATCGAGTGTAGAAAAGAAAACAACAACACTTCTAAAGAAGGCTGGTCTATCAGAAAACCTAACCAAAGCCCTTACACCCAAGGAATCCCTACCACCCAGGCTTTACGGTCTGCCAAAAATACACAAAAACAACATCCCACTAAGGCCCATTGTTAGCAACATAGGCAGCCCTACATATCATTTGGCACGTTTTCTCTGCAAACCTTTGCAGGAACTCGTAGGCCTCAACAACTCCCATATCCAAAACTCCCGGGATTTTGTAAACAAGATCCAGACTATCAAAGTACAACCAGAAGACATTTTAGTGAGTTTCGATGTTGTATCCCTGTTTACAAACGTCCCAACCAATGAAACCCTAAGCATAGTTAAAAATTCCAAAAAAGTTGCCCCTAACCTACTGCCCCTCATAGAACATTGCTTAAACTCTACATATTTCCAATTTCAATCCCAGTTTTATGAACAAACTTCAGGCGCAGCCATGGGTTCCCCTATTTCTCCTATCATCGCAAACATCTTTATGGAGAACTTCGAGAACAGAATTCTGCAAGAAGCTTCCCTCAAGCCCTCCACCTGGTTCCGATATGTCGATGACACCTTCGTCATTTGGAGTCACGGCAAAGAAAACCTCAATCATTTCTTAACCTTCCTCAACTCCCAGCACCCCAATATTCAATTCACCATGAAGATAGAACAGGAAAATCAAATCCCTTTTCTGGATGTACTGGTTCAACGGAAAAGCGATGGCACTTTGGGCCATAAAGTTTACCGGAAGCCAACGCATACGGATAGATATCTCCATGCTACGTCCCATCACCACCCTTCCCAAAAACAGTCGGTCATAAGCTCTCTGGTCTACAGAGCTCTAGCGATCTCCGAACCAGACTCCTTGGAGGTTGAACTAGAACTCCTACGAAAAGCTTTAGGAGACAATGGCTACAAGCCAGGCAACATCGAAAGAACGATCAAAAATCTAAAAAGAAAAATAGCTGATCCGAAAACGGTTACAGCACCTAATGGGGAGAATGAAGGACAAATAACCGCAACAACTTCCCTTCCATACCTTCAGGGCATAACCGATCGCATAGGGAGGGTCCTTGGAAAACATAACGTGCGAGTCATATTCAAACCTCAGAAGAAACTAGCACAAGTGATTCAGAGTGCAAAAGACCAAAGACCACCATTAAGTGCACCAGGAGTATACAAGATACCCTGCTCATGCGGTAAAGTGTACATAGGAGAAACCGGGAGGAAGATCAGTACACGGATCAAAGAACACCAACGGTGTATCAAATATGGCCATATTACACAATCAGCGCTGGCCGAACATTGGATGGAGACTGGTCATGCCATTCAGTTCGACAAAGCCCAAAGTCTGGCCCCATCAAACAGCTATTTTTCCAGGAAACACCGAGAAGGCTTGGAAATCCGAAAACATCCGGACAATCTAAACAGAGATGGAGGATATCACGTCAATCCTATTTGGCACACCGTCCTCCCACAGGACGGTGTGCCAGGCACAGGAATCGAACTCGAGACCTCCGGCGCAAAAGACCGAGCCCTAACCATCTAGACTAGACGGCGGCTCGACAAGTGCCTGACATTTTAAACTCATATGGCACCTAAGACACTTTGAATAGATTTTTTTCGGAATTGTCCGAATAGTGCGTCCTACTACTTTAACTACGTGAGGTGCTAGGGTTCCTCTTTCACCACAAACAAATTTGGCCAAATCCCCGATCCCACGGTCATGCCGTCTCCTTGTAAGTTGGACTTATTGTCATTAAGGGGTTAGGCCACAGTAACGGGTATAAAATCATGTGCGAATTCGACACTTTTTTCGTATAAAAACGTGATTCACTCACAGAATTAATCACACGTCTATTTAGTATGAATATCAAGTTGTTAGATTTTTTTATGTACAAAATGGCCGACTACTGATATTTTTTTCTGTTATCTTTTTTTAGGCGCTCCGCGGCGTGACATTTAGCACCGAAAATTGTTTACCTAGAACAAAAAAAGTCTCGTCAATCTACATTAAAATACCTGGTAAGTACGTACGGAATTTAATTTTTTTTTCAAAAGTTTTAGGTATTTAAACTTAAAAATGAATTGTCAGTAAAAATGTTCGTTATAACTGCTTATAACGAAGCTCATAAAATGAAAAGTTTTCGATTAATCAGAAATTCAGTACATACTTCTCTGCGAAATGCAATTAGGAACATACGTTTTAAAATTGAAGTAAATCGAGTGAAAATTGTTGAAGTTATTTGTCACGCTAATTGACAAAAGGCTGTTTCGAGAAGTTTCGAGTAGACGGCCATTTTGTACATCGAAAAAAAATATATGTTTTCCAACAGCTTGATATTCATACTAAATAGATGTGTAATTAATTTTATGAGTGAATCACTTTTTCATACGGAAAAAAATGATAAATTCGCACATGATTATATACTCGTTACTGTGGTCTGACCCCTTAATTGTATGTCAGTAAGAAATATTAATTATTAGTAGTAACGGCAATGAGTTTCCCTATGCCCATGGCAGATGCGTCATCGTGAACACGACACAGAGGGGGAAATCGGCTGCGACCGCACGGTGGGGGGCGGGGGGGTTGAATGGGAGGTAGATGGGGGGTTGTGGTAAGGGAGATTTAAGGACCGGAGCTGTAGTGGAATGGGAGGTAGAACAAAGTTGAGTCGGGTTGCGGCACGTAAAAAGGGGAAGACCCTGTATTGCTGAACAAACCAATTTCAAAAAAAAAATTAATTGTTACTACAATGATGGTAATTATCGCTACCTAAAATACAGCCCAAAAAACTTTACAACATTTTCCTACGCATTCTAGCAACTTTTTGATGACCTACATAACGAATCTAGTTCGAGTAGGTCGAATATTTTTTGGTATTTTTAGAAATCTGACAAAAAATTTGTTTTCCTATAGCACATTTTCCCCCCTAAACAAACTCAATTTTTTTATATGCCTCCGCCACTGCAAACTGACGTCTTCGTAATTACGGAGCGGTACGAAATATGTAGCTTCAACGGCTTAGATTTATAAATCTTAGCCAGTAGTTGATGACAGCGGGTGAGTCAGCAAGAAATATTAATGATTAGTAACTATAAGAATAGTATTAATTGTCCAAATGCCAGCCCAAAAAAATGCGAAACCTTTTTTCAAGCGTTACAGCTACTTTTTAATGATTTACATAATAAATCTAAGTCGGTGGAATATTCCTTTGTAATTCTGAGGAGTCAGACAAAAATTTTATTTTCCTACCCAAACAAACTCAATTTTTGTAAATGTGCGTCGCCCACCGCATTTTTATGTTTTTTATTATTACAGAACAGTAAGAAATAATTAATTCCACCGACTTAGATACAAATCCTAGTCGGTGGTTGAGCACAGCGAGTGTCAGCAAGAAATATCTATTATTAGTAATTATTAGAATAATCGTAATTATTACAACCCAAACTCCTGCCCAAAAAAGTTTGCAGCATTTTTCCCAACCCCCCCCCCCCCCCCTCCCAAAGCAACTTTTCTATTACCAGTGGGGTTGTTTTTGTTATTTTTAGAAGACAGCTTAAGGGGTCTTCTCACTTTGGATGCTAAAATAGGCTATTGTAATTATTTTTTTATAGGTTTATATTATAGATATTGATATGACAGTTGTTGTACTTAATAAGTACACTTTCGAAACACATTAAATGTTTTTGTTACGCATGAATGTAACCTAAACAAACTTCAAGAGCGTTTTTCTCGAAACAACATTTTTCGACAGCTTGTTGATAAAATATTCGAAACTACTGAACCGATCCTTGTGAAATTTTAATCACATATTCTTTACAACTATAACTATAGCGCAGATTGAGGATTTGTAAATTTTTATATTTACTTTTTTTGCCAAAAATGGTGGAAAAACACGTTTTTTTTGGTTTTCCAAAAAATGTCCGCCATTTTGTTATTTTGGCATATATAATAAATCGCATGATGTGCGCTATAGCCATTAACATACTGTATCTAAAACCGTTTCATTTTTTGTTTCGGATTTTAATTTAAAAGAAAATGTAATGTGTCTCAAGTGAGAACACCTCTTCAATGCCTTTTTCCTCCAGCACATTTTCCTACCTAAACAAACTGATATTTTTAAAACGTACTTCCCTCTCCGCGACTTAAGCTTTTCATCATTACGGATCGAGAACAGAACATTTTTTAAATTTCCTAATTTTTTGATAGAGATTCTTAATAATATCTATGGAAATCTCCAGAAAGCATATAAAGTGAAGGTGAAGGAGATAAAATGAATGGACATGAAAAAAGGAGATAACCCTTTTGCTGACTATATTTGCCTGTGTGCACGGTGCTGCAACTTTTGTCAACCAAGCTCGTTCCCGGCCTTTTTAATTCCATCGATGCGTCATTTCACTGGGACACAGAAACTCGCGTGTGCAATTTATTGCGCAACGAACTAATTATTTTTGTTCGGGATTATTTCAACATCCTGGGTAATGTAATTATTTAATAACCTGATTCCAACGACGAAAGCTTTGTACGTCGCAATTTCGCAATTCCATCCGGCATATCTCTCATTTGGAACTCATTTTCCATTGAGTGATACATTCATTGCCAGGCAACCCAGCGTACGTGCATGTGTTGATGTTACTTTCGTCTTTCCGGTCATATCAATATCAAGCTGCGCCATATACGGTATTTTTATTTCTCCGTAGCAACTTTGTGCCTGGTATATTTTACTCCTGGCGATGCATAGGGTTGTAATGTGTGTAGATATACAGGGTGTATATCCATTTGAGTCGGTACTACAGAATATCCCGAAAGGGATGCAACAAAAGTTTCACAGTTTTAAGCAACTAAAATTATGGTGTCAATTACTTTTCCCTTGGTGGCTACCTTCACGGTTATTTCAAGGTCAACTTAAGTTTTTTAAATAGGAACCAATTATTTTTATTTCAGAATCATTTTTTGCCTAACAAAATAAGTATCCTCCGCATGAAAGTTTGATCTGCTTGATATCAATATTTTAAGATATTTTGAATGTTTAACCAAATAGATACCCAAACCCGAAATTGAAGTCGAACAAAATTGAACAAAAGTAAAAAAAGAATATCGATTTCCATTTTAAAACTAAAGTTTGTTGTTCGCGCGTTTTAGCGCAGTCAATTTTGTCCCCTAATTTTCCCCGGTTTCGCTCCTCCCTTGACCTGGAAGGGTCAAGGGAGAAATCAACACCCGGATGGTTAAGCTCACAAATCGGGCCGGGGAAGAGAACACCGCCGACAGCACTGAGTAGAGCGCGGCTCCCCCCCCCCCCCCCCCCCCGTACGCTCAGTACCGGTCCTCTTTTCTTAACTATATTTTGTCTCATTTTATTTAAATGTTTTGTTTTTATGTGTGTTTTTAGGTTAATTTATTATTATGTTCATACTCAACTTTATCTTTGTGATCCTCGCGGCCGCCAGCGTAAATTACTCACGCTCGGTTTGTCATTCACCTGTCACGTACCTGCAAAAACGCACTACACTCTCCGCGCACTCACGAAACTCTTTAATTACGGCTTAAGAAAAAAATGTACGGGTCGCGCTATGACACTTCGGGGTTAGACCGAAGTGTCATAGCCGCGCTAAAAAATGTCCATGGCATCTCGTGGAACTAAAATTTGTATTACCCTATGAGTATACCTCCCTTCCTAACCGACCTGGCCCGAGCGTGCCTCGCACTAGTTCGTGCGCTCGCCGATGGTAGGCGTCAGGCGAAATCCTTTTCCGTAAGTGTTGGCAACCGAGACGGATATAAAACTCCAACCTCGAGTCGCGAACGTGGCATCTGATATCGCTGTTCAGTGTCCGTGAACAGCTATCCACGTACGAGAGTAGATGTACTAGGCCGATTCTGAGCCACTTCGGGGGGATGGGGGGGGAGTCCTGAGGGCGGGGTGTCCTGGGCGGGAAAGCCAAGTGCGGGTGTACGGCGGTGGCGGGGGGGGCGGGGGTCGCCGGGCGCGTGTGACGTCACAGAGGGGCCTCTGTGGAGGGGGGGGGGGGGCATGTGGTCCGTGGAGCGACTGGCAGGAGGGGGAAGCCGCCGCCGATGAGTGTTGTGTTTGTGAAGGGCGGCCTTTCAAAGCCCATTATTTATGACATGTAGATGTTTCAATTCCGAAAGGTAATGTCAAGATGTCTGCATCCGCCCCGCCTCAAAGCTTGCCGATACGCGAGACAGGTCCTGACAGGTTTCTTGGGAAAACTATAATCTTTAGGGATCAAAGGCAAAGGGACCGCGGATGGACCACTTGAGCGCAGCTGCACGCTTGAGAAATCTCAGCGAGGTCTACATTTCGAAATATAACGTCAAGATGTTCGCATGTGCAAGTGTGTACGCAGTGCATCCGGCCAAGCATCCCTTGGACTTAAACAAAAACGAGCTCGAACAGGTTCTAAAGGTCTTGCTCTTAAAATATTGGGGTACATATATTGGCTTATTGTGGGATCGTTTGCCAGAACATCATCGGAACGACAGTGAAGTGTGTGACGTGACAAATTAGGGGGTCACGTCCATTCTCGAACGGTGTCGACCAGTGGGTCGGGTTTACGACCCTTAGGCGTCCTGGTTCGATTCTGGGTGGCTCCGAAATCGTCGACTCACGACGTGGCGGAATATTATACCTTCGTTTTTGTGTAATGTTATTCCGGAAACCGCCACGCCTTACCTGTGTGATTACCTACCGGCTCGTGAGCCGCGGATGAATGGACGAAATTAAAAACCTGTAAATAAAATGTTTGGGACAGTTTTTTTAGGACGGTTAGTATGGATGACGGAACGATGTATCGGGGAACGATCGCTCGCGCGTCCATATTACCCCGAAGTCACGTATTATCGATACCCGAGATGTCCCGGCTTCCGGTTTCGCGCTCCGCAAAACCTTGCGCGGGTTGGTCCACGAGGACACACGCGCGCCTCCACTCAGAGGCAGGCGAGCATCGGATAACAGTGCTCGCGGATTGGATGCCGGAGGAGACGCCGGAATAAGGCCAAGTTTACCGTGTCGCCCGTCCCTCTCGACTCAGCAACCCGGAGTTGCACCATCCCTACTGTCCCCTCGGGCCTCATGGACCGCATAAGACCGGCGCCCCGTCGAAGGGGGTCGGGGCGGTGGATCGGCGACCGGGGGTGTAGTTCACCTGGTGGTATATCGCGTGGGCCCACCGCTATTCCCAGGACGCTGAGAAAATGCGAGGGAGGCCTCCCCCCCGCGTTCGAGGTCACGCCTCGGTTCCTAGGGGAAGAGGTTCGAGGGGCAGTCCATTTTTCGCTGCGAGGACAGTCGCGTACGCGCGGGGTAGCGCGGTAGAGCGGGGCCGTGGCCGCGGCATCTGAGGGAAATAGGGGAAAATCTCCTAAGACGGAGAATAACGCGATCACACGTGAGCGCGTGAAAAGAGGGGAGGGGCGCGTGAGTGGGGCACGCGAGAGCCGGGAGCACCGCGAGAGCGCGGCTATTTGGGCTAGTCACGATTTCGGAGTCGACGAGCCCAGCCGCGTCACTCCGAAAAAGAAGAAAATCCGATCGATCGACTGCGAGGCAGGATCCTTCCGTTTCAAGCAGCGAGCGTCTCCGTGCTGCGATTCTTCAGCGGCGAGCCCGATCTCTCTCGTCTCTCTACGTTCTTAAGGTACGAGCTCTAAATTAGGGTTCTTTTCTTTTCATTTAACTTTTATTAATTGCGCCAAGTGGCGACGGGTTGCCCCATGGAGAGAAATTTCGTGTCCCCAGAGGGCCGGTACCCGGCGGGAGTGTTCCGGCGATAAAGTCGCGTTTGTTCCCGGGTTTCCGCCTCTGGGGAAGTACCGTTTTAGTCGTAAATTTTGAGAGGGAGCTCGTACCTTAGCCTCGGTCGTTCCGTCCAGTTCCGGTCAATTTTATTGCGTATCGCGTCAATTAACGAATTGTTTAGTTATTACCGATCATTAATTAACGAGATCGTTCGTTAAGCCTAGGACGTTAAATTAAAAATGTTTGCGGATGTCCCGCGAAAATTGGCCCAAAGAAAAGTACGAATTTCCGCGAGATTATGTAATTTGGAGTAATATTTTATTTCGAGCCGGAAAATGTAATACGACATAGTTCGTGCGTATATCTCTCGTCCAGTCTCTCCGCGCGCTCAGGGCCATCGAGCGCTTGGTCTCGCGTTTGTTTACCTTTGAGCTTCTGTCTTTGTTTCCTTTGTTCTCACGCGTTGTTTACGAGTTGCCGAAATCCAGCTAACTCGAGAATTATACTCACGCAAAACCTTTGGTAATATTCACTCGATTATTATCGACCCCGCGACAATTGTATTTCGAGCGAATATACCGGGTGTCCGGAAAGTTAGTCGATAGTATACGGACCCCCGGTCACCCCCAACGTACGTGGTATTTCGAGCGAATATACGGGGTGTCCAAAAAGTTAGTCGTTAATAGTTGAGCTTCCGGTCACCCACCATGAGGCATTGTGTTCAAGCGAATATATCGGGTGTCCGGAAAGTCAGTCAGTATTAGTTGGGGTTTTGTTCGTCCACCATCAGGCGTTGTATTTCGAGCGAATATACCGGGTGTCCGGAAAGTCAGTCGACATTATTCGTACTTCCGGTCACCAACCACCACACCTTGCACCTCGAGTGGATATACGGGGTGTCCGGAAACTTAGTCGACATTATTCGGACTTTCGGTCACCTAGGTCATTATTTGGCCAATTGAAGCACATATATCGGGTGTCCGAGCCGGCGACCATGCATAATGGCGTTTCGTTGAAGGGCCTACACAATTACCTACACTCCGTTAAATTAATACACGACTGCCTACACAATTACCTACACTCTGTTAAATTAATATACGACTGCCTACACAATTACCTACACTCTGTTAAATTAATACACGATTACCTACACAATTAACTACACCCTGTTAAATTAATATACGATTACCGACACAATTATCTACACTCTGTTAAATTAATACACGATTACCTACACAATTACCTACACTCCGTTAAATTAATACACGACTGCCTACACAATTACTTACACTCTGTTCGATTAATACACGATTACCTACACAATTACCTACGCTCTGTTAGATTAATACCCGATTACCTACACAAATATCTACCATCTTTTGCATGAATACACGGATTGCCTACACAGTTACCTACACTCTGTTAGATTAATACACGATTACCTACACAATTATCTACAATCTTTTACATTAATACACGAATTATCTACACGATTGCCTACGCTCTTCGGAGTCAGCACACGAGTACCTACACGATTGCCTACACGATTATCTACACCATTGCCTACACTTTGTTGCCTTAATGCACGATTATCTACACCGTTGCCTACTCCAGTACATACGCCCTTCGGACAGAACCCTACTGCCAACGTCGCGCCCCCGGCCGTAATCCCTTTGGAACTCGGAGTGGTCCGGATTGTCGCCGGTGCACCAGTAGCATATCCAAGCGTGGATCAAAATGGAGATTTATGTCGAGCGCCCATGAATTGTACCCCGTACTGGCGGGCCTCGGGCCCCAATAAACGAATACCAGTCATACTATCAAACACGTGTTAATTACTTCAGCGGACACCTCCCATCAGGTGTCATCCTTGACACTCGTCCTTCGACCCTGCCCCTCTACCATATCCTCCGGCGAGCAGAGCTAGTTGGACCGCCTGGGTCGTGCCGTTCCACATCGGGTGTCCCAACATCAAGGGACCGCGCTCGGGTGGACAAAATCACAGGTCGACCCTCGGTCGGCGGTACTTCGGTACCTGGCGCCGACGTCCACCCGGCGGGTTCTCGGATACCCGGTAGGTTTCGGAAGCGGTACGGGCCCGGAAGTGTGCGGACCAGAAAACCCGTTACAAGTGATATCATATCTTCCACACTTGGAGCATTATAATACGCCACAGATGAAAGATCACATCGATGGCCATCCACCTCAACGTCGGGAGTGTGAAAAATGCTGTGAAAATGCTCCACGCAAAGGGTTCTTTGAACGTGTTTGAACCTGTTTTTCGGGAGCGTGAAAAAATGTCGGGGGAAAAGTCTCCACGGTTCTTCGAACGTGTTCGAACCTGTTATTCACCATTGGAAAAGTGGGGAGAAGTTTGAAAATTTGAATGGGAGGCTAACGAGGGAGCATAATTTCATGGACCAAGCTCAGACTGCACTATTCCACTGCACCATCAACATCTCTCCAAAAAAGAACTTTGCAAGTGCAGGGAAAATGGATCTCTCGAGTACCAACAAAGTCGGCCGGATGGCGGAATTCCTCCCAACGAAGAAGCTGTCAGAACTCCTCGTTAAATCAAAGCGACTAATCTCCGACATGAGGGCCGTACAAACCAAATTTGGGAAACGCTACATCACTGACATCGCGGATGAGCTCTCCGTCTTCTTACCGGCGCGACTTGTAAAGGCCTTCGACCAAGATCCGACAATGTTCGAGAGTATGCTGCAAGTGGTACGCGATGGTCAACTTTGCATACAGTAAGTAGTATGGGGGCCACTATGGCGACCCCCACTCCTCATCCCCACTCCTACCGCCACTCCTCGGTAGCCGAGGTGGTGGGGGGTGGAGTGGGGATAACCGTCCTTATCCCCCCACCCCTCCCCCCTCCTCGGTAACCGAGGTGGAGGGGATGGAGTGGGGATTTCCCCCCCCGCCCCGCGTGGAGGGGGGATGGCCGGAGTGGAGGGTTCGCCATAGTGACCCCTTTTTTTACTTTATGAAAAATCGTTTTTTTTTAGAAATAATTCTATCTTACTCACCGAGGCCGTTGCTGCTCCTGGTGACGGTGCACTCCGAGGGTGTGTACACACACAAACACACACACACACACACACACACACACACACACACACACACACACACACACACACACACACACACACACATACACACGCGCGAGCGCACACACGCACACACATGCACACATGCACACACACACACGCGCGCACACACACACACACACACACACACACACACACACACGTACACCCACACAATCGCGCGCGCGCACACACTAGCGCGAGTGTCACGGCTCGTTTTCCCACCCCTCCGGCTCGAACGAGTCGTCGAACCCGTCGTCGGGCCACCCCGCATCGTAAAAAGCGACGGGTTCGGGACGACGCGGTTCTCCACGAGATCCGCGAGCAGGTCCGAGACGAAGGGGATGGCCTCGAGATGCGCGATCCCCGAAACCGCGAACTGGATGGCGAGGCCCGCGACAAACGCGCAAAAGGGCGCGGGGGCATACAGCGAGGCCGCGTCTACGTACCCGCTGTATCCCTCGTCAACAAAAAAAAACCTCGCTATAACCCTCGGAGTCGCACGACACTATATTTCCGCGGAGCACGTCACAGCCACCCGCGGGGATTGTCACACACGATGGTCCCGGCACAGCATCGTCGAACGGAAGGCGTACTCCCGCTCGACGCTGGACGTAAAACGCGTATAGGGCTTCACGCAACCATTCATGCGTTTCGCCCGTCGCCACTGTACGTATATAAACGGCTAAGCCGTCGACGCGGGAAACGCGATATGCAAACGGAGCCACAGGGAGATTGAGGCACTCGGGATACATTTTTCGCGATACACGGACTGGTGGAAGAGAAGAAGAAGAAGAGACGCGCGCGATGGAGTCTGAAGAGCAACTGAAGCTGCCCGTCGTATCAAGGGTATCTTTTGCAGATTTTTGACAGGTCAGCATAATTGCACGTGTGCGAGGTAGCCGATGCATCGTTCTACGATGAGCTCACCTGACGGTGAGCGCGATCGTTGTACGATGAGGTCATCCGATGGTGAGCATAGATGCACGTGTGCAAGCTTAGCGATGCAGTTTAGCTTCGCTCCGCGATGAGTTCATCCGCCGGTGAACTCACCGCAGGAGTTTGCGAATTATGCTGATAACTGTCAAAATCTTTTGCGCAGCAGCCCATATGGGAGAAGCCGTATTCGCGGCCACTCCTCTTTGTGTGGATATTCGTACCTGCTATAGAGCGCGCACACCGCCGGGCACGAGCATACGTGTGTCGTGGCATCGGGCCGCTTGCTGGCACACACACACGCGCCCTCGTAGCAGCCCGCAAGGGAGAAGCCGTATTCTCGGCCTCTCCTCGTTGCGCGGATATTCGTACCTTCTATAGAGCGCGAGCATACGTGGGTCGTGGGATCGGGCCGCTTGCTACTACATGCACGCTCCCGCGTAGTGGCTCGCAATGGAGAAGCCGTATTCTCGGTTACGATGCAAAGTTTTTGTGAACGAAAAACACTACCACTTCGGAGCGCGATTGAGCGAACGCAACGAACGGAAGATCGCACAAACGCAATAAGCGATCGAACGAACAAAGAAAGTAAGCTTCTTTTAGGTTTCGAAAAGCAGTTATTGGCCGAGGGATTTTGTTACGATGCAAAGTTTTTTGTGAACGAAAATCGAACGTTTTGTTCACCGAAAATCGATACTTCTACTTCGGACCACGATTGAACGACGAGCGATCGAACGAACGAAGAAAGTAAGCTTCTTTCAAATGTCAAACATCAGTGCTTGGCCGAGGGTTTTTTTTTTCGGTGCAACGCTTTTTGTAGACGAAAATCGAGCGTTTTTTTCACCGACAATCGATGCTTCCGAGTCGGACCGCGGTTGAGTGAGCGCAATGAATAGAGGACCGAACGAACGCAATCAGCGATCGAATGAAATCATCGAGCGATCAAGCGAAAGAACGAGCGATCAAACGAACTTAGAAAGTAAGCTGCTTTTAGATATTAAAAAGCACTGACTGGCCGAGGAATTTTCTTTTCGATTCATAGTTTTTTGTGAACGAAAATCGAGGGTTTTTTTTCGCCCAATATCAACGCAACGAACGAGTGAAAAAACGGATTGTCCGGTCTTCTTTTCGGTTCATAGTTTTTTGTGAACAAAAATCGAGCGTTTTTTTTGCCCAATATCAACGCAACGAACGAGTGAAAGAACGGATTGTCCGGTCGTTCGCTCGTTCGTCCGTTAAAGGAACGAAAGATCGAATGCACGCAACGAACGATCGACTGAACGCAGCGAGTGAATGAAGGAATAAGCGATCGAATGTTCGAAAGATCGCACAATCGGAATACCGAATGAACGAGCGCATCGACCGATCCATCGAATGACCGAATGAACGAACGAATGAACGAACGAACACCGCAGTCCTAAGTAGGGGTATCGATTGTCAGGGTTACACATTTTCGTTGAAAAACCATGCATCGAAAAGAAAATTGTTCGCGTAATCCCTGCTGTTTGATATGTAAAAGAACCTTGTGTTCGATGGTTCGTTCGATCGTTCAATGCGTTCACACGTTCGTTCGTCTGATACGTTCGCTTGATCTTTCGTTCGTTAACCCCGTTGCGTCCGTTCGATCGTTCGTTCGTTCGTTCGTAGCGCTCATTCGATCGTTCGTTCCAACGTTTATTACGCTTGTTCGATCTTTCGTTGTCTAATTCCTTCGTTCAATCACTGCATTTTCATATGCAAAAGAAGCTTGTGTTCCTTCACATATTCGTTCATTCGTTCGTTGCGATCGTTCTATCCTTCGGTGCGTTCGTTCGTTCATTTTTATGAAACGAATTCAAAATACAATTATAAACCCAGATGTAGAAATTGACATTGAAATAAAAATTTTAAAATCGAAATCATTATTGAAATGAAAATCCAAATGAATGTTCTCAAGCTATATTCTTTTTGAAAATAAAAGCTGGAATCAAGGTTCTCAAGCTCAAGCGATATACTTTTAGAAAGTCTTTTGAGATTTCGTCCCCGAGCGTATACTCAATCGATATTTCACGAAATTGAAATAAAAAATGAAAAACGAAATAAAAAATGGCTATCGTAATAAAATATCGTAAAAAAAACATAAAAATCGACATAAAAGGAATCGAAATCAAAATCGGCGTTCTCTTTGGGTCATTCGTTCGTTCCATTCACTCGATCGTTCGTTCGCTGCACACGTTTGCCCGTTCGTTTGATCGTTCATTACTCTCGTCTGATCTTTCGTTTGTTACGAACTAACGAACACCTCAGTCAGAAGTAGTGGTGTTGATTTTCAGGACCAAACTCTCTATGTTTGTTGAAAAACCATATATCGAAAAACAAACTTCCTTTGCGCAATCCCTGCTGTTTGACATGGAAAATGACCTTGCGGACGCTGGTTCGTTCGATCGTTCAATGCGTTCGCACGTTCGTTCGTTCGATGCGTTTGCTCGTTCGTTCGCTCGATCATTCGTTCGTTAACCTGTTGCGCCCGTTCGCTCGATCGTTCATTCGTTCGTTGCGCTAGTGCGATCGTTCATTCGCGCTTGACGAGTCGAATGTTAATCGCTTCGCTGAAGAACCGATTCATCATAAAGTCGCAGTCATTGCTTTCTTCACTATCATCGCAGAGAATAAATTATCGCGGTGCTCGAACAATGGAAAATAAAATTCTTCGCATAATCACTGCTCTTTGATATGAGAAAGAACCTTGTGTTCGTTGGTTCGTTCGATCGTTCAATGCGTTCACACGTTCGTTCGTTTGATGCGTTCGCTCGATCTTTCGTTCGTTAACCCGTTGCGTCCGTTCGATCGGTCGTTCGTTCGTTTAATCGCCCGTGCGTTCGTTGCGTTCACACATTCGTTCGTTAACCCGTTGCGTCTGCTCGATCGTTCGTTCGTTCGATCGATCGTTCCTTTAATCGCCCGTGCGTTCGTTGTATTCGCTCGATCGTTCGTTCGTTCGATCGATCGTTCCTTTAATCGCCCGTGCGTTCGTTCTATTCGCTCGATCGTTCGTTCGCTGCGTTCGCTCGATCGTTCGTTCGTTGCATTCGCTCGATCGTTCGTTCGTTGTGTTCGCTCGATCGCTCGTTCGTTCGTTGCGCTCGTCATCGCGAAAGGACGAGCGATCGACGAACGAGTGAAAGAACGGATTGGCCGGTCGTTCGCTCGTTCGTCCGTTAAACGAACGAAAGATCGAATGCACGCAACGAATGATCGATTGAACGCAGCGAGTGAATGAAGGAACAAGCGATCGAACGTTCGAAGGATCGCACAATCGGAATACCGAACGAACGAGCGCATCGACCGATCCATCGAACGAACGAATGAACGAGCGAACACCGCAGTCCTAAGTAGTGGTATCGATTGTCAGGGTTACACATGTTCGTTGAAAAACCGTGCATCGAAAAGAAAATTCTTCGCGTAATCCCTGCTGTTTGATATGTAAAAGAACCTTGTGTTCGTTGATTCGTTCGATCGTTCAATGCGTTCACACGTTCGTTCGTCTGTCCTTGCTGTTTGACATGGAAAATAATCTTGCGGTCGTTGGTTCGTTCGATCTTTCAATGCGTTCACACGTTCGGTCGTTCGATGCGTTCGCTCGTTCGTTCGCCCGTTCGCTCGATCGTTCGTTCGTTGCGTTCGCTCGATCGTTCGTTCGTTGCGTTCGCTCGATCGTTCGTTCGTTCGTTGCGCTCGTTCGATCGTTCATTCGCGCTTCACGAGTCGAATGTTAATCGCTTCGCTGAAGAACCGATTCATCATACAGTCGCAGTCACCGCTTTCTTCACCATCATCGCCGAGAATAAATTATCTCGGTGCTCGAACAATGGAAACTAAAATTCTTCGCGTAATCACTGCTCTTTTTTGATATGAAAAAGAACCTTGTGTTCGTTAGTTCGTTCGATCGTTCAATGCGTTCACACGTTCGTTCGTTTGATGCGTTCGCTCGATCTTTCGTTCGTTAACCCGTTGCGTCCGTTCAATCGGTCGTTCGTTCATTTAATTGCCCGTGCGTTCGTTGCGTTCACACTTTCGTTCGTTAGCCCGTTGCGTCCGTTCGATCGTTCGTTCGTTCGCTCGATCGTTCGTTTAATCGTCCGTGCGTTCGTTGCGTTCGCTCGATCGCTCGTTCGTTGCGTTCGCTCGATCGTTCGTTCGTTGCGTTTGCTCCATCGTTCGTTCGTTGCGTTCGCTCGATCGTTCCTTCGTTCGTTTGTTGCGCTCGTCGTCATGAGCTAATTCTGATACGTTCACGCAATGATAACAACTGCGTATTCGGTCAGCATCCATTAGAAGAGGCCGAAGTTGAATTGCTCAAGATACAATGGCGTATGCCTCACGTAATATTAAACGAGATAACTAAATTGTCATTACTTCGAACATTGGAAAGTGAGCGATACTTGAATATGAGCTTGCGCTCTTGGGACCTATTCGAGTATCCACTGCTCAAAGCACAACGAAACATTCATGGACTGTAAAAGCTACCTCTCAGCTAGAGAAACCAGGATATGTAATATTTGCGCTGCAGACTGGCAAAAAAAATTCTATGACAAAGGACATTACACTATTCGACGACTGCAAACTCGCCAATGTTCAACTTTACCTCAACTCGGAAGCCTATCCTTACCATGATTTGAATTTGGAATTTTATACAACTGTGTAATCTCATAACAGATAATGTAACAAAGAAACGAGTGAGGAGAATTAAATAATCGCGTAATGTCACATTTCGTTTATTTGCATGAATCTTTATGATTCAACCACCAATTAAACGTTTTAAATACATTTTGTAATGTACAATTTTTTTCATGCTTTGCGCATCGTAGAGTATAGCTTACGCCTAATTTACTCAAGGTATCCATATCGCCAAAGTCCACGTCCAACGTTTCAATAACAAGATCATTTTTCATATTTAATATATCGGCTAACCATTCTCATTTTTCATGGCCGTCAACATATACAATGGGAGACATATCGTCTTCCGTTGGGCCCCCAACTGCAGTCGTTATTAAACCTTGAGCCATGCTATATGGAACGTTTCCATAGGCCCACTTTAGACCATGATGATTCTGAATCAGCCATGACGCTCCGTATCTCTCAGATTTTATGAGAAGTCTCCATGGTATGATACTCGCGAAAATATAATGAGAGAGTACACATCCCGCTCTCAGAATCGCTACTTCCTTCACGACAAAGTTTCTCCCAACAATGAACCCTTGTAGATCGACAAATGTAGGTACAGACATAACGAAGATGGCGCGATCAAGTCGATAGCAAGATCAATTGATGACTGACGCCAATATTTAAGAAACTCGTCTTTAAATTATTTATTCATTGAGCGGGGGTTAATTGCTGATCTATACAATTTTACGAACCATGTTTGTCAATGGGCAATATTCAACAACGCGATCGTGCAAGATCAAACAATAGGCAGTAGTATTTGGTGGCAAATCTTCCTGACATTCAAACTCTATTCGCACGTCCACGGTAGCATTTTGCACAGACTCGTTCCGACGCGAGCAATCGATAACCGTGAGAGGGCCGTTATATTGAAACTTTGCGATAGTGAGCAAAGAATTATCGCTATTACACCCGTAATAAGATTTACGAAATTGAGAGTACATATTGAACAAAATGGTGATACTGTTTTTGTCAAAGTCCAAATTCAAATCATCGTAACGATAGGATTCCGAGTTGAGGTAAAGTTTAACATTGGCGAGTTTGCAGTCGTCGAATAGTGTAATGTCCTTTGCCATAGAATTTTTTTTGCCAGTCTGCAGCGCAAATATTACATATCTTGGTTTCTCTAGCTGGGAGGCAGCTTTTACAGTCCATGAATGTTTCGTTGTGCTTCGAAGCAGTGGATACTCGAATAGGTCCCAAGAGCGCAAGCTCATATTCAAGTATCGCCCACTTTCCAATGTTCGAAGTAATGACAATTTAGTTATCTCGTTTAATATTACGTGAGGCATACGCCATTGTATCTTGAGCAATTCAACTTCTGCTTGTTCTAATTGATGCTGACCGAATACGCAATTGTTATCATTGCGTGAACGTATCAGAATTAGCTCATGACGACGAGCGCAACGAACGGACGAACGATCGAGCGAACGCAACAAACGAACGATGGAGCGAACGCAACGAACGAACGATCGAGCGAACGCAACGAACGAACGATCGAGCGAACGCAACGAACGCACGGGCGATTAAACGAACGATCGAGCGAACGAACGACCGATCGAACAAACGACCGATTGAACGGACGCAATGGGTTAACGAACGAAAGATCGAGCGAACGCATCAAACGAACGAACGTGTGAACGCATTGAACGATCGAACGAACTAACGAACACAAGGTTCTTTTTCATATCAAAGAGCAGTGATTACGCGAAGAATTTTAGTTTCCATTGTTCGAGCACCGAGATAATTTATTCTCTGCGATGATGGTGAAGAAAGCAGTGACTGCGACTGTATGATGAATCGATTCTTCAGCGAAGCGATTAACATTCGACTCGTCAAGCGCGAATGAACGATCGAGCGAGCGCAACGAACGAACGAACGATCCAGCGAACGCAACGAACGAACGATCGAGCGAACGGGCGAACGAACGAGCGAACGCATCGAACGAACGAACGTGTGAACGCATTGAACGATCGAACGAACCAACGACCGCAAGATTATTTTCCATGTCAAACAGCAGGGACAGACGAACGAACGTGTGAACCCATTGAACGCTCGAACGAACCAACGAACACAAGGTTCTTTTACATATCAAACAGCAGGGATTACGCGAAGAATTTTCTTTTCGATGCACGGTTTTTCAACGAACATGTGTAACCCTGACAATCGATACCACTACTTAGGACTGCGGTGTTCGTTCGTTCATTCGTTCATTCGATGGATCGGTCGATGCGCTCGTTCGTTCGGCATTCCGATTGTGCGATCCTTCGAACGTTCGATCGCTTGTTCCTTCATTCACTCGCTGCGTTCAGTCGATCATTCGTTGCGTGCATTCGATCTTTCGTTCGTTTAACGGACGAACGAGCGAATGACCGGACAATCCGTTCTTTCACTCGTTCTTTGATCGCTCGTCCTTTCGCGACGACGAGCGCAACGAACGAACGAGCGATTAAACGAACGAACGACCGATCGAACGGCCTCAACGGGTTAACGAACGAAAGATCGAGCGAACGCATCAAACGAACGAACGTGTGAATGCATTGAACGATCGAACGAACCAACGAACACAAGGTTCTTTCTTATATCAAAGAGCAGTGATTACGCGAAGAATTTTATTTTCCATTGTTCGAGCACCGCGATAATTTATTCTCTGCGATGATAGTGAAGAAAGCAGTGACTGCGACTTTATGATGAATCGGTTCTTCAGCGAAGCGATTAACATTCGACTCGTCAAGCGCGAATGAACGATCGCACTAGCACAACGAACGAACGAACGATCGAGCGAACGGGCGCAACAGGTTAACGAACGAAAGATCGAGCGAACGAACGAGCGAACGCATCGAACGAACGAATGTGCGAACGCATTGAACGATCGAACGAACCAGCGTCCGCAAGGTCATTTTCCATGTCAAACAGCAGGGATTGCGCAAAGGAAGTTTGTTTTTCGAAATATGGTTTCTCAACAAACATAGAGTTTGGTCCTGAAAATCAACACCACTACTTCGAACTGAGGTGTTCGTTAGTTCGTAACAAACGAAAGATCAGACGAGAGTAATGAACGATCAAACGAACGAGCAAACGTGTGCAACGAACGAACGATCGAGTGAATGGAACGAACGAATGACCCAAAGAGAACGCCGATTTTGATTTCGATTCCTTTTATGTCGATTTTTATTTTTTTTTACGATATTTTATTACGATAGCCATTTTTTATTTCGTTTTTCATTTTTTATTTCAATTTCGTGAAATATCGATTGAGTACACGCTCGGGGACGAAATCTCAAAAGACTTTCTAAAAGTATATCGCTTGAGCTTGAGAACCTTGATTCCAGCTTTTGTTTTCAAAAAGAATATAGCTTGAGAAGATTCATTTGGATTTTCATTTCAATAAAGATTTCGATTTTAAAATTTTTATTTCAATGTTAATTTCTACATCTGGTTTTTTAATTGTATTTTGAATTCGTTTCATAAAAATGAACGAACGAACGCACCGAAGGATAGAACGATCGCAACGAACGAATGAACGAACGAGTGACGGAAGACAAGCTTCTTTTGCATATGAAAATGCAATGATTGAACGAAGGAATTAGACAACGAAAGATCGAACAAGCGTAATAAACGTTGGAACGAACGATCGAATGAGCGCTACGAACGAACGAACGAACGATCGAACGGACGCAACGGGGTTAACGAACGAAAGATCAATCGAACGTATCAGACGAACGAACGTGTGAACGCATTGAACGATCGAACGAACCATCGAACACAAGGTTCTTTTACATATCAAACAGCAGGGATTACGCGAAGAATTTTCTTTTCGATGCATGGTTTTTCAACGAAAATGTGTAACCCTGACAATCGATACCCCTACTTAGGACCGCGTTGTTCGTTCGTTCATTCGTTCATTCGATGGATCGGTCGATGCGCTCGTTCATTCGGTATTCCGATTGTGCGATCTTTCGAAAATTCGATCGCTTGTTCCTTCATTTACTCGCTGCGTTCAGTCGATCGTTCGTTGCGTGCATTCGATCTTTCGTTCGTTTAACGGACGAACGAGCGAACGACCAGACAATCCGTTCTTTCACTCGTTCGTTGCGTTGATATTGGGCGAAAAAAACGCTCGATTTTTGTTCACAAAAAACTATGAATCGAAAAGAAGACCGGACAATCCGTTCTTTCACTCGTTCGTTGCGTTGATATTGGGCGAAAAAAACCCTCGATTTTCGTTCACAAAAAACTAAGAATCGAAAAGAAAATTCCTCGGCCAGTCACTGCTTTTTAATATCTAAAAGCAGCTTACTTTCTAAGTTCGTTTGATCGCTCGTTCTTTCGTTTGATCGCTCGTTGATTTCATTCGTTCGCTGATTGCGTTCGTTCGGTCCTCTATTCATTGCGCTCACTCAACCGCGGTCCGACTTGGAAGCATCGATTGTCGATGAAAAAAACGCTCGATTTTCGTCTACAAAAAGCGTTGCATCGAAAAAAAAACCCCTCGGCCAAACACTGATGTTTGACATTTGAAAGAAGCTTACTTTCTTCGTTCGTTCGATCGCTCGTCGTTCAATCGTGGTCCGAAGTAGAAGTATCGATTTTCGGTGAACAAAACGTTCGATTTTCGTTCACAAAAAACTTTGCCTCGTAACAAAATCCCTCGGCCAATAACTGCTTTTCGAAACCTAAAAGAAGCTTACTTTCTTTGTTCGTTCGATCGCTTATTGCGTTTGTGCGATCTTCCGTTCGTTGCGTTCGCTCAATCGCGCTCCGAAGTGGTAGTGTTTTTCGTTCACAAAAACTTTGCATCGTAACCGAGAATACGGCTTCTCCATTGCGAGCCACTACGCGGGCGCGTGCATGTAGTAGCAAGCGGCCCGATCCCACGACCCACGGATGCTCGCGCTCTATAGCAGGTACGAATATCCGCGCAAAGAGGAGAGGCCGAGAATACGGCTTCCTCTTGCGGGCTGCTACGAGGGCGCGTGTGTGTGTGCCAGCAAGCGGCCCGATGCCACGACACACGTATGCTCGTGCCCGTCGGTGTGCGCGCTCTATAGCAGGTACGAATATCCGCACAAAGAGGAGTGGCCGCGAATACGGCTTCTCCCATGTGGGCTGCTGCGCAAAAAATTTTGACAGTTATCAGCATAATTCGCAAACTCCTGCGGTGAGTTCACCGGCGGATGAACTCATCGCGGAGCGAAGCTAAACTGCATCGCTAAGCTTGCACACGTGCATCTATGCTCACCATCGGATGAGCTCATCGTAGAAAGATCGCGCTCACCGTCGGGTGAGCTCATCGTAGAACGATGCATCGGCTGCCTCGCACACGTGCAATTATGCTGACCTGTCAAAAATCTGCAAAAGATACCCTTCATACGACTGGCAGCTTCAGTTGCTCTTCAGACTCCATCGCGCGCGTCTCTTCTTCTTCTCTTCCACCAGTCCGTGTATCGCGAAAAATGTATCCCGAGTGCCTCAAGCTCCCTGTGGCACCATTTGCGTGCCGCGTTTCCCGCGTCAACGGCTTGGCCGTATATAAACGTACAGTGGCGACGGGCGAAACGCACGAGTGGTTGCGTTAAGCCCGTGTGTAATAATCCCCGCGGGCGGCTGTGACGTGCTCCGCGGGAACATAGCGACTCCGAGGAATATAGTGTAGTTTTTTTTTGTTGACGAGGGATACAGCGGGTACGTAGACGCGGCCTCGCTGTATGCCCCCGCGCCCTTTTGCGCGTTTGTCGCGGGCCCGTTATACAGTGCACGGTTTCGGGGATCGCGCATCTCGAGGCCATCCCCTTCGTCTCGGACCTGCTCGCGGATCTCGTGGAGAACCGCGTCGTCGTGGCTGTGGCCGAAAACGGCACCCCCCTCCCCCGTGTGCGTATGTACAATGGGGTCGACGTCGCGACGGTATTAATCGCGGCGTTGAACGACGGGCCCGAACCCGTCGCTTTTTACGATGCGGGGCGGCCCGACGACAGGTTCGACGACTCGTTCGAGCCGGAGGGGTGGGAGAACGGGCCGTGACACTCGCGCTAGTGTGTGCGCGCGCGCGATTGTGTGTGTGTGTGTGTGTGTGTGTGTGTGTGTGTGTGTGTGTGTGTGTGTGTGCATGTGTGTGTGCGTGTGTTTGTGTGTGTGTGTTTTTTTTCTTCTAGAGGGGGGAAATGCGTTACGCACCGTAGGTATTGTGTGGCGCGCACCCGTCTGTCGGACTCTGCACTAGGTGCCCTACCGACTAAAACCCTAAACCTCTTTCGTCCTTGGCCATGATTTCCTCCGCGGAACCGCCGTTAGGCACTACTTCGCGAAGGTGGTCTCGTCCGAGGCTTTACCTCGGACGTTTCATCTACCCTTCATGGTTCTGTTCTTCTCTGCTTATCTTCTCGCCGCAGTTTCTTTAGGGCCTCTGCTGCGAACATGCTCACCGCCTCCCAGCCTGCTTCTTGGGCCAGCATTCCGTCCACTACATTTTCCGGCGTAATCTCTTTGCCTATTACCCCTTCCATCTCAGCGCGGGGCGCGTTGAAGCGCGGGCATTGGCAGAGAATGTGTTCTGCGTCCTCTACTATTCCTTTGCAGGTTGGGCACTCCGGCGACTCGTCAAGTTTGTACTTGTGCAGGTACGCTCGGAAGCATCCATGCCCCGATAGGATTTGCGTCAGATAATAGTTCACCTCGCCGTGATTGCGATTCACCCACCTATCGACCTGGGGAATGAGCCGGTTAGTCCATCGTCCTTTGGATGATGTATCCCAGCTAGTCTGCCAGCGCCGTTACGATTTTCCGTAGTAGTTCGGGACAGGACGGTGTTGGCAACGTCTATGCTTTGAGCCGCGTCATGACCACCCTGTACGGTCTACCTTATGGATTACCTTCAACCTCACCGAGCAGTTCAGCCTAACACTGTCTTTTGCTGCTCTTGATGGCTTGATTCAGCTTAGTACGTGCTTCTTTGTGTTTCTCTTCCAATATTTGGAACGTTGCTTTTTGTCGGGCTCGTTGAGCTAATCTTCTCGCCTTGTTACACTTCGCTCGTAGCCTGGCTATGGTGTCATTCCACCAATACACCGGTGCATGGACGTCCGTGTCTCGCTTCCTCGGCATCGTGGCGTCGCATGCGTTGACAACTCTTCCCATAACCGTTTCAATCTTACTGGTAGCATCCCCGTGGGTGACAACTTCCTTGTGCAGGGCTAACCGGAAGAGGTTCTCCTCGAACATGCTCACTTTCCAGCCAATGGCGTTCATTCTTTTCGGCAGTTGCCCGCTCCGCTTTTGGAGGTGGGTTTCCCACGTGATTGCCTGATGGTCACTGAGCGTGTACAGGCCGGTCACTTTCCAGCTGTCATTGTCTCTCGCCCCTCCGACGTGCAGCGCCTTGTCGGGGCGGGGGGGCTTGGGCGCTGCAATGATCCGCTGGCCAGGTAGGCCGCGGTGAGCGGCCAGACTAAGACTGCACGACCCGGGGGACCTCGTCCCGCCCCCGGCCGTTCCGTGCCGTCCGCCTCTTGTGATTCTGGCGAATACTTTGATGGTACAGCGGAAAACCCGGGAGGCCCCTTCGGATGGGGGGTCAAGCACGCCCGGGGGCCGCGTGGTAGTACCGAGGCCCGGCTCGGAAGTAGCTCCCCCGAGTAGGCTGCCTCGTAGCAACACGTGCAAAATGCCTGTGTACTGCCCGGATGGGCCTGGTGGCACCAGGGCGCGGACCGTCTGGGCGCCAGGTGCTGCACCCGCCGAGGCCACGCTGCAGCAAGCCGGTCTCCGGGTGGTGGAATTACCGGTGCGGGGCGCCCGGGGGCGGTGCGTTGGCCCCCGGGGGGGGGGGGTTGCCCGAAGCGGGTCAAACCGCCGAGGGCTGGGGGGTAAGGTGTGGTTCGGAGACCGAGTTGGGGACGCTCGTACAAAAGCCCCAGATTTATGAAATGTCCGATATCAAAAAATCTGCAAAGGTGCTATCGGACGCCGGGCTTCCCGCGGCCCAGAAGGAGGAAGGAGAGAAAGCGACACGAACCCAAGGCGCGTCTACGGACAAGCCGAAGGGTACTGGCAGAGAGGAGATGAGACCAAGCGTATCAAGGAGCTCGAGTGTGACTTCGATCACCTCACTGGGAGGACCCTCTCAGGGGGGTGCGAAGCGCACCCGCGATGCGGTCGCCCCCGGTAGCGACTCACCGGGGACTACCGGCCAAGGAGGCACCGCAAAGGGTCCAGAAGTAAAGAGGAAAAAGAAGGCCGGACCTAAGTCCAAGACACAAGAGAACCAAGAGGCCGAAGAGACCCAGGAGGCTGAGGCTGATAACCGGATGGAGGAGACGCCCTCCAAACCGGCAGAGAAAAAAGAGGCCACAAGGCCGGCGATTAGTACCAAGGACGCAACAGTCTTCCCGCCGGGAGTGGGGCTGGCCACAGAGAATATCCCGGAGGTTCTCCCCAGAGAACTCGACTATGAAGAGGAACGGCTAGGGCAGTTAGACGACTGGCTCGACGCGCAGAGGGAAAAAGTGGAAGAAACGCTGTTCAAGGAGTCAAGCAAGGTGAACAAGTCGGCGATTAAGACTCTGCTCACCTATTTTGCGGAATACGAAGGGCGAATACGCTTAGAGCGGTATAATGCGATGCGGTGGCGCAGAACCGTCACCACGTACGGCACGGAGTGCACCACGATAGAGAAAGAGCGCAACTACCTTAGGAAGAGTCCAAAGGGCGTCGAGGGGCAGCGCGACGCAGCCCTGGACAGAGCAGAGGAGGCTGAGAAGCTGCAGGCGGTAGCCGTGGCGAAGGCGGAGGAGGCCGAGAATCGGCGGTTGGACGGTATGGCGAGGATGGAGGCGGCCGAGAGGCGCCTGAGTGAGGCAAGAGAAGCGACGCAAAAAGAGACACCCCGGCAGTCGTACGCGGCAGCCACCGGGAAAAGAGGACAGAACACTGGCTCGACTGGTGGTGCGCGAGCGCCATCGGCCGGGCCAGTCACGCCGGGGAGGAATACTCCCCGACCAACGACGGTGGCTGTGATGGTGCGACCCACCGATAAGTCGGATGACAGAGCCGCGGAGGTGGTCCAGAAGGACCTCCTTCGCGGACTCAAAGAGCAGCGCAGCACCCTCAAAGTGTCGTCTCTTAGACAGACGCGCAATGGGGGTGTCGTGATTAACGTCGCCTCGAAAGAGGACGCCGAGCGGATCACAAACGCGAACCTAAGGGGCATGAGCCTTACGGCAGTAATTGCCCCAAAGAGGAGACCCTCACTGATTATCTACGACGTGGACCCTGAGTTAACAAAGGAAGAGCTGGGGAGAGACTTCGTTACGAAGAATCTCCTCGAGCACTCAAACGAGGAGGAGGCCGTCCTCTCCGAGGCGGTCTCCTTCGAGCGCAATTTTAAGAACAACCGGGGGCTGAACAACTGGGTTGTTCAGTTACCCATGAGTCTCATGGAAGGAGTCCTCAGGCGAGGGCGTGTGTACCTCGCCTGGGGCTCACACAGATGCGCCGAGTACCTCAGTGTAACTCGGTGCTTTAAGTGCTGTGGCTTCGGCCATATTGCCAAAAACTGCAGTGCTCCAGACCAGGTCTGTGAGCACTGCGGATCGAGTGATCACCTGCGGAGCGCCTGCCCCGCCGCGGAGACCCCAAAATGTATCAATTGTACATGGAGTGGACAAAAGGATGTGGCGCATACCACCCGGAGCGGGTTGTGCCCGGAATACATCCGGCGCGTCCGGTCGTACCGGGCGCAGCTTGACCCCGGCTAAAAGACTGTGGACATGGTGATAACGTGGTGAGTGCAATCGCGGAGTGCCGTGAAGGGAAACATAGACGGAGTGTGAGATGTGGGGACACGGCCCCACGGTGTGACTGGTTCGGCAGGAGGGTTCCCGCCGTCTGACTCCTACGGGGGGAGGCCTGTGGAAGCCTCGGTGAGTAGCGACACCGCCGTTCCAGCTGGCCTACCACGGCCGTCGGGGCGGGACCCGCAAAGTGCAGTGGTACGATTATGTGCCACGAAGATCCCACCAGTGATTTAAACTGGTACCATGGGGGCTGGGGTGCCACCGACGAGTAGTCGGCCCAGCCATGAGGTTGGACTCGTGGGGGCAGTAGTTGGCCGTATGCTGGTCAGGAACCGTTGGCGGTTCCGGCGTGTGAGTTGCGTACCACCAACTCGGGCAGCAGCCTGCAGAGCTGTTAGAGTGTTGGAAAGTCACTCGGCGCGACCGATCGTGTGCTGAGCCCGCATTCTCAGATGCAAACCGGTAGGCACCGTTTCACGATGCTGCGTTGGTCGGGCGTGATCCCGACCCCACGCACTTGGGTGCCGCGTCGTAAGCCGAGAGGCGGAGACGGCGCGTTATAAACAAAAGGTGATTTAATGTCATTGTCTCTCGCGAGGCAGTTGCTGACGAACGTCAGGTCTACAATTGAGCTCGCATTGCCCCTGCAGAAGGTGGGCGAGTTGCCGCTAATGAGTAGGACTAGGTCTAGTGATGCTATAGCCTCGAGTAGGGCTTGCCCTTTCTTGTCTGTCCTTTTGCTCCCCCATTCCACTGCCCAAGCATTAAAATCCCCGGCGATTGCGACGGGCCTACGACCGCGGATATCTCTGCACAGTTTGTCTAGAAATTCTTCGAATTCGCCAGGAGTCATGCTCGGCGGGGCATAGCAACTGTAGAATTGGATGCCTCCTAGCTTTATCCTCACGAAACCTACCTCTGTCCTTTTAATAAACTCCTGGATGGGCCGTTTGTTGCACGATCAGACTACAGCCTTGCCTGTCGTATGTGCCTGCCAGGCTTGGACGTCCAGTTGCCTGTACGGTTCGGAGAGTATTGCTACGTCCGGTTGCAGTTCTCGCAATGTCTGCATCAGTAGGTCCTGCGCAGCCTCGCACTGGTTCAGGTTGAGTTGCAGGACTCTCATCTGCGTTTTTGGACCAGTGCCGCATGTGCAAGCACATAGATTGGGCACCTGCTGCTTCCAGCCACATGCCCACAGGCTACGTTGCCCTTCTCCTCGCAGAGCACGCAGTGCGCTTCCGCCGTACACTTGTTGATTTTGTGCCCTACACCACCACATTTGATGCAGTTTTCAGTCCTATCGTTCTTGCTTTTACAGTTGCGTGACGTGTGCCCGTACTGCCAGCACTTGAAGCACTTCATTGGCCGTAGCTGTTCTCGGACCCGGCACACAACCCAACCAATACGTATTTTGGCTGCGCTGATTGCCTTCTTCGCGGCATCCACCGCGAGTCTCACGACCGCAGTTTGCATGTCTCCGAACGCCTTGCGGATTGACATGATCGCAGCAGGTGCTATCTGTCCTCCGACGCAGAGCTGTTCTGTGAGCGCTTCGCAGATCTCCTCTTTGGTGGCTATTTCGTCGATGTCTCTTATCTCGATATTCATCTCGTGCACTCTACTGTTCACAGTGGCCTCTTCGCCGAGCGCATTTTCTATTTTTGAGCGTAGGTGAACCGTCTCTTCGGTGCTCACTTCATCAAGGATAAGAATAAGATCGCCTGCTGCTGTTCTGCGTATCTTATTGACGCTTTTGCCATCCTCTCCCAATGAGGGGTCTTTCTTGACTTTGCTCAGGATTTCGGCGTAGGTCAGCTCTCCCTTCTTTTTAATTATCAGCGCATTCGGTAGCGTCGGGATGCCCCGCGACTTGCGAGGTTTCCTGGCACGTACGGTCTGCCACTCTTGGTTCTCGTTGCTCATTCCCGAGCCCTGCTTCGTTTGTGTGGGAGGAGGGTGTGCTAGTTCTTTCCTTCTCTTTATCACTTTTACCTCTCTTGACGGCGGAGTACGCTTCTTTCTCGCATCACTGCTGTGCGCGTTTCGTGCCGGTGTACGCGTGCTTCCGTCTTGCGTGTTTTCGTCCTGTGGCGTACCTGCTGTCGGTGAGGTCTGGGTTGACGTTGCACTGACTTTCGGTAACGTTATTGTTCTCTGTCGCACAGGAGTGATCGCTCCCTCAGTTCTCCGTACGATGTTGTAGGAGCCGCTTATAGCGCTGGCCAGCCTCCGTATATCACCGTGCACGTTGTTCTTGCTCTTGATGAATTCGAGCAGCTCGGTGATCTGCCCTCCCAGCCTGTCGAAGGCCATCGCCTTTCTGCTTTTCTCAGCTTGGTCTCGAGCCTCTCTTGGTGCATTAGATGTTACAGTGGCCAAGTGAGGCACCTCTGCGGTATTGCGGTCGTTTGATGACGACGTCTCGGGGCCCGCTTGCCCACCCCCGCCAAACGCCGGTACTGGGGTTCCGTGCGCCTGCACCCTAATCGATATATCCTTCGATGTACTTCCCATGTTGATTTGTTGTCGGGGTTTCTTCCCCGTGTCTGTTGGTCCACGGGAGGTATTTCCATCGCCTCCTACCCTGTATATCTATATGGACATCTCTATGTCCACATCCACATACAGATAGATATCTCTATATGTATATAGATATTTCTACAT
The DNA here is from genome assembly GCA_964007375.1 of Ophion obscuratus. NCBI lineage: Eukaryota > Metazoa > Arthropoda > Insecta > Hymenoptera > Ichneumonidae > Ophion > Ophion obscuratus. The sequence continues at coordinate 68,281,947 of OZ023312.1, read as the reverse complement.
CCATGTCCATATTTATATAGGCGGGCCTCCCCCTATCCGCCGCCTGGGGACGCGCCACGTAGGGGTTTCAGACTCCCCCTGTGGTGTGTGTGTGTGTGTGTGTGTGTGTGTGTGTGTGTGTGTGTGTGTGTGTGTGTGTGTGTGTACACCCTCGGAGTGCACCGTCACCAGGAGCAGCAACGGCCTCGGTGAGTAAGATAGAATTATTTCTAAAAAAAACGATTTTTCATAAAGTAAAAAAGGGGGCCACTATGGCGAACCCTCCACTCCGGCCACCCCCCCTCCACGCGAGGCGTGGGGGAAATCTCCACTCCATCCCCTCCACCTCGGATACCGAGGAGGGGGGAGGGGTGGGGGATAAGGACGGTCATCCCCACTCCACCCCCCACCACCTCGGCTACCGAGGAGTGGGGGTAGGAGTGGGGATGAGGAGTGGGGGTCGCCATAGTGGCCCCCATACTACTGCAGTATATTGGTGGAAAATATAACAGTGTCGAGTTCCGTCGTCTCTGAAAATGGTGGACGGGAACAAAAATCGTTAGAACACCATCGTCGAATGACTGTCCGCATCTTCGAGAGTATGCTGCAACTGGCGCGCAAATGGCTACATGCAGTTGTGGGAAATAGAACAGCGTTCCATCGTCTCTGATGCGGAAAAAAAACACCAAATTCGTTGGGACACCATCATTGAACTGTTTGCACCACAGTCGTCTTGCCATCGTTATCGAATTGTAAATGATGGATGTTTTCGCCGTAGAATAAAGAATACAAATGACATATATTTTCATCGAAATGTGTTTTATGCTTTTGTTTCGGAAACACCATCTCCGACTTCCTAATTTAGGGAGACCCCGCTAGAGGTCGACGTCTCTCGGCCGGTCGCGCGTTTGACTAGGACAGTGTCCGGGCACAGGGATTTCTCCCCCTATTTTCAACGTTCTAATTAATATCAGGTGTCCTTCTTTTCAAATCACTTCGTCTCTAACTGCTTCACGAGTCTCTTCGCTAAACGGTCAGCTTCGGTCTCTTCTCCCCTTCTTAACGCCAACGGACTAACGCGATTTACGCCCGCGTTAGCTCCCGCGGCAACGGTCACTTTCGTGTTCTCTTCACACAATTCTACAACTTAGTTATTAGTATAACCAGTTAAATAGTGTTTAATAAATCTATATTCGTTACGTTTTAAACCGTGTGCACTTCGACTCATTCATTTTCCGGCGCGTTCCTCTATTTCTCACGAATAACTCACATAATTTCCCACCCGTTCACTTCCAACCAGAATCCGAGAGATTAACCCAAATCTAAACATGGTCCTTCGAGCCGGATTCAAGTGAACGAAGTGGTAAAAGGTGAGTTATTCGCGGAAAAAGGCAAAGGAAATCAGTCTTTCTATTCGGTGCGCGAGAAAACGGGTAATTTTCATCGCGGTCACGTGACCACACGCCGGTCACGAATTCTAGTCGTCCTTCTCGCAAGACGAGCTCGAGCGAAGCCTCGCTCTCTCTCTCTCTCGCACGCGCACCGCGCCCGATACCACGCGCTCTCTCACTTTCGAGCGAGCCGAGAAGACACCTCGCTCTCTCTCTCTCTCGCACGCGCACCGCGCCCGATACATCGCGCTCTCTCGCTCTCGGGCGAGCCAGACACCGAACTCTATACACGCGCGCATGCGCGCTTCAGCCTGTGGCTGGCCTACCGGACGCTCAACGTGCCGGTCAACCGACCGATCTCGTCTCTTCTTCCGACCACGTTCTCGCGAATTTCATTTCGGACGCTTCGCGCATTTTCTTGCGTGCTACGATTTCGCGAGTTCATCGATCTCGGACGCCTCGAGCATTTCAGTCGGACATTTTCACGACTTTTCGTGATTTTTGTGGACGCTTCTCGCTTCTAACGCGTGTGCTACGACCGTCGATGCATCGCGCCAATTTGTCGTCTTTCGCGAGTTCTCGTGTTTTTCGTTTCGGACGCTTCGCGCATTTTCTCGCGTGCTACGATTTCGCGAGTTCATCGATCTCGGACGCCTCGAGCATTTCAGTCGGACATTTTCACGACTTTTCGTGATTTTTGTGGACGCTTCTCGCTTCTAACGCGTGTGCTACGACCGTCGATGCATCGCGCCATATTTTCATTCGCGAGTTTTTTTGGTTTTGGACGCTTCGTGCCACGATCTCGCGAGTGTTTACGGTCTCGTCGATTTCTGACGCCTCGCGCATCTCGCTCATCGACGCAACGCGCCATTTTTCGTTCGCGAGTTTTTTCGTTTCGGACGCTTCGCGCATCTCGCTCGTCGACGCAACGCGCCATTTTTCATTCGCGAGTTTTTCGGTTTTGGACGCTTCGCGCCACGTTCTCGCGAGTGCTTTCAGTCTCGTCGAGCGCCAATTTTCGTTCGCGAGTTTCTTCGGTTTTGGACGCTTCGCGCCACGTTCTCGCGAGTGCTTTCAGTCTCGTCGAGCGCCAATTTTCGTTCGCGAGTTTTTCGGTTTTGGACGCTTCGCGCCACGTTCTCGCGAGTGCTTTCAGTCTCGTCGAGCGCCAATTTTCGTTCGCGAGTTTTTCGGTTTTGGACGCTTCGTGCCACGTTCTCGCGAGTGCTTTCAGTCTCGTCGAGCGCCATTTTTCATTCTCGAGTTTTTTCGGTTTTGGACGCTTCGCGCCACGTTCTCGCGAGTGCTTTCAGTCTCGTCGAGCGCCAATTTTCGTTCGCGAGTTTTTTCGGTTTTGGACGCTTCGCGCCACGTTCTCGCGAGTGCTTTCAGTCTCGTCGAGCGCCATTTTTCATTCTCGAGTTTTTTCGGTTTTGGACGCTTCGTGCCACGTTCTCGCGAGTGCTTTCAGTCTCGTCGAGCACCAATTTTCGTTCGCGAGTTTTTCGGTTTTGGACGCTTCGCGCCACGTTCTCGCGAGTGCTTTCAGTCTCGTCAAGCGCCATTTTTCATTCTCGAGTTTTTTCGGTTTTGGACGCTTCGTGCCACGATCTCGCGAGTGTTTTTAGTCTCGTCGATTTCGGACGCTTCGCGCATCTCGCTCGTCGAAGCAACGCGCCATTTTTCGTTCGCGAGTTTTTTCGTTTTGGACGCTTCGTGCAACCATCTCGCGAGTGTTTTCAGTCAAATCGTTTCGGACGCTTCGCGCATCTCGCTCGTCGACGCAACGCGCCATTTTTCATTCGCGAGTTTTTCGGTTTTGGACGCTTCGTGCCACGATCTCGCGAGTGTTTTTAGTCTCGTCGAGTTCGGACGCTTCGCGCATCTCGCTCGTCGACGCGTAGCGCCATTTTTATTCGCGAGTGTTTTCGTGTTTCCGGGTTGGACGCTTCGCGCCACTTCTCGCGTGTGCCACGCTCGTCGACACATCGCGCCATTTCGTTCGCGAGTGGTCGTGTATTTCCGGCTTGGACGCTTCGCTCCATTTCTCGCGTGTGCAACGCTCGTCGACACATCGCGCCATTTGTCGTTCGCTAGGTTCTTCGTGTTTCGGTGGGACGCTTCGCGCTAACTTAAAGCGATTTCGTGTGTCAACTTCTCGACAATGGCGAACAACAACGCCAAGATGGAACGCCGCATAGCCGGTCTCATCAGCACGTTTCAGTGCATCTCGAGCTTGGCTGAAAAGACGAAAAACGCGACTCCTCAGAACACCTCCAAGATGCTCGCCAACACGCGTCTGTCATTGTTGGAAACCAACTGGGAACGCTTCCAAACCGAACACATTGCGCTGCTCGACATGAATTGCGAAAACCTCTCGGAAGCGCCATATTTCAAGGATGCCGTGGAATCTCGCTGTCAACAATCCTATGAAGAAGCCAAGGTAAGCCTGCTCACGATCAAAGAGCATTACGAGCAGGTCGAACCCACAGGAGCGAATTTAGCGGACGTTTCAGCATTCCCGGGCACCTCAAACATCAGAAGCGCGCTCCCAAAATTAATGGTTCCCGACTTCGACGGGGAATTTCAATCGTGGAGGCCCTTCCGCGATCTCTTCCTTTCCTTGGTCGGCCAGAACCAAGATATCACCGCGGTAGAAAAAATGCACTACCTTCGGCTTTCGGTAAAAGGCGAGGCAGCCAAACTCATTGCCAACTTGCCGCTCTCTTCGGATTCTTTCATCTCGGCATGGGATCTCCTCGTAGCCCGGTATGAAAACAAAAAGTTACTGGTCAGCTCTCATCTGGATCGCTTCTTCAGCATGCCGACAATCGTTCCAAGGTCATACAAATCCTTGAATACGCTCATCAGTAACACGAGCGAGATCCTGAATGCGCTGCGGTCCTTGGAGATGCCAGTCGATGAGTGGAGCGTCATCTTGGCACACTTCCTCGTGTCTCGCCTCGATCCCAACCTTCGGGAGCAATGGGAGCTCAAATTGGGCAATTCGACCAACCCGGCTACACTTCCCCAACTCCGCGAGTTCTTAACAACTCGAGCTCGCGCACTCGAGAGCATTGACGTTGGACGGTCCACTTCAACGTCAAATCGGTCCACTTCTTCGGTTACCTCGAACTCTTCACGATCGGCACGGACTGCGCCTTCCGCTAGGGCAATGCCAGCACGCGGATCTCCTCCCCCGTATCTCAAGGTCCAGGGTGGAGAGTGGACGGCGGATACGGCAGCTGCTGTGGCCGCTACGGTTCCCCTCCAACCAGCCGGCAGCGCGACACAGTGTTGTCATTACTGCCTCGGGTCTCACTTCATATCGAAGTGCGACCTCTTCAAAAGGAAACCCCCGAAGGAGCGACGCGTCATCGCCGAGCAACGACGCTTGTGTTTCAATTGCCTCGGTCCGCACTCGGCAAACAATTGCCGTATCACGGGACGGTGCCTAGAGTGCAACGGCAAGCACCATACGCTTATCCACCTACCCTCGAGCTCCTCCACGGCCGCTTCAACATCTCGACCGTCGACTTCTCGGGCCTCGTCGCAGAGTCAAACGCCCAAGAGCAAGCCTCTGGCCACTTCATCGCCAAGCGAAACTCAGGGTTGACTCGGCGACAGTCAACAGGGCGACGCCACGGCAGGCTCGCAAACACCCCCGGTTCACCTCTTCTCTTCGGTCGCTTCAGACTTCTTCGAAAATTCGAGCACTGCTCAGCATTACACCAAGGACTCTTCAAACGCGCTGGCTATTCGACCGTACTGCTAGCTACGAGTCAAGCATTTTGACCTCGTCATCGGGAATCTCGCAGCGGGCGAGACTCCTCATCGACCCTGGCGCGGAACTTTCGTTCATTTCCGAACGCACGGTCCAACTCCTTCGAACACAACGGATGGCCGCGTCCATCGACATCCACGGAATCGGAGGCCAGCCAGCGGGAAAGACGCGGGGAGCTACCACCGTCACTGTATCTTCAATTCATGATTCCAATTCAAATTTCAGAGTGACGGCGTTTATCCTAAACGCATTAACGTCAACGCTTCCCTCGTTCGCTACTTCAGGGCAATGGGAACATCTTCAAGGACTTCTTCTGGCAGACCCCGACTTTCTGAAACCGGGACCAATCGACGTCATCATCGGAGCTGACGCGTACGGTCTTTTGGTTGAGTCAGACGTCGTCAAGGGTCGGGCCATCGATCCCATCGCTCAGCGCACGCTTCTCGGATGGATTGTACTCGGTCCCGTCAATGGTTCCACCTCAACTTCGGTTCGCATTCAACATGTCTCTATGGAAGACGAGGTCACTTCCTTACTAGCGAAGTTTTGGGAACAAGGGGAAATTCCTCCGGACTCGGCCCCTACAACCGACCCGGACGAATCCGCTTGCGAACAGCACTTCAAGGACACTCATACGAGGGACCAAACGGGCCGATATATCGTACGGCTCCCCTTCAAGAATCCTCCTTCGCTACTCGGAGATTCGTATTCGGGTGCAAAGCGCTGCCTTCTTCAACTTCTACGGCGACTCTCGACAAATGAATCGTATCGCGGTCTCTACAACACCTTCCTCCAAGAATACGAGAACCTTTCGCACATGGCTCGTGCTCCAACGGCTACCTCCTCGAGACCACGGTTTTTTCTCCCACATCACGGTGTCTTCCGGGCCCACAGCGCCACTACCAAACTTCGTGTCGTCTTCAACGGTTCCTTCAAATCTACTAACGGTGTGTCGATCAACGACATCCTTCACACCGGGGCCAAACTTCAACAAGATACGTTCGACGTTCTGCTCTGGATCAGACGCCATCGGTTCATTTTCGCCACTGATGTTGCGAAAATGTTCCGGCAGATCGCAGTCCATCCGGACGACTGGGACCTCCAGCAAATCCTATGGGTGGACCAGGAGGATCGAGTCGTCCCGTATCAATTAACAACAGTCACGTACGGCCTCACTTGTGCTCCCTTTCTCGCCATCCGGGTCATGCTTCAACTAGTCGAGGATGAGGGGCACGACTTCCCACTGGCTATTTCACCATTGACGAACGGCCGATACGTGGATGATATCTTCGGCGGTGCCGACACGATTCACGAACTTCAGGCAACGGCACAACAACTTCAAGAAATCTGTCAGCGCGGATGCTTTCCACTTCAAAAATGGACAGCTAACTCAACGGAAGCCCTTCAGAATGTTACCTCGGAGTCCCAATCGCATCCGGTTGTGATTCAATCGGAGGATCCCAACATCAAACTTTTGGGCCTCGTCTGGAATCCCAACGAGGACAACTTCAGATTCCTTCTTCAGCTCTCCTTCAACCGGGATATCACGAAAAGGACCGTTCTATCGGAAATGGCATCCTTGTTTGATCCTTTGGGCTTCATCTCGCCAGTCATTGTCATCGCGAAGGTCTTCCTCCAAGAACTGTGGCTGGCAAAACTTCACTGGGACGACGGACTCCCAATTCGACTTCAGGAGAAATGGATACGCTTCCGAGAGAGTCTGAGTGACTTGTCGCTCATCTCTCTCCCGCGGTGGCTTCACCTCTCGCCTTCTACACCTGTCGAGCTTCATGGATTCTCGGACGCCTCCCAACTCGCCATGTCAGCCGTGATCTACCTCCGAACAACTTCAGTCGACGGGGCTACAACGGTCACCCTCATCTGTTCGAAGACGAAGGTAGCCCCCCTCAAACGACTCACAATTCCACGGCTCGAGTTAACGGCGGCTTTACTTCTTTCAAGGCTGGCCTCTCACGTTCAGAGAACCCTCGACTTAACGCAAGTCCCAGTCTCTCTCTGGACGGACTCTTCAGTTGCGTTGACATGGATTACTTCAAATCCGGCCCGATGGAAGGATTTCATCCGAAATCGGGTCACCTCGATCCAAAACTTCTCCTCCCATGCAACATGGCGGTTCATCGCGGGTAAGGAGAACCCGGCCGACTGTGCGTCGCGAAGGGCAAACTCCCCGACAACTGGCCAAGCACAATCTTTGGTGGCACGTGGCTCGCGCGACCACCATCTTCATGGCCAGTCTCTTCAGCCGAACTTCCACCGGATGGCGACCTCGAACAACGATCAGGTCTCGCCTTCACCACCACCTCCGAGAATAGTCCTAATACTTGGGACCTTCTGCAACGGTACTCCTCGCTCACTCGCCTTCTTCGGATCACGGCAGTGTGTCAGAGGGCGGTGGCTCGCTTCAAACGGCTTCCGCACGCCTCAATAACCTACCCGCTGAACACAGGAGATTTGGAAGAGGCAAGGTTCCTCTGGATTCGCCTCATTCAACGCACACACTTCTCGGCTGAACTTCGGATGATCTCGAGCGGGGCGACCCTCAATCGGGGCCACTCCCTTGCCGCCCTCAACCCTTTTGTCGACCAATTAGGGACCCTTCGAGTTGGCGGCCGACTGACGAACGCCCTTCTATAGCCCGAGGCAAAACATCCGCCAATATTGCCCCGGACCTCTCCGCTCACTTCACTGATCATCGCTGACTCGCACCTTCGAACGCTTCACGGTGGTACCCAATCCACCTTAAGCTTCCTCCGTCGATCGTACTGGATTCCGGGTGGCCGGGCTCCAATTCGATCGTACATCCTTCGGTGCACCACGTGTGCCAGATTTCGAGGACTTCAAGCCCAACAACTAATGGGTCAACTTCCGACTGCGCGAGTCACACCTTCACGGGCCTTCCTCCACACCGGCATTGACTACGCAGGACCCTTCACCGTCAAGACCTGGCGTGGACGAGGCACAAAAACTTACAAGGCTTATCTTGCCGTTTTTGTTTGCTTCACTACTTCCGCGGTCCACCTCGAACTCGTCACGGATTATACTTCAGAGGCCTTCGTTGCCGCCTATCGGCGGTTTTCCTCACGACGAGGAATCAGTCACACTATTTATAGTGACTGCGGGACCAACTTCATCGGCGCCGATACTGCACTTCGTGCTCTCTTCAAGGCTGGATCAGCCGAAATGGATTCTACGATCATATCGCTGACCAACCTTGGGACGAACTGGTACTTCAACCCTCCGGCCGCACCTCACATGGGTGGAAAATGGGAGGCTGCGGTAAAATCCGCGAAATATCACCTTCGTCGGGTAATCGGAGAAGCCTCCCTTACGTACGAAGAATTTACGACTCTTCTTGCGCAAGTGGAGGCTGTCTTAAATTCCAGGCCACTTTGTCCTTTATCGGACGACCCTGAGGACCTTTCTCCCCTTACACCGGGTCACTTCACCATCGGCAAGGCACTTCCCACAGTGCCCGAACCGTCTCTCACTTCACTTCCAGAAACTCGACTCTCACGGTGGCAATTCCTTCAGGCAAAATTACAGCACTTCTGGCAGAGGTGGTCTTCGGAGTACCTTCAGCGGAGCTTGTCGATTTCCAAATGGCGACACCCTTCACACGAAATCCAGATCGGCTCACTCGTGCTAATCACGGACGAACGACTTCCACCTTCACGATGGCCACTAGCACGAGTGGTCGAACTTCACCCCGGGTCGGATGGTCTAACCAGGGTGGTAACGCTTCGCACGGCCACTTCCACCTTCAAGCGACCGACTGCCAAGTTGGCCGTACTTCCAATGGACTCTTCGTCGACGACTGTCGCCGAAGGCGGGGAGAATGTTTCGGAAACACCATCTCCGACTTTCTAATTTAGGGAGACCCCGCTAGAGGTCGATGTCTCTCGGCCGGTCGCGCGTTTGACTAGGACAGTGTCCGGGCACAAGGATTTCTCCCCCTATTTTCAACGTTCTAATTAATATCAGGTGTCCTTCTTTTCAAATCACTTCGTCTCTAACTGCTTCACGAGTCTCTTCGCTAAACGGTCAGCTTCGGTCTCTTCTCCCCTTCTTAACGCCAACGGACTAACGCGATTTACGCCCGCGTTAGCTCCCGCGGCAAGGGTCACTTTCGTGTTCTCTTCACACAATTCTACAACTTAGTTATTAGTATAACCAGTTAAATAGTGTTTAATAAATCTATATTCGTTACGTTTTAAACCGTGTGCACTTCGACTCATTCATTTTCCGGCGCGTTCCTCTATTTCTCACGAATAACTCACATAATTTCCCACCCGTTCACTTCCAACCAGAATCCGAGAGATTAACCCAAATCTAAACAGCTTTCAAAAAAATCCCTCGGTCACACTGTTTGAGTCTGTTTGCGTCTGTTTGGGATTTCCACAGTTTTGCTGGAATTGTTTGAGTTTGTTTGGGATTTTCACTCAAACAAACTCAAATAGATCCAGCAAAACTTTGAAAATCCCAAACAGACCCGAACAAATCCAGCCAAACTCAAACATCTCGAAAGTCTTCGGTTTATGGATGTCGTCGAAGATCGTATTATGAATGTCGTCAAACCTCTCGCGAATGTCTTTGAAAGTCTCTTGAACGTCTTAGAACCCCTCGTGATTGTCTATGAAAGTCTCTAGAACGTATTCGAAAGTTTCTTAAACGTCTTCAAACGCTTTGTGAATATTTTTGAAAGTCTCTAAAACGTCGTCCAACCCCTCATCGATGTCTTCAAACGTATTATGAATATTGTCAAAGATCTCTTGAATATCTTCAAAAGTCTCTGAACGTCTTCGCACCTCTCGTGAATATCTTTGAAAGTCTCTTAAGCGTCTTCGAACTCCTTATCGATGTCTTCAAACGTATTATGAATGCCGTCGAAAGTATCTTGAACGTCTTCGAACCCCTCGTAAATGTCTTTGAAAGTCTTTCAAGCGTCTTCGAACCCCTCATAAATGTATTCAAACGTATTATGAATGTCGTCGAAAGTCTCTTGAACGTATTCGAATGTTTCTTGAACGTCTTGAAACCCCTCGTGAATGTCTTTGAAAGTCTCTAAAACGTCGTCGAACCCCTCATCAATGTCTTCAAACGTATTATGAATATCGTCAAAGATCTCTTGAATATCTTCAAAAGTCTCTGAACGTCTTCGCACCTCTCGTGAATATCTTTGAAAGTCTCTTAAGCGTCTTCGAACCCCTCATCGATGTCTTCAAACGTATTATGAATGCCGTCGAAAGTCTCTTGAACGTCTTAGAACCCCTCGTAAATGTCTTTGAAAGTCTTTCAAGCGTCTTCGAACCCCTCATAAATGTATTCAAACGTATTATGAATGTCGTCGAAAGTCTCTTGAACGTATTCGAACGTTTCTTGAACGTCTTGAAACCCCTCGTGAATGTCTTTGAAAGTCTCTAAAACGTCGTCGAACCCCTCATCAATGTCTTCAAACGTATTATGAATATCGTCAAAGATCTCTTGAATATCTTCGAAAGTCTCTGGAGGTCTTCGCACCTCTCATGAATATCTTCAAGTGTCTTATGAACGTTTTCAAAAGTCTCTTGATTGTCTCACGAACATCTTCAAACATCTCATGAAAGTCGTAGAAAGTTTCTTGAAACTCTTTCAACCCCTCATGCATGTCTTCAAACGCCTTATGAATGTTTTTGAACGTCTCTTGAATGTCTTCAAACATCTTACATATGTCTTCGGACAAACCCTTCGTGAATGACTTTGAAAGTCTCTCTTAAGCTTCGTCAAAAGTCTCTTGAACGAATTCGAAAGTATTTTTAACGTCTTCAAACCCCTCGTGAATATCTTTGAAAGTCTCTTGAGCGTCTTCGAACCCCTCATGAATTTCTTCAAACGTATTATTAATGCCGTCGAAAGGCTCTTGAACGAATTCAAAAGTTTTTTGAACGTCTTCAAACCCCTCGTGAATGTCTTTGAAAGTCTCTTAAACGTCTTCGACCCCCTCATCGATGTCTTTAAACATATTATCAATATCGTCACAGATCTCTTGAACGTCTTCGAACCTCTCATGAATGTCTTCAAACGTCTTGTGAACGTTTTCGAAAGTCTCTTGAACGTCTCACGAACATCTTCAAACGTCCAATGAACGTCATAGAAAGTCTTTTGAAACTCTATGAACCGTTCATGCATGCCTTGAACGTGTTATGAATGTTTTCGAACGTCACTTGAATGTCTTCGGAAGTCTCTGGAACGTTTCACGAACGACTGTCGAAATTCTTCGAATGCCTCGCAAACTTCCAACAAATGGCTCACCAACGTCTATCGAACGTATACCGATGAATGCCTTCGATCATCATTGGGCGATTATATTCATTTATTTTCAATCGAATTCGGAACCCAATCCGACATCAGATGATGCTGCCATCACTAAGTATGGCGTGAGGAGAGAAAAAGTACATAATTTTTAATTTCTTTTATTTGCACGAATCTTTATGATTCAGCCACCAATTAAAGATTTTTAATACATTTTGTAAGGCACAATTGGTTGTATGCTCTTTACATCGTAGAGTTGAACTTCCATGTAATTTACTTGAGACATCCATATCGTCAAAGTCTATATTAAACGGCTCAATGAATAGCTCATTTTTCATATTTAGTATATCAGCTAGTCATTTTCGTTTTTTCATGACCCTTACCATATACGATAGGACACGTGTCGTCTTTCGTTGAACCTACAACTGCAGCTGTTATCAAACCTTCAGTCACGCTGTATGGATCGTTTCCATAGGACCACTTTAGACCATAACGATTGCGCATCAACCATGATGCTTTGTATCTCTCGGAATTCTCCTGATCTATACAATTTTCCGGATAATGTCGGTCAATGAACATTATCCAACAACGCGATCGTGTAAGATTAAAACACTATGCAGTTGTATTCGGTGGTGAATCTTATTTGCATTCGAACTCTATTCACATATCTACGGCAGCATTTTTTACAGGCTCGTTCTGATGCGATCAATCATTATCCGCGAGCCGTTACATTAAGACTTGGCGATGGTTAGTAAAGGATGATCACTATTGCAGTCATAATGGTATTTACGGAATCGAGAGTACATATTGAACAAAATGGCGAAACTTTTTTTAAAGTCGAAATGCGAGTACTCCTGAGAAAAGAATGCTGAATTGAGAGAAAGTTTAGCGCTTGTGAGTTTTCAGTCGGTGAATAATATAATGTCCTTTACCATAGATGATATTTTTTATCAGTCTGCGCCGCACCAATTACATATTTTGGTTTCACTAGTTGGGAGGCAGCTTTTACGGTCCATGAATGTTTCGTTGTGCTTTGAAGCGGTGGACAGTCGTATAGATCCCAAGAGCGAAAACTCATATTCAAGTATCGCCCACTCTCCAATGTTCGAAGTAATGATAATTTATTGATCTCATCTAATATTATATGAGGCATACGCCATTGTATCTTGGGTAATTCAACTTTTACCTCTATTGGTTAATGATGACTGAATACATAATTATTGCCATAGCGTGAACGTATTAGAATTAACTCATGATGAGCATTAATTTTCCTTCAAAATGTATTTTATGCACAGCACTAGTTTTTCGAGTTCTGCCACAAACCATGATACGGAAGCAGCGCTGTAATGTGATTGATACTATGATAGCGATGCGTGATATGAAAAGCACATGTGGTTATCAATACTAAATACTTCATGATATTGATACGTATCCTCTGCTACGTTCTTCTCATCGGTATTTGCACACTCTCATCTTCTCTCTATTATTAGTCAAAAACACTCCAAAAAGACATTTTCAATGAATGGATGTCGTGCTTTCCGACTGGAGTTGATGATTTGGAACCACTTATTGGTATTATTTGGTAGTCGGATGGGGCAGTGCTTGAGTGTTCCACAATCGATCTCATGTGATTGTAGTTTATCCTTTGATCTAAAGTAATGCAGACACCTGCGAAATAATGGATTGTTGTTTGATTCGTCTAGTACATATAACGACATAGTAATTATGTTAACTTCACACACCGATGGCATATATATATTTTTTAATGGCTGTCTCTGTTTAGTCCTGCGCTCACGAGGCTTGAGAGGTTCTTGATCTATGTGAAATGTCATACATTGTTATCCTCGATATCTTGTAGCAAATTGATATGCTTTTCGTCTTCTTATGTATCGGAGTATCGCGTATCGAAGCAATGTCTTCTTTGGTGGTATACATATTGATGGATGAATTGTTTTGTAGCACTGTTTTTTTTTTTTAATTTGACCTATAGTCACCGGGCGTCCAATATTCGATAGATTCAATACCGTTGAATAATGCACGTAAGAAGATGCGTGGTCACTGTTTCGTTCAGCTGGGTACAAAGCTGTGACTGTCACCCATGCGAAACGGGTATTATCGCTGGATTGCACATTAATCGCAGACCTCATAATCATTATCTCCCGTGGCAATGTGATATAACATTCAACGCGTATTGATTCATACTTGTTTGCATTTCTTGTAAGATTACGTATTTTTCGCAAAGCTCAACCACTTCCACGTTGTCGAAATTGATCGAGCAGGGGTTAAAGTATAGACCATCACGCGTTCAAGCCAATTTCTCGCCACATTGACCTATCACCGCTGTGTCCTGCACCCATGCATATATAATGCCTGTACATGGAATACTTCAATCCTTCCAGATGCGGTATTTGGATTATCAATGACTATTGATGTTTAGTTCATAATTGTTGGCGCTCTGCATGATCCTCCATTATCGTATTGTTGAGTACAATCCAATTAGTGGTGGAGTTAAAAAATTTGCATAAAATCATGCCGATGATTCACGTCCACTTAAGTCAACATAGAGCTTATCGTCGATGTGCAGGGTTTCAAGGGACCCGTCAACGAATTTTTCCTGAAGGAGATGTCCATCGTCCAACTCCACGCCAAGAATGCTGAACCGCTGACGCTCGCCTTCGACGCACCATTTGCATGGGACTCTTTACCGGCCAAGTAAAAATGACAAACAAATGGCTGGAACGCAGTTTCTATGGAATACGATGTAATCACAATGGCATACCGTACGAAGCCGCTAGAAAGACAATTCGAGAACTCTTGCATGGATCTCCTACGATCTATGCGAAGGGATTTGAGAAATGCGCATGGCTTTAAAGATTCCCGGATCCCGCGACAAACATCATCGACTTGGAGACTCTAGACTGTCCATCGCTGCAGAAGCTGCCGAAAATCACAAACTTCAAATGCCCCCGTCACTCCTTCAACACGAAATACAACTGCGCCCATGAGAATGTAAAATCGGTGAAAAGCTGGTTGAGCGTATACGAAGCGTGAGCGAGGGATTTTTTTGTATCAATAAAACCCATTTCGATGAAAATATATGTCATTTGTATTCTTTATTCTACGGTGAAAACATCCCTCATTTACAATTCGAAAACGATGGCAAGACGACTGTAGTGCAAACGGTTCGATGATGGTGTCCCAACGAATTTGGTCTTTTTTTTCCGCCTCAGAGACGATGGAACGCTGTTGTATTTCCCACAACTGCATGTAGCCATTTGCGCGCCAGTTGCAGCATACTCTCGATGATGCGGACAGTCATTTGACGATGGTGTTCTAACGATTTTTTTTTCCCGTCCACCATATTCAGAGACGACGGAACTCGACACTGTTATATTTTCCACCAATATACTGCATGCAAAGTTGATCATCGCGTTCCACTTGCAGCATACTCTCGAACATTGTCGGATCTTGGTCGAAGGCCTTTACAAGTCGCGCCGGTAAGAAGACGGAGAACTCATCCGCGATGTCCGCGATGTAGCGTTTCCCAAATTTGGTTTGTACGGCCCTCATGTCGGTGATTAGTCGTTCCCTTTGCCTTTGTTTCCTAAAGATTATAGTTTTCCCAAGAAACCTGTCAGGACCTGTCTCGAGTGTCGCCGAGCTTAGAGACGGAGCGGATGCAATTGACATTGTCTTTCGGAATTGAACCAGCTGCATGTCATAAATATTGGGTTTTGAAAGGTCGCCCTTTATGTGGCGCCTAGGTTTTCATATTACCGAAAATTTCCCGACCCATGTATGGTTGTCACACACTCACGCACGCTTCACCAAGAAACCTGTCAGGACCTGTCTCGAGTGTCGCCGAGCTTTGAGACGGGGTAGATGCAGATGTCTTGACATTATCTTTCGGAATTTAAAACAGCTACGTGTCATAAATAATGGGCTTTGAAAAGCCGCCCTTCACACGCACGACACTCATCGACAGCGGCTTTCCCCTCCCGCCAGTCGCTCCTAGGACCACATGGCCCCCCCTCTACAGAGGCCCCTCTGTGGCGTCACACGGGCCCGGCGACCGCCCCCCCCCCTCCGCCGTACGCCCGCACTTGGTTTCCTCGCGCTGGACACCCCGCCCCCCATGGACACCCGCCCTCTGGACCCCCCCCCCCCCCCGAAGTGGCTCCGAATCGGCCTAGTACATCTACTTATGAGCTCTTACAGTCCGTGACTCCTACCCAAACAAACTCAAACACGCTGCACGGTGCTGTCCAAGTCTTTCTTACAGACTGTAAAAATTAAAGCTTTTTTCATTCCTCTCCTTACCGCAATTTTTTAAAAATCCTTCTCTCCATTCTCCATTTAGATAATAACTAATTTTCCTCATATTCACTTCTTATATTTGTTTCTTGTACATTTAAGGGGAGATATACACCTAGGAGTCGGAAAAAGGTCATTTTTGTGATGTTTTTCAAGGAAAACTATTTGAAATTTCGGATTTAGGCTTTAATTGTCTAAAAGTATATACATTAAAAAATATGTTCAATTTTCTTTATGTAAAAATATCAAAAATATACAAGGATATTGTATGATTCTTGGAGCGTCGTAAAAAAATATTCGTATACGGTACCTACTGATATTTCTTCAAAAATAATTTGAAAAAAAAAAGTTATTAAATTAGATACTATAATCTAGTCCTTATCATAACCGATTTTGAAAATATCGATTTATAACAAAATGACGGACGTTTGAAGATAAATAGTGATTTTTAGGCCAAAAATTAGCTGTTATTTTTTGTATAAAACAAAAACTAAGTAAAGGAAAAAAATCCTATGACTAGTACTAGATAATGGTGTACTTTTTGGTGTACTTATTATCTAGTACTAGATAATGACTAGTACTAGATAATGGTGATAACCACAAAAACCTTAAGGCAATCGGTTCATTGGTTTTCGAGAAATTTTCGGTACAGATTTTAAAAACGTCGTTTTGAGAAAAATGCGTTTGAAAATTTGGGAATGAATAAATCATGAAATTTGTCAACTTACATGGAATCTCGATACCAGGCTTATAGTGTAGGTCTTGTAAGGTCGACGGAATGTTCATAGCTTCTAAATCCTCGACCTCGACCATCTAGGTGTATATCTCCCGTTAAATTGGTAAGAAGCCTACCTTCATACGGAGGCATCTCCTAATCCAAATACCCCTCTTCCGAATTCTTCGACCTTTCCACTACCTACGCCATATTGTTTACCGGTTCCACCGCAAGGAATTCCCGAACGGGGATTAATTGGTTAGCAAGTTGTCCTTGAAATAACTTCGATGATTTATACCGAATAGAAAATGTACGTAACCCTTATTTATGTTACTGAAAACTATGAAATTTTTCATCAAAACATTTTTTCTACTATGCATCGCTTCTGAGATATGTCGTTGCGCCAACTTGAGTGGCACACCCCGTATATACGTGCACCTTCAGGATACGTGGAATGTCGTTTTCAGACCGCAAGCTTGTATGCAATATTTCCCTTCCCTTCCGGTAGACGAATTCATATACGAATACGCACGCACATGGTGGAGGATCGAAGGAAAACTACCCTCTCGCTTTTCAAATGCACCTATCGCCGTCGCGAGTCTCCCTCGCCGGTTGTTTGAAGGAACGTAAACACGTGTAAGTGATCTATCTTGGTGCGCGTACAGTGTGTCAATCATTGTATACCCGTTTAAATTGAGAGGTCGAAAGAACTCGAAAACGAAGAAACAAAAAAATGGCGTTAAACGATGAGGCGAACGGATTCACACGTCGAGAAAAATAATTCGTTTGCATTCAGTATTTGCATAGTTTCCTAAAGAAAGAGTGTTTATCACTTTAAGCATTCACAATAATTTATTCAAATAATTCGTATCCGACAAAAACTTGTCTTATTACGTACACTATCGGTGCAAGTAATCATCAAATAAGAAAAAAATGGTTTGTGCAACAGTTCATCGCTGTTTTTATGTGGAATAAGATCCCGCCATAAAAGTATAGATTACCATTAACTGCATAAGCTTGGGTCCTATAAAAAACAAGTCGTTTTGGAACATTTTTTTCCAATGAGAGTATTAAGCCGAGATTTCGCACACAATTAATACACTCTTGCAAAATTTGGATTATTTTCTATTAAAAAAATAATGTCTTTATTATTTACATAAAGTGCCTCCGTTACTGCATGGCCAACTGGTCTAGGTGGGTCTGGGGACTAGGTTCAGAAGTGAAATATTATGAAATGTAATTTTAGTATAATAATAAAATGTTCATATGACCGGATACCTTTCGAAATTTGAAAAATTGCGAGAATGGCAAGTTATGGAAAAAAGTTCGGTTTTTTACTCAAACAACTACTTCAATCAGATGCCTCACAACCTACGACGTAGTCGCTAAACTTTCCCTATAGCCCCTCTTATCTACCTGAGTCTGATGAATACATGGTTCTAGGACCGATTTCTCCGAAAAGTCGTAAAACAAAAATATACGTAACTGCGAGCGAGATGACTCAAAGATCACCCGCCAACCGGCCCTAACGTTGTTTCGATTGTAACCGTATGGGAAGCAACGATAGATCGAGGGCTCCGGAAAACTCCACTCGGCCCGGAAATGAATTCGAGAGCGCGACTAAAATCGAGTGCACGTGCAAGGCCCGCGATGCGATTAGTCCCTACGTCATCGCGAGGCAACTCGGCGCCGAGGCCCCAGACCTCACATAAACAAATCCAACTCTGCGTGGTTTTTCACGAAAAACTCGCAGAGGAAAGACTTCTATGTCCCCCGCCCTGATTGGGTAAAGGAACATAAAAAAAACAAAGTCCCCTTCTTTCGCTACTCTACCAAAAACGGAATCTGGAGCAGGAAGACCCAGGGAACGAATGCAACGTCAGTCGTAATCCAACATCAGTCTGAACCCAATATCTAATTTTGATCCAGCAGTCTATCGCTGAATCTAACATAGTCTCCCATCAACTACCATCGAATCAAGTTCTTCCATCGAGTCTCAATCTAAGTCTTCCGACAACATCCATCGAGCTCAGAGGTCAATCTCCCGTGAATCGAGGTTCGTTTATCATGTCTCAATTCCATTCTACGTACGAGCAATCTTATTGCCAGTATTCCTTTCGAATGTATTAAATGTATAATTTTGACCCACAGTTCGCGTAAAAAAGTCGAATCCGTTTCACGCGCTCTAAGATCGTATAGAGGTTCAAGTGACTCTTGCCGTCCGTATATATTTATATTTAGGCCGACCGAAAATATTGGCGCGTGTCACCGACCTACTCCAACAGCGAGCGCATTTGGCCACGAGTAAGGGCCCATATTCATAACAGCGTCTACCGATATCCTAACGAGCGAACATACACAGCTATGCACACCAACAAATGTAAGCGAACTACATAATTCTGTCATTTTCCGTATTATTCCTTTACAGTTATTATTAATTCACATTCAAATCCGACTATCTATTTGTAATAAAACGTCGGTTAAATTTATATGAGCTTGTCGAATTATTCCTCAATACCGAAATATCGCGTCAATTCCTTTATTCTATTCTTCCCCATGCACTACCCCATTTTACCCTCATCCCGTGCTATTGCGCTAGACGTAGGCAACGAAGAGAGAAACGGAAATATTATGCTCGCGTCCCTTCCGGATGTGACAGTTGCTATTAACAAATAGATGAACATGTAAAAAAAATCATCCGGTAATATGATAGAAAATGTTATGAATTGTGCGAAATTTGAAATGAATCGGGCGACAGGATTTTCAGATACGACTTACACCGTTTCATAAAACATAATTTCGAGAAAAACGCAAAAGAAGAAAGGGTGAGTAGTCGGGAGCGGGGCGGTTCGCCGTAGCACAGTGGGCTGAAGTTTGACAAAAATCGTCATAACTCGGTCAATTTTTGGGAGCATTACAGAATCGTTTTTTTTAGAATGGAAGTTTAGATCCTAGGCTATACAATTATGCAATAAAAAATTAGATTTAAAACATCAAGCTTTTGTAGATCCCTTAAAAAACATCGTTCGTTAAAATTAACTCGTATACGTCTAGCAAATGGAAAAACAATTTCCTTCCTCGCCCTTGGAGTTCGACACGTCTTTCCGCAATTTTTTTGTCCTTCAATGTCGAAGTGTGTCGATGTCTCGATAGGAATGGGACACCCTGTATCCAGACGTGTGCGTTTGTCTAAAACCTATACTATACCCCTATACGTATGTTTTTGAGTTACATATGAGTTTTGTTGAAGTTTCATATTACATTTACGATGCTACTACCACCACACGGTATCACTTCTCCCTCTACCCCCTCCCAATCCGCCTCGCATACTTTCTCGTTGTGGTCTCTCTATATATCATTCGTTTCGGTCGTTTTCGCCCTCTCTGTTCTCTCTGCGTCCATCCGATCGAGCTCCTCTGTCAGGAGGAAGAAGAGAGAGAGAGAGAGAGAGAGAGAGAGAGAGAGAGAGAGAGAGAGAGAGAGAGAGAAATATAGAGCGAGAGAGAGAATATTTGGCGATTTCGAGGCGGTAAACGCCGAGCCGAGGAGGAGGCATGAGCATCCCTTCGGTAGATTTACGCTTGGAATTGGAATTAAAATCGTTGCCGTATTTGCCGTGGCTCCTAGCAACGTACATCGCGCCGAAAAGTCGTTTCTTGCGTGCAGCCTTAAGGCCTGCATAGACTACGACACTTATTGCGACACAAATGTCTGACACTAATGTCCGTTCTGTTCACACATAAGACGGTTTCGGTGTCCCAGAAAGTGTCTGTACTGTGATGTCGCTACACAAGTGTCTCAGGTGTTCACACACAAAACTACTGACACAGCTGCAGTACCCGCTCGGACGCCATGGAGAAACGTCGTGCGGCGGCAGCCGTAATTTCGTGCGCTGTCATTAAGGGGCTATACCAGTGCGACACTTTAAAAAGATCGATTTTTTTTGCCTTTTTCGACAGTTTATTCTTTCAAGAATATCATTATCATTTAAATTATTTATGTCAATATCATTTTATCTTGCAAAAATCGATAGTTCAATCTCTAAACGCATTTTTCTCGAAATGAGATTTTTCAAATATGCTGACAGTGTAACTCAAATAGATCCGATTGACTTGAAATTTGAACTGAGTACTCTTGAATATATTTACTCTACAATGACGTAGGATATTTTTGATTGGATAAAAATTGACGATTTGGCATTGAAAAAAACGACCATTTTGTAGGCAAGAAAAGAGACTTTTTTCATAAGTACGCTATTTTGTTAGATTTTGATATTTTTCAAAAATCCTACGTCATTGAACAGGAAATACCTTCTAGTTTAACGACATTTTTTTCCTTTTTCGGTTTTAGCTACTCAATCAGCCGGAATCATGTCAGCAGTGGAGGAACTTTTTTTTGCGCCTGCGAAGGCAGCGCGTTAGTCGCTTGGATCTCAATATTTACCTATGACAAAATTATTTAATATAGGTCAAATATATTTTTAATTTTCCAAAAGATTTAATTGAGTACTTTTCGTCCAAAAAGTCCTGAAAATCACCCAAATTTCCAGCGTTCACACTGGTATAGCCCCTTAAGCTGTGTTCTTAAATTATGCATTTTTCTGCCAACTTTAGCCGATATTGTGCCAAACTGTTCCGCCAAGCATTGAAGTGCTGCCCGTTTTTTTACTCTATTTTTTATAATCAGCACAACATATTTGCCAAAGTTCAGGCAGTCCATCCACAAAAAATATCAAATTTTTAATGCTCTCCTTGCTCCACGTAATGGCCATTTTGATTCAACGCGGGTCGCGAGTGTCTGGATAATTTCGCGCCGGTTGGAAAACTTGGACACTGCCGCAGACACTCCGACACAACCTGTTCACACGGCGCTCGACGCGACACCTAGCGAGATGTCGCAATAAATGTCCCGAGATCAGACAGTGGTGTTCACACACAGACACTCGATGTATACATTGAGTGTATACACCAAAGTGTCGTAGTGTAAACCTACCTTTAGTCTTTATTCTCTTCGTATCAGGGAGAATATGTGCTAACTAATTTTGATATTATCGGGTACAAGCTGCAACGTTGACGATAACGTGGTGAAAGTGACGGCAGCCCGCACGGCTTGGTTTATCCAACAAACTAACTAGTAGTACGAAATACACGATTTTAACAGTTACGCAAATGGCAAGCTGTAGAATAAAATCTATTTGAGATTGGAGATTAAGAAAAAAAACCATCCGGTTATATCGTAGGAAATAATATAAATAGAGCATAAAATATTCTGCTCTGACCGAATTTGGAGTGAATCGGCCGAATAGTTCTTGATATACGACTACCACATTTTCGTAAAACAGTTTCAAGAAAAACGCAAAAAAATGATAAATCGCCGTCGGGTGGTTCGCCGTAGCGCAGTAAGCGATCTGCCTCTTCACAAAAATCATCACCACTCCGCTAAATTTTTCGATTTGTACACAACTTTTGGTGCAAATTAAAGTTAAGACGCTAGACTATAAAACTATGAAAAATCGGATTTAAAAAATGTCCAGGTAATGTAGACCACGTGAAGCGCAAAATATGGCGCGAAAAAAACACCTTGACTGCACAATGTGACAACTTGTATTTTTATTTTTCTGAATTTTTCTAGATTTCTATATTTCCATATTTTTTCAAGATTTTTCGGTTTCTCTACATTTCTAGATTTCTAGATGCAATCTTCTAGATTTTTCACATCCATCGACCTACGGAGCAATTATGTTCATACCATAGGAACGTGTATTTGCGACAGAGGCCTCAACAACCTACATAAACGTAAATCATTTACTGTAAAATAAATTTTAAAAATGCATGAAGTTGAAGCATAAATAAATAATGTTTGATAAATATTATGTTCCACTCTTTAAATGAATTTAAAAAAACTGACTTCCGGTCCAATCGCAGGTACCGTACCCGCGAGCTGTGAGCCCTAGAATTGAGACTGAGGCTGAGGCAATGATTATACCTTGTACGTCGGGCAGTGTATGTACAAAACAGTAAAGCCCAAAAAACATGCGAGGTTGCTATAACTGTATCAACACGATGATTAAGGTTCGTCTCAACGAGGATTGCAGTTGTAGAGCGAAAATTTTCGTCCAAACCCATAAATGATGTTGACGAGCATCAAAATACTCCAATTATCGTTCACACTATGCTCCCACTCCCGTGTAACACGCGTCGGGTACGTGAAGTCAATAGTAAATCCCGTGCAGCGGCGATTGCATGAACACACCCGAAGAATATATGCTCAGCTGAGAGAGAACTGGTTGAAAGAGCACGATTATCGGTCCGAACTACTCTCTGCTTTTCGCTCGGTCTGCTTTCCCGCGTCGCTTCGTCCATTATTCTATATACGTACATTCAGCAATTTCAGCGCATCTCGAGTAGACGTTGCCGAGAAGGCAAGGCGGTGCGATTGGGACATGAATTGCAAGAATAAAAATGCACAAAATAAGCGAACGTGTGGTTTGCAACGATCCTTGCTCGCGTCTCAAGTAGGTTAAAGTAAACAGAAAAAAATGGACACGCACGTGTAGTGGGTTAAAATCCAAACAAACCTCAATAAATCCGCTTGAGGGTCTTAACTATCATAGATTGAAAAAAAAAGAAAAAATGGGTACCTACGCGACGTTGGTTTAAAACCGGCTTAGCTGGGATAAGAACCAACGGTTTCTGTTTCAGCTAACTCGGTCGGTAAATGTCGGTAATGATGCAGGTTCTAATCACAAGCTCGATAATGATGTGGATACGAATAACAAATCCGTACTATCGATATTTACCGACCGATTTAGCTGGGACTGAGACTCAACTATATCGGTCGGTTCCGATGCCGATTGCAATCACAAATTCGTTCTATCGATATTTAGCGATCAAGTTAGCCTAGAGACAAACCATAGGTTCGTGCCACAGCTAACTCCGTCGGTAAATGTTTAAGCGCGTTTTTCTCGAAACTATATTTTTCGAGACGATCAAGACGCAGACTTACACAATTTTTAATATTTGTTAATGCAGTTATTTTTAAACTCCGGAACTAGAATATCTTTGGTCTGTCCCGTCATTATTTTATTTTTCATTCCAAACATTTTCTATAAAAGTTTGCGCGAAATTTGACACAAAAAAAATGTTTAATTCAAAATGTAATAAATGGCTTATTGTTCAACAATTCAAAAGTTTAGCTCGACAAAATATACTTATGAGATTGCTTTGCGTGGATTTTCGAGATCCGGCAACCCGTGGGGCAGTAATTATGCAGACCATGGTAACATATATTTTCGACAGAGACCTCAACAATGTACACGAACGTGAACAGTTCATCCTCTCCTTGCGATACCATTGACATACATCTGTGCACAACGTCTGCTCGTGTATACGTCCGGATGCACTACGGATAATAATTACAGGACCAACTCCAGTGGATGAGAAAAACGGTGAAATAAACGAGTCATTTTGACGGCTGTAGACGATGTGCCACCACGTGAAATGGGAAGACGAGGCTTCATCCCTATCACATAATGACGTCTCCATGTTACTGCATGCGGAAAGTTTATAAGCACGTACCTTTATATCCGCTCGGTGCAAGAATCGTCTAAGCCTCGTATAATTTTGACGTTGATGGCATAATATACAGCCGGCGGCATTGTGCTTCAAGTTTCCGCGTTCGACTTTCCTCCGTACTTTCGGTGTTTTCCTCATTTACGCGTTCCACGATGTTGTCTCATTACACTTCATTTCTCCTGCCAACTCCGGAAACGGTAGAAGCAGGCGCGGATACTGAAACATCGGAGATTCAATGTGTATATGTCGGTATATGTATAGCCGAATATAGAGTTAGTATAACATCGTAGCAACTCTGTGTACCGGTAGATCAATGGTGCGGATTCTCATTCCAAATTCCTAGTACTGATACTTACCGACCGAGTCAGTTGTGACATGAACTGAAGGCTTACGTCTTAGGTAACTCTGTTAGTAATGGTGCGGGTTTAATATCAAATTCTTGTTACCGATACTTACCGATCGGGTTAGGTGAGACAGGAAAAAGTGGTTTGTGTCTCGGTTTAATGCCTCGGTAAATGTCCATAATGGTGCAGATTCAAATCACAAATTCCTACTAGTGATATTTACCGACCGACTTAGGTAAGATACAAATGACTGGTTCGTGTCTAAGTTAACTCGACAGTCGGTTATGGTGCCGGTTCTAATCACAAATTCCTACCACTAATATTTACCGGTCGAGTTAATTAAGACACGGACCAATGGTTTTGTTTGAGTCTCAGCTAACTCAGCTAGTGAATGTCGGAACTGCGAATTTGTGGTTAGAACCCGCATGATGACCCTACTTATATTTGTTATTATTAAGCGATCATGTATATTCAGAACAAAATATATTCTGATGAAGAGTTTAAAAAAAGATAATGCCGAAGCTGTAAGCCAATTTTTAGCAAATCGACTTTAAATTTCAAACTGACATCTCCGAGATGTACTTAAAAAATTGATAAAAAATTAATATTTTTAAGATCGCAACTAGGCCCTGTAAGAAATTGCATATTATATTTTCTCGATAACTCATGTTTTATCACATTACCGTGACTACGGCATTATAATAGGTACGAAACGCAGCATAATGCGCCGTACATTTTGGTGCATTGGCTATTAAACTTTAGGCGGTAAATCAAGTATTGCCGGTTCCGCAAAATCGATCGGCATCTTTGTCGATGGCTTGTTCGCTGTGTCTGAAACTCGTGCACGCACTATCGCCCGGAGCTCTGATATCGTTGTTAACGCACATAGGCACACGAAACTTTGCGCGGTCGCTGCCAACTTTTCTAGCGTAATCCTATACTTAATGTCGGTAGCAATGGCGAACTATGGTTGGAACTAAATGGGCTAACGTATAGTTTGCAAAGTTTACGGTGTTCCGCTGTGAGACGCGGGCGAAACGTAACAGATTGAAAAGAGAGCCATGTCCATTATAACAAATCCCGTTGTTCGCAGCTGTCGGTAGTGAGATGTAAAGTAATTATGTAGGTGCACGGGCGAGCAGATACTAATAATGTACATACACAAAATATTTAGCGATAAAGCAATTTTATTCCACTCGCCTATGTTTAGACTCGACATTTTTCAAGCTTTTTTATATATAAATGAAGCCAATTATCAAGAATTAAACGGGTTGTATATAAATTACACAAAGAGAAATAAATGTGAGAATATAGAATTTTTAATGCTTTAAGGGGGTTGATTGCCACCGAAATTTTCGAAAAATCGATTTACCTAGTGTTGATTATCATTCTCGATATGTTTACGCATAGAAAAAAATTATTCCGAAATTTAAATTAGGGATGATCTCGTCGATGTCGTCTGCACCATACCTCGAACAACTTTAAATGTTGTTAATGCAGTTTTTTTATCGTTAGCACTAGACTCCCGATAGCCTGCGGCTTTAAAAAATTAATGATTGGATATTTGAATAACATTATTATTTATACATTATTTATACAGTCATGTGCTTTTTTAGAATTTTACTTAGAACATTTTTCATAAACAGTTACAGCGCAGAATTTGACACGAAAATACCTTTGCATTAAAAAATACCCTAATATATTTTTTTTCACAATGCAAATATTTGGCATGACATACTATTGCAATAAAAAAGAGCCTTAAAACTGCGCATGTAACGGTACACAGGCTTGTCTCACTTTTTCACGGCAAAAAGGACGACAACACAAATCACCGCGGGTAACGTCAAACCTCGGCTCTCCAGATGAAAATTGTAGACACTCCCCGAGTGATGCAACACTATCCTCCGACCGCTTGCACTTTTTCCAGCTATCCGAGCAGAACGCTGGAGCGATCAAACATATAAAGACAGTTCTCGATGTGCCGTGCCCTGTATTTGTAAAAGGTAAGGACTGACGACTCATGACTGCTGTCAAGAGTCTACAGCTATCCTTTCTTAAGCTTGACTTTTTCTACCTCCACTCTCATGCCGTTCTGTCGTCGACACATTATTCTGCACGTTCCTTGCTGTTGATGCTACTTCCTCAACATGCGAAAGGACATCTACTGTTTTGACGAGCAATATTCGGATCATGAGTCTGTTCAATCTGATAGCAAAGAGTAGAAACAAGATGTTGCATATATTTTATCAGTCCCGTCATTTATCTTCCAAAGATTAGGGAAGTTGTCATTGATACTCAATGACTTACAGGAAAGATCGCAAGGTTCCCCGATCCGATTTCGATTAAATTTGCTATGTTTGGAGAATGGGTAAAAATAGGTGTCACGTATTTTTTTATACCGGCGGAACCCGATTTTTAAGGGGTGAAATGCACCCTCGAAAACGGGACTGTTTTTCATTTTCTGGCGATAATTTTTTAACGGAACGAGATACGCAAAAAATTCAAATTGCAACCAGGTTTTATTTTTCGAGTACTATTATTGTGGACGAGAACGGCGCAGATAACATATTTTATATTGTTTATTAGATAGATTAGATTAGATGTTTTATATAGTTTATTAGAATATGACCCCCTGAATACGATCATGAAGAGAAATCGCGGCGGTCACTTCCCTATAAAAAGTTATGGGGTTTTAAAGTTTGAAAAAATGCGTCGCAGAATAGCGGACCCGAAGACAGGGGAGCGGTGCAGAAGGGGTTCCAGAGGCGAAGCCCCTCCACACATATCAAAACCATAATAATGTACATGTGTTTACCTTGGTTCGAGTATCTGTAGTACATTCGTAGAAACCAATCACAACAAAACAACATACACACATACACCCAAACAAACCCACACAGTCACCATTTTCGCCAAATTCATCTTTGAAATGATACATTCGTCTCGTCTTTGAAATGATACATTTTGACAAACTTTCAACGAAGGCAGGGGGGACGGGAGAAACAAGTAACAGCGCCGTTTTTTCTTCGGCATCGTGCTCAGGAGAGCTTTTATGCCAAATCTCCCTACCTCCCACTTCTAGAGTGTATGTGTGTGTGTGTTATTTTTATTCATTCAAAATTTAATTATTCTGCATTGGTGGGGCTCCGACCCCCCCCCCCCCCCCCCCCAACCACCAGGGGGGCTTCTCTGCCCCTTCCCCCCGCCAGGGGGTTTTACCCCCCTGGAGCCCTCTCCGGACCCTTCCCCGGCTTTAGAGTCCGCTATTCTGCGACGCACATTTTGAAACTTCATAACCCCATAACTTTTTATGGGGGGGTGACCGTCGCGATTTCTCTTCATCATCATATTCAGGGAGTCAAATATATTAACCCCCCCCCCCCCCCCCGCTACTCCACCTCCCTCCGAGGTGGAGGTTATTTTGTAAACATTTACCAAAAAAAATAATAAACTCGAAAGTATGGGCCGGAATACTTTTATTTTTTTACACAACGAGAGAAAGGGCTTTGAGAATAACGTTAATAAATTTTCGTTCAAAATATTAAAAAATAGTGCCGTTATGCACATTGCCGCCGAGGCCCTCCGCACGATACGCGCGGTCGTTGTCCCAGCCGGTCCCGGTCCTGTCACATCTGAAAAAAAAAATCAGCTCGTTCGTGAGTAGTGTCGCTACAATGTAGCATAGCGGTTTTTTTTTCGACCATTAAAAACATTATGGTAAGCCATAATTTCGGTGAAAAATATAAAGTTTGTTTCTTCGGCGCACCATAATTTTTTTAATGGTCGAAAAAAACCGCTACGCTACATTGTAGCGACACTACTCACGAATGAACTGAATGTTTTTTTTTCAGATGTGACATGTTCGGTTAACAGCTGGGACGAAGACCGCGCGTATCGTGCGGAGGGCCCTGCGGCAATGTGCATAACAGCGCCATTTTTTAATATTTTGAACGAAAATTTATTAACGATATTCTTAAAGTTCTTTCTCACGTGTAAAAAAATAAAAATATTCCGGCCCATACTTTCGAGTTTATTATTTTTCTTTTTAAATATACCCATTTTTTGATTGGCCAAGGTGGCCAGACGCCTTTAATTCACGTCAATATAAGCTTGTTCAATAACGCGATTGCATATTCATGTAAATTACGCTCGTTCCACCCCGCCCCGCCTCTCTCTCTCTCTCTCTCACAAGGAAAACGCATAAAGTTCTTACCTTCCAACATGGACAAAAATTTGTAGAGTGAAAGTGGGTTACAATGAAAGTACAATGAGTCAAAATATTCGATACGAATTTACTTGTCTTGGCAGAACGCTACTTTTAAGGGGTGAACCGCACCGTTCGATACTATTCTATTTTTCTATAACTTGTGAACGGGCCCAGAGAAAAATAAAGTTGAAAAGGGAAAATGTTGTATTCTTCGACTACTAGACGTTCGTATTAATAACGATTAAGGGCTTACACCACTGCAAACGTCCAAATTTGAGTTATTCTTCGCGATTTTGTTTTGGTGGAAGGACAAATAAGAGGAGAATAATATTCAAGAATCTTATTAGCTATGTCTTCAAATGAACAAAAAAAAACGCTGGAGCCATTCTCGCGAGGCATATTAAATTTGGGACGCTTTACGGCACGCAGTATAACTGACGCAGAATTGAATTTGGAATTTTTTTATATTATTAATTTACATGAGTATAGCTAGAGAAATACGTATGGGATTTAAAAAATATATAATTTTTTGTGTAATTGGCAAGCATTTAATGTAACAACTCAATTTTCGACAGATAAAGAGGACAATCATTTTTTAATAACTAATGTCATAATTAACTCATGCAAAATCCCGTACGCATTTCTCTTCGGAATGTTATTTTAAAGATGTGCTCAAAATTTAGAGTGAAAATAATGAAAATTGTTGGAGTTATGCTGCTTGTCGTTTTGAAAAATTGTGTTTCGAGAAAAACGGTTGATGACTCGCACAGAGGCCAGCCCGGCCACCGCAGACCCACGCGGACCTGCGGACCTTTGTTTCATACGTACCAAACTTTTTTCCTCTTATTCTAGATGCTTCAAAGCATCTCTTAAGCCAATTTAAATTTTTTTCAATTTATCAATTTTTCGCAAGTTCTACAATATTGTAACCCCTTAATATGACCACAAATGGCGTATTGTTTATTGCAATAATTCGCGAATAACTGGTAAAATTTACTCTTTAATTTTCCGCTAACATGGGCACAGAAGTACGTAAGGCTTTCGCAATCACCGACTAACTTCGTGCTTCGGGAAGCAACTGAATAACAATTGTATATTTACGAAGGAATTCTCCCCCGACACATACTGCCTTTGAAGATTACAATGTAATCGGACAAATTTTCTCCCGCTTACTTATTTGATAAACGTTTCAAACGTAATTTTTTTAACGGCTTTTCTTTTTACAATAATGATAGTTATGATAAAAGTGTTTGAAACCATGAGATTTCTCACACTACGCACAAGTGATAATAAATGCTTCGCCGCATATATCGCATGTCAGTGCATTTTGTGGCAATAAAAATTCTCCCGGATGCTCGAATTTTGGTGCTTTCTCTTCTCTGTAACGCATTTGTACGATGCACATTTTAAAAGGTTTGTAAGTGGAGAAGAAAAACTAATTATATTGTAACTTAACGATATTGTCTCTTAAGTACAGATTGACGTCGTAATTGTATAACACTACTATGCCAGAAAAGTGTTTGACGAAGCTTTTTCATAAATGGAAGCCATAAACATCAAAGGGCTAAATCAGTTTCGCTTTTCCTGCAATAATGGTTAATTCTAATATGAACCAATTGTCTACAGAACTAATTAAACTGGTTCAATATATTGCCCTGCTGGAATAGTTAGAACTTTAATATCTTTCCCTTGCATTTATATTTCTTTAAGTGCGGTTGGATATTGACCGCTCCAAAAATCCAGAATTATTCTCGATTTTGGAACTGTATTGGGAATAAATACTTCTTGCAACCATTGCTTGAAATGATTAATTGTCAATTTTCCAGATTTCGAAGCCAATAGACATACATCTTCGGCTCTGAACATAGTTTGTTCCACTTCAAGTCCAAATTGGCCAGAAGGTTCGTTTAAGGGGTAAGGCCACTGTAAATTTTTTGAAAATCGATTTTTTTTTATTGGCTTAAAAAATAGTTTAAACCCTCTAGAATAAAAAAAAAAAGGTCCTGTGCGAAACAAAATTTGTTGTCCTTAGGAAATGAAGGTCGCCGCCAAGCGTGTCAAAACCCAAACAAACTTTAAACGCGTTTTTCTCGAAACAGGGTTTTTCAAAATGGCACGCAGCATAACTCGAACAATTTTCATTTTTTTTACTTGAAATTTTAACCAGATGTGAACATTTACATTATCTTGAGAATGTCGATCGGAATTTTCAAGAACTTTATTTATTGATTTTTTATTAACAAAAAACTTGCCGTTTTTTTCGTCAAAAATCAATTTTTTTTTTAAAACGCACGCCAAATCCACAAAAATTGATACTTTTTAAAATCCGAT
Organism: Ophion obscuratus; assembly: GCA_964007375.1. Taxonomy (NCBI): domain Eukaryota; kingdom Metazoa; phylum Arthropoda; class Insecta; order Hymenoptera; family Ichneumonidae; genus Ophion; species Ophion obscuratus. Next base: position 68,250,999 of record OZ023312.1, on the reverse strand, counting down.
CGACATTCTCTAGCTATAGCCCTCTAGATTAATGGTTTTTTTTTTTTGTTCTAGATTCAAAAGTGCACCAGTGGTGCTGCGTGCCGCGGAGCCCTGGAAGCAAAACATGTCCCGGGAAGATAGCTGTGGAACCGCCATTTTGTTTTTTTTACTGTAAAAAAATTTTATAATAAAGTTTAATGTATGCCCGATAACACCATTAAAAGTTTTTTTTCAAATACCTTCAATTTCGGGAGCAAAAAATTAGTGAAAAAACCTTTTTTTTGGGCCGTTACAGTGGCCTTACCCCTTAAAACAACCAACATAGGGGCCAAAATCTTTGCACTCGCAGAAATCGAAGGCTGCATAATATAACTGTGTGTTGTCGATGTTTTCGATCGTACGAATTTCTGCCCTTCTTTCGCCAATGTGCGGCCTGCATGTAGCTCTAAATTGAATCGACTTTGATTAGAACTAAACGTGTTTTCAGCCCCAACCCCTACCTATGTTGACTTTCACCGTTTTTATAAATTCTGTAGCTTTGGTTTGAAGTGCACTAAATTGGGATATATGCGGCGACGCCGCTATTATCACTTGTGCGTGGCGTTGGAAATCTCTTTGTTTCAAACACTTTTATCATGACTATCATCATTGTTATAAGAATACTCCATAAAAAATACACAGTTGAAACGTTTATTAAATAAGTAAGTGCGAAAACATTTGTCGATTTATATTGTAATCTTCAATGGTAGTACATCTTGAGGGAGAATTTCTTCGTAAATATACGATTGCTATCCAGATGCTTCCTGAAAGCATGAAGTTAGTCCGTGATTGCAAAAGCTTTATCTATCGCTATGCCTATATTAGCGGAAAATTTAAAAGTGATTTTCACCAGTTATTCCCGAATTATTGCAATAAACAATACGCCATTTTTTCACAAGTTCACAAGTTATAGAACGAAAAGTGTTTTTAAGCGTGCGTTGAACCCCTCTGAAAGTAGCGCTCTGCAAAAATGAGAAAATTCGTAAAGAATATTTTGACTTATTGTACTTTCATTGTAACCCACTTTAACTCCACAAATGTTTGTCCATGTCGGAAAGTGGGGACCTTGACGGCGTTTTTCTCGTGAGAGAGAGGCGGCAGCGGGTGGAGCGATCGTAATTCAGACAAATATGCAATCGCATCAATGAACAATCTTATATTGATATGCATTTAACCCGAAATCGCAAAAGGCTAGCTGGTTATAGGATGCTCTTGAATAAAAAATGGAAGGGCAGTTTCAACCCCTTAATTGTGAGATATCGGAAAAACACAAATCACGTATCAGCTACTTTTCCAGCTTCTTCAGGAATGCAAATTTACATCCCAATCGGTTGAAAATTCTCGTCGATAGGCATGAAAAAATTGCACTCTTGCAATAAACAATATAAAATTTGTCGTTATCTGCACCGTTCTCATCTCCAATATATAGTACTTGGAAAATAAAACCTTGTTGCGATTAAAATTTTTTTGGCATCTCGTTCCGTTAAAAATGTATCGCCGAAAAACAGAAGACACCCCCATTTTTGGGTGTGTTTCACCCCTTATAAATCGGGTTCCGCCGATATAACGAAAAAATACGGGTAGCCTATTTTGATTTATTCTACAAACATGCCAAATTTCATCGAAATTGGAGAGGGACACGATGCGACCTTTCCTTGTTAGAAGTGGAAATGAAGGAAGTTAGTGGTGAGGAAAAAAGAGATAAAGATCAAACCTATCATGATGATCACCAGCTGATCGGTCTTGAAGCATTCGCCGGAAAGAAATGCGTATTCCTTTAAGGGGGGAGATACCTTTGAACGAGGAAAAAATTTGCTGATTTTCATGATCTTTTTTAAAGGAAAAGAACTGTTTACCTTTTTTAGACTTAGGGTATGTTCTATTACCACTTTTGGCTGTTACGTGGTACCTAAACTGCAATTTCAAAACCGGAGTGAAACATAATTAAAAAACTAATCGACCTATTCTGATGAAATTTGGTATAAATTTTTCTAATCTCATTGTCTAAAACATGACCCTAAATGTTTTCGAAAACGACAAAGAAAGTATTTTTATTGCAAAATGTAGCCATTTTTTCGGAAAATTAAATCCTCTTTGTTTCAAAGCGTACCATTAATCGATTTTCAATATTTCTCACTTTTTATTGGTTCATATTCTGCGTATGAGTTTCAATGAAAGAAAAATGTTCGTTGGTTTTTTTTTAGACTAATCCCGCCGACGCTACGTGTCACCCCGTCTGACAACATCCACCGCGACCCGTTTAGAAGACCGTGCCATACCTCCACCATTTTTACAGATTAATAAGAAGCTAACAACTATGTAACAGCCAAAAGTAGTAATAACACATCCACTGAGTCTAGAAAATAGTGAAGAAATCTTTCCTTCAACAAAAAAAAATCATGAAAATCAGCATTTTTTTCCCCGCCTAAATGTATCTCCCCCCTTAGAAGTGAAGGCAGATAGTTGCAACCTGTTCTAGGAAGCAGGCAATAAACCTCGCGCATTATACCTCCCCCAATATACCTCCAATACCTCGCGCATTATACCTCCCCCTCCAATACCTCCTTCGACGTCCATGAAAGCAGCGGGGCTCTTGCAACTGAGCTAGCGAATGAAAGCAGCAGTACGTATGTAGTCGATGATATCTCGTAAGCTATTATTTCAGGTTTCCGGTTCGGCTCATAGCTTATCTTGGACCAGGAGGATAAGCGAATAAGTGGAGCGAAAGAGAACCAGAGAGATAGTAGGGGCAAAGGCAAGGACCCCAGCATTATCCTGCAGATTTGAAGTAAACTGTACCGCAGCAAGAATGGCAATACTGGGGAAACTATAAAATATCTAACAAGCTTCGTTCATACCCACTCCTCCTAGCCCCGGATGTCACTAATGCACTCGCAGATTTGGATTCTCCAGTCTATACTTGTGGAAAGTACCTCTATATACATGTATTTGAAAATCTTTTTACGAATGCAGGAATAAATCTTTCGGATAATAGGTACCGAAGCCGAAATACACCGAAACTACATGGAGAGAACAATCGTTGAGTGCTATTTCACGGCTTCCTACTTGAAATCTTCTTATTTCCTCCTTGTGCGAAATCGCATTGTGGAGTTCAAGCGGACGGTACACCAGTTTCATCGTACGTTTCTCCTTTTTTCCCCAGACTCTCCAAACCACCTTTTCAACGACAAATACTCTGCCGCTCTTGCGACCACTAGCTTCGAGTGGTCTGTCGGGTTATCGCGGATTGATTCAATTCTCAAGGAGTAAGACAACAAGCGGCCAGAACTTTCAGAAGAAAGAATGAAAATGAAATTGTCGGAACAGGTGTAACGAATTTTTTGCGGTTGGTAATGGGTAAATACTTGACCCAAAAGGACCATTATACTCAAGGTAGGTCGACCCCGTTTACTTAACCCACGTGCCATCAGAACTTTTGGCTGTAAGAATCCAGAAAGGACACACTTTCAAAAGTTATGACCCAGAAATAACCCGAAATGGCACCGTGAGGAAATCGCGGCTCGTTAGTGCCATCTGTTGATAGCAAAATCTGTCTACGCGTTAATACACCGAAATTTTCCGTATGGCAATATTTCGGAACATTTTCGGGTCTTTTCGGAAGTATGGCATTTCTGGAGAGCATGACGTTTCAGAATTCGGACAATTTGAAATCTTAGTGCATACATTGGTGAATAGTTTTTACTAATGAGGACAATGTAAGTTTTGCCAAGCCTCGCTATGTGTGAAAAATTCGCTGATTCGCGTGATCAGTGTTGCAAAATCTGTAAACCCCGCGAAAGTTGCAGTCTTAGGAGAAAAAAGGGAGAGAGAGAAAGAGAGAGAGAGAGAGAGAGAGAGAGAGAGAGAGAGAGAGAGAGAGAAGTGACTACTACCCGGGCCGGTCTCTGGTAAGAGCTGTCGGCACTGGCGATGAGAGCGGGCAAACCGTGGTTAAACTTTAATGACTAGTTAACACACAGAGTCTGCGATATCAGTCCTGCTGCGTGGCACCAACTCTCGGAAATGAGAAGTCATAGAAACTTCTGGAGTTGCGACAGACTCGTTGCGGGACGCCGGATCGAGAAGGATGGACAAAGCCTGGAACGGTTGTCCGCCAAACGTTGGACGGCAACGACTACGTACATAACGAAGATACGAAGAAAACGAGTGAGACGACTGGAATCAGGGTTTCCTATTTGCTAAACGTGCTCCCATCTTTATTCTATCTGTAAAGAGTTTCTTACAGACGGATATGTCTGTAAGGGTCTACCTGTACACTCTTCGTTTGCAGACTTGATGAGCTTACGAAAGGAGGGCCATTCTGGCATCGTCGCATTCAAGCAATGAAGATGACTATCGTATAGCCTGACATGTGGAGAAAATGAATGAGACCAGTTGAGAAGTGTGAATGAAAACGACAGAAATAGAAAGAATCCGTTTCCCTCCTGTGCGACTTTGGAAGAGGTGAATGCCATGTGTGTTACTTTTTTACCAAAAAACCTGATACGGATCAAAGATACTCTGGGACATGCATAAACGTACTGTCGACTGATCGGGATCAAGCATGTATTCATGTATTTATTCAGACTAGTTCTGGTCATAAGTTGCATCATGTTGCACCAGTTTTGGCAAGTAGCTGCATTTGATTGCTCAGGATTAAAATGCTATCACTTTTTTTTGCTTTCTGTTACAGCAGTTTCGATAATTAGTTCCTTCCAATTACTGGGAATGAAACTACCACTGCGTGCCTACACACAGATTCTCATACAATATGTGAGCTCCCAAGAAAAATAGATAATCGATAAGATGTGCAGGTTTTTTTCAAGTAGCCGATATAATCAGATGTAGAAGGAAATCGTAATGATTCAATTGGGTGTACTCCTCTCCAACTATTGCGACATGTCTGCTCGCCCTTTTCTGCGCCACGACAAAAGGGCCAGTGTAGGGTTTGGCTCGGTTGCAGCTCTCTGGTGATAAGCTAGGCAGTTTCCATTCACCTATCATTATGTGAATGAAAGAAAAAAGTTCCGCTTACGCTTCGCCGAGAGGAAAAGGGAAAGGGAGGAAGATGACCAGGGACAGCCAGTATGTACTTAATGTATAGGGCGAAGGAGGATATCAGCGAATCTATTTGCCGCTCTCATGATGATACTCTTGAGTACCTCATTAAAATGCTAGTCCCATTTTCTTTTAAGCCGTTGCTGGGGTTGGGACACAGGACCGAAGGGATGGAAGGCTGGTAGTTATTCGTTGTAAAGAGCACGAGGCCAGACCGCCGTCTCGTTGGATCTATAGTTGAAACGAATGAGGAAATGGAGCTACGTACCATCATCACAAAGAGAGATTGCAAATACGACAAGCCATACCTGGTACATTCAGCTCAGCCTCGCGCACTGTATACATCCGCTTCTCATACTCACGGCTAAAACGATGAATAAGATGAAATTTTTTTGGCAAATCTGGCTTCTGATTGGAAAAAGCTGGTGCGGACCCTTTGCCTGGTCATTAAAGATTCTATAGACTTTTTGACTACTCGTTTGCAAACATATCGGGCTATTTTCGACAAATCAAATTGAAACCTCGTCCAATTGGAAAACTGTTGGTGCAAAGTATTCAACTTCTTAATTGGACTACAAAAGTCTATAGCTTTTTCTGTTAGCGAGGACAACTGCAACAAACCCAGACAAATTCTAATAATTAGCTGGGGAAGGACACGAATCGTCTACCCCCGGAAAAATCGTGTTTTTTTCAATCGATTGATTCACTCAGCTAAATAAGTATAGCTCTGGCAGCTTCGTTCATACAGGACAGAGAAGAAAACAATAGGCGGTAAGATTATCAAGCCATCATTGGGGTTCAAAACAGAACAACACATGAAGTGCTGCAGCTCCGGAAAGATTGGATTCCTTTCGGATGTTTAAAGCCCTCTTGAAAGATCACAAGTAGATAAAAGAGACTTCATTGGTGTTCCTTTATCCTACCGCACCGAGTTAGGTGTGAACTCAACGCATCGGAAACCTCCCACACGCCTCTCATGTCAATGCTTCCTTCACCAAAGCCCAGTGCAGAGGATGGTTGAAGCTAAGTTCGTTGAAGACGTAGATATTTCATCTCTGAAAATACGTGTACCAGTCGTAACGTAAATCCTACCTCGGCACTTTCAATACTCTCGACATTTTCGAAATCTTAAATTAGATTCTTGGGCGCTCACATCGTCAAAGAACATGCCATATACGGTCTGAAGATTCTTTAGTCAATATCGGCAGAAATGGCATTCGCAATTTGCGGGTACTTTGTTCCTGCTGACATCGCGGGATGATGGGATTTCAGGCTCCATTATCCATACCTGCATAAATACTCTGGAGGTAATTTTTCCAACCTGGGTGAAAAAGGCACTTACAGATCCTTTTGGGAGTAACTTCCATCTGAAGGCTCCCAACAAATACCATTCTCCCATCCGCTTTCGTCCCACATCTACTAATAAATTACATTACATTGTGAGTTAGGATATGGAAAATAAAATGCGAGCTCGAAACTATTTTCAACCAGAGTTGTAGGTGATCGCATTTGATTTCTGAGCTGATCACTATCTTTGAGGCGCGTTTGCACGGCTGTTTTGGTGTGCGTAGACGCGCTGGTCCGATCTCCTCCAGGCAGGTAGAAATGATGCTCTGACCGCCCCGGAACACGGAGGATACAACGGGTGGAGGAATGAAGGAACGGGTGCATACGTGATAGTAGCTAAATAGACGAAGTGTCGAAGCTCATCCGAAACGGGCTCGTCGTAAGGATAGTCTTCTGGAAGGTGTGTTGACACTGGAGTCAGTTGACCTGGTTCGCTCAAAGCGATACAAGCGGGTCCCTGATCGTCGCTCCTGATAGTGGCAATAGAGTCTAGATTACCTCAGGGGTGCCCATGCAACGTGGCAAAGAAAAATCAGCTTCTTTTCATGTGGTCCCCGCAGCAATGCGAGACTCTATGTTCAGCACCACTGCCCCATCTGTGCCGTGATCAAACGTTGGAGGAACTATAATCCCGAATGCATGAACCGGGAGGACCGCGTCGAATTTAAAACGGTGCTTGGTACTTCGTTTCCGTTGCCTTGCTGGTGGTCAATGGTGGCTGGAATCGCTTGCAGTCTTTTTTTCTTTATTCACGACGACAAAAATAGTATCCTCGCTCACTGAGGGTCCACATGTATCTAAAGTCTCCGATTCTTCAGAATTGGGAATGAAAAAAATTCTTTACGTTGATTTTACTACCTACCTGAGTGAGCGGGTTTGGGTTCGACTGATGTGAGTTCATTCCGGATCGAACCCACGATTCGTCTTTGAAAAAGTAAATCCACTAAGGCGACATTTTTCACACTACAATAGGATCTTGAATCACAACAAGGATGTGATTTGTGCCTTTGATGCCAACTCGATCCCTTTCGAGCTACCTCGGTTCGTCATAAATCTTTTTCGTAACCACAAAAGGCTCCGGAAGAGAGATGGTGCAAGAAATAAATCGTTCGTAACATGCGCACGCTCATACATCGAACATACGTTTATTCGGAGATGATGTATTGAATCTACGCGGCTTTAATGCGGGGGAAGCCGATTAAAATACGACTGGATCCCACGCATATCGATTCCTCTCTTTGGCCATTTGCGCCCGTTAATCGTCCCATGTGTCAGATGGGACTCCACCGCATTTTCCTCTTCCCCGCAGTCTCTATTGGCCAAAAATGCTGAAACGTGTTTTCCTGGCATAGCTAATTTTGAGATTCTGGTGAGATCGGAGGCAGCAGAGAAGGGATGTTCCGAGGAGTGTACTGGCAGAAGAAAATGAGAGGACACGACAGCAAAACCTGAATAGAGTGGAAAAATTGTAAGGAGGTACCTCTTAGGTACCTTACCTAAGTGAGAACCCTAGGCAATAATCCCAATTATCCGATCCACCTGATCCAAAACATGTCCTCATTCTACATGCACTCAGATACCACTTTTTTCTTGCCATTGGAAAACGCAATCTTCATATATGTTCTTTTCAAAATGATATTCGATAATAGACAGCATTTTTTTGGCACACGTCACCACTGACTGGCAATGGTAAGAGCCTCATAGCAGACTGAGCGGATCTGTAATCACCTTTTGATTTTTCGGATGCTCTTCTTAATCTTCAGAATCTCCTGGTCCTCAACAGCGGCACGAAATGAGCCCGCATAGCATCCAGAATTTCGCATATTGGCATCCGAAAACACAATGCAGCGGTAAATACGAAGACGACATATCGCCCGCGACTTCCAGTTACGAGACAATGAACGTGGCCACGAGTTGGAATAGCGGAGGCTGCAGCGTGCTTCTCCCCGTGGATTACAGGGAGGCCTTATTCCGAGCTGGAGCGAATACACGTTGATAAATAGTTCCCCTCCCCTGGTCGTATGCTGCGTGACCTCTTTTGGGATGGCGAGAGTGATAGTGAGATATAGCAACGGACGATATACAATGCATCCGCATTGTATATGTGGGAAGATGGCAACTGTGCTACAGGCGGGCGGGAGACGAATGATGAAGGAAAATGGAATAGGATGGAGAGGAGTTTCTCTTGTGGAAGAAAACGATCGAGTCGAGCTCGAGTGGCAGATACAGCGGATGACCCTCGCGTATGCGAGAAAGTCCTTCATTTGAGAGTTCCCTGGAGACAACACGATGAAGACATGAAAAATTGCAGCGGCTATGTAGCCATTCATTGGAATCTTCCCATCCGAATATCTGCCATCTGTGGATTTATCGTAAAATGGATTCTAATAAAACTTGTACTCTTTCTAGCGGGCTTCACGCACTGCCGTTTTATCGAGAGGAAGACATCCGTAGGGTATTTAATTTACATTAACGAAACTATAGATTTTTTCCAGGTAGGTGGGCAGTACCGTCCGATTCAATTACATATGTTGTAATATTTCCATTCGCCATCATTCATCACTTCTGCATCCGACTTGCTGTTCTTCGACTTGGACATGAAACCGTTTGTTTTTTTCTTGTTTGGAATGATGGCAGACTTGAAAACAGCTGTTAAATTCATTGCCCACAATTTTTTAAACATATTTGACGTGAAATTGCTAAACATAATCAGGAATGACATATGTACTTTTTTCACACAATATTCCGCGCCAGTGTACGAAGCTGCTGTTTAAAAAAGTGGTGAATCGAATCAGCATAGTATCGCGTATTGAACGCACATGCCATGAATGTCAGGTCGTAAATTGCCAGTGCAACTTTCGGGTATTCAGTGATAACGTGAACCAGCATTTTTCATGTCCAACGTAAGTGCAACGTCATCCCATCAAACGGGGAAAATCCAATGTCATCGTGACGAATGCGGAAGAGAAAGATTTTCTTGATATTCATTGGAGGGAGTGTTTAAACGAAGATGATTGATGTGGAATTATATTGCAAAATATGTTACGAATTAATGAACTCTTCTTGGATTGTACTGCGCAACTGTGTTACCAAAGAAAACATCCTCAAGTGCCGAAATTCGACTGCGTATTGAACGAAGTATTCATGCATTATTATTTATACGGTGTGCGTAATCAAAAAAAAAGCGATACATAAAAGAAAGTTGAAGACATGGCAGGCTTTCCGAAAATACGCTCAGCAAAAAAATTTAAGGAGCAAAAATATTTAAATCTTTTTTCAGTGATTTTTGAAAGGCCGTAACTTCGTGCAAATGCTCGTATGAGGAAAAAAAAAAGGATGTTGAAGCTTGAAATCTCTAGTTTATGAATCTTGCGGAGAACTTTTTTTAGCCCCACGCTCAGCGCTGTCATAAGACATAATGCGAATCAAATTTGGTCAGTGTTCATTGTCAAGTTAAAATTAAATGCATGAAATTGCGTTAATACCCTCACGCGAATCTTCATACACGTTTTTACTCGCATCGCTATACGATTTTTCAATCATTTTTTCGAAAGCTCTCACGCAATTGAAATAAACATTTTTTCTCAAAACTATCAAATTTTGTCACAAAATAAAACAGTTTTTTTAACTGGGCTGGTGGCTCTCGTTGAGATTTATTCATATCGAGTTGTAGGTGGTATGTTGCACGTTTCGTCATCTATTATGTCGACGACACGGTCGTCGATCGGGACAAGGTCGTCACCGTGTACCGATCCCTCGGAACGATCGAGCAATAATTCGACGTACTCGGCAAAAGCCATTTGTTGTACCAAATATTTTTCTTTTTCGACATTTGATGAATGGTTAATGAGAAATTGTAAGAAAAATTACGGATTTTTTTTCACAATTAATTTTTTTCGGGATTCTATGAGTAGTTAATACAAAATTGTAAGAAAAAAAAACGATTTTTTTTCATTGAATCATCGTTAATTGATGTTTAAGGAGCAATAAAAGTTCTCCTTAAATTTTTTATAAAACTTTGAGAATTCGGGTAAAAAACGATTTAAGTGATCGATTTACGAATTGACAGGGTCTTTAGGCATGTATTGAGCTGAAAAAATCTGGAAACATTAGTCATTTTCGTAATAATTGCAAAGTTGTGGTGGATTTTCCAAAGCGGAAGAGAAAGTCATTTTTTTGGACTTTTTCTATATTGATTTTTCAGTTTCTATATTAATTTTTCAGTTTCTATATTGATTGTGCAAATCAATATAGAAATTTTTAAAAATCTTCTAAAATACCTAAAGCACCTTATAGAGGATTTATTCAAGTTTCCGAAACCCACCTTCCATTCGCTGTACGATCATTAGTTCATGAGATATCAATCATCATAGAAAAAAGCTGACTTTTCATTCAATCGGCGATATCTCAGCGACAAATGGTCGTACAGTGGGCAAAAAAATACCAAGTTGAAGCTAAAGAATCAGGCTAAAAGTCCCTATCATCGATTCAGACACGAAACATTTTTTTGAGCCTCTGGACGATTTGAAAAAAGGACCGAAATTTTGTTATTAGCGCTATTTCTTGACAGTGCCGAGCATGATGAAGGCGTGATGAAAGCCTGATGAGAGCAAAAAAAATTCTCCGCGAGATTTTAAAACTAGCGATTTCAAGTCTCAAAATGCTGATTCGCCCGATACGACCATTTTACACGATGTTACGGCCTTTCAAAAATCACTGAGAAAATGTTGAAATTGTTCTGCTCCTTTCATTTTTTTTTTGCTGAGTGTAGTTTGATTTTTACACAAAATTTTTAACTTATTCCGAATCTAAAAATACTTTTCTCAAATGATTTTCCACACCTATAGGTTGAAGTACAAAGTAATATATTTATCAATATGTGTGTGAAAGTTAAACAGGATCGATCAATTATTTTTTTAGTTATTGCTTAGACCAATTATAAAATGCGATTTCGAAAAAAACGCCTATGAAGTTTTGATAAAGGAAAATTCAATGATTTCACTAACTTACCCGACATTCGCGATATTCTTAAATAGCTGTTTATTTTTTCCGGAATGTGTATCGTTGACACTATCTACTTTTCATTACTAAATCAATAGCTTTCCCAGAGTAGCAGCCTGCAAGCGTCGTTTCGTCGAACTACACGTACGGTGCATGCCAACCTTAAGACGAATCACCTTCACAGGCTATACCATCAAAAATACTTTGAATGCTCTTTCAAAACTTTTCTATTTAATTCTTAACAAATCACAGCAATATTTTACAAATAAAGTCTACCTTGTCGAACCGTCTAACCCTTTATTTCACCCTGAAAATCCAATGCCCGTCCTAACACAAGTCTTTATCGATTTCCACCAGATTCAGTGTCCTCGAACGCAGTATGCAAACATTTTTTACAGCGCTCGTCACTGCCGCAATCAACCCGTCAGCACAAATTTCAGGGAGCCAATAATTGGTTGTTCCTAACCCAGTCTCGGACTTCCACGTTTAATGGACTTTTATTTACATCACGGGAGCTTTAGGTTCGGGCGTCCCGTGTACACTTGGCTATTCCCGCGAGGGCACGAAAACGATACGCGCAGCCAAACCGACGAAAAAAAAACGATGAAGTCTCAGCGGATCGACGGTGGTTTTTTTAGGTGTGTTGGGGTCCGATGGTGTTTGTTTCGGTTTGCTCGAATGTGTTGGTGTTTGATAGGATGTTTGGGTTTTCTTCGGGTTTGTTTCGGTGTGTTAGTGTTTGCTAGGGTTTGTCTAGGTACGTTTGAGTTCATTTGGGTTTGCGAGGAATTGTTTGGATTTGTTTTGACAGTAGGATCGAGTTGCGACTTTTGATAAATTTATCGACGAGAGAGAATGGCAAAGCGTGTGCCAGCTGCCCCGAAGTGTCTCGCTAGCTCGAAGAGGACGTGCCATCAACCCCCAACGACTGTTCATAGATACTTCGATATCTCGACGCACTCAGGCACGACTTACACGAGAGCGCGATGAGAAGCCCTCACTGCACCACTCCCCGGACTCATAAATTTCCAAGTTTCTGCGGCTGTCTTTCCGAACTACCGAATCGCCGGTTTTCACTCGTTCTCGAGAAGATGCCACGGGGATGAGTTTGTCTGCTGTTTTACCCTCGACGAGAGCGAGAGAGAAGAATGGCTGGTGAAGACGAAGGAGTCCCTCTTCGTTGCATCGGCTTGTAACCCTCTCACTACGTACCGTTCTCCGCTGTGGGCTGGTTACACGTGGCACACGTGAACTATCTGAAGAGCTGGGAAGTAGAATGAGCTGGAATTGGAAGGCAAGGCGATAAATGCGGGTGAATAAGAGGATGGAGCGCACAGACATCGGTGGTGAGCTGGACTACAGAGAGGCATTATATGCAGGCGCGAAAGCATTCGCGGCTTCTTTTCGCGGTTCGGTGTTCCACTATTTTTTAAACGGACGATTTGTGGGCTTAATCTTGTGGACAGGTTGTTAGAATTCAGAAACCTCATAGTGGGCAAAGGCTTCCGGAACGTGGCACAGGAATGTCATATTCCCAAAATGTGACCGCCCGAGTAGAAGTTGCCCTAGCCTGCTTGAGTTACGACCTAGCAACTGGCTCGCTCAATCGAGCTTATATGAACTGACAATCACTGCCTCGCTCTGAGTTAGAAATATTCTGAAAGTTTACTTATCGATTTCTTGTCTGTTCACTGACCAATCGATATTCACTATACATGTCGCTGCGTTACATTAAAAATTCTACTTACAAGAAAAGGTTACGGGGTCGATCTTTCCGATTTCAATGAAAGTTGGCATGCTTGTAGAATGGATAAAAACAGGAGACCCGTATTTTTTTATATCTGCGAAATCCGATTTCTAAGGGTTGAAACACACCCTCGAAAATTTTTGCGTTTTCGTCGATAACATTTTAATGGTACAAGATATGAAAAATTTCAAGTCCGAAAATGCTTCCAGAACGTGGCACAGGAATCTCATATTCCCAAAATGTGACCGCCCGAGTAGAAGTTGTCCTAGCCTGCTTGAGTTACGACCTAGTAACTGGCTCGCTCAATCGAGCTTATATGAACTGACAATCGCTGCCTCGCTCTGAGTTAGAAATAGTCTGAAAGTTTACTTATCGAGTCCGTGTCTGTTCACTGACCAATCGATATTCACTATACATGTCGCTGCGTTACATTAAAAATTCTACTTACAAGGAAAGGTTACGGGGTCGATCTTTCCGATTTCAGTGAAATTTGGCATGCTTGTAGAATGGGTAAAAACAGGAGACCCGTATTTTTTCATATCTGCGAAACCCGATTTCTAAGGGTTGAAACACACCCTCGAAAATTTTTGCGTTTTCGTCGATAACATTTTAATGGTACAAGATATGAAAAATTTCAAGTCCTAACAATGTTTATTTTTTCGTGTTCATTGGAGATGAGAACGATAACATTATCGACGAAAAACGATAATACCTTATTTTCGAGGGTGAGTTTCATCCCTTAAAAATCGGGTTGCACAGATATAAAAAAAAAATACGTGTGGCCTATTTTTACCCATTTACCAATTTAATCGAAATCGGAGAGGTCGATCGTGCGACCTTTTCTTGTTAGTAACTAGGCTTTACTGGACTAGTCAACTACGGTTGCGAACGACAAAGTGAAGTTATGTGACTTACACGTACTATCATCTAGTGAATGACTCATGGCTGGCTAGCTAACATGAGTTTCAGATAGCGTTGCAAACGAAAAAAAATGCAAGTGTATATCTCGCCATGACCGAGCTAACACTAGCTAACTGCGCCTATGCACCACTTGGCTAATCTCTGCGCAGCCAATCTTGGTCACAAATAATAAAGTGAGGTTATGTGACTACGTGCAGTTCTGTAAAGTAAATTAATCATGACTAGCTAGCCAACTGGAGTGTTGAAAATGGAAAAAATCTCAAGTGGATATTTCACCATGACCTACCAACACTAACTAGCTGCAGCTGGGTACGACTTGGCTAGTCACTGCCCATCTGGTCTTGGTCACAAATAACAAAGTAAGGTTATAACTACACTACGTATATTTCCATCGATCGATTGGCTCATGGCTGGGGCTAAGCAACTTGAGTTACAGATTGCGTTGCGAAAGAAAAAAAATCCTCAAGTCGGTATTTCGCGATGATCTGGCCAACACTAGCCAACTGTGGCCACACTAGCCTGAATAAATGATCGAACAAATACAACAATTTAATGTTATGTAATTCTATGCGATTGTCGATGTTAATGTTATGCGAACGAAATTAAGTCATTGATCCGATAAAGATTTGTTAATTCGCCCAAATTTCAATAATCCAACGTTGTGTGTTGTAACGTATGTAGACTATACAAAAATTCAGAAATTATACAAGTAAAATTGGCCTAGTGGACCAGTTTATATTGATAGCGCAAATATTATAACCGTAATTGATGAACAACGAAGAATACCGAAAAAGGGTGCAATAATGTAAATAATGGCCAAAAAATTCGCGGAAAATATATATACAGTCGCCTTTTTTATCTAGTCGTCATCTAAGGTTTTGTTCGCAGTCACTAACTGAAAAAAGTTCATGGATAGGTCAGTAATATTATACAGCCGTAAGATATTTCTTTCTATCGACCCAGATAGACAGTCATGATCATCATACCGTGCATACAATTGATGAAGCAAATTTTACAGCATATTGACTACATGTCATGATGCAAAGCCATAAACTCATTTAGTATAGTGAATGTACAAAGCATTTCGATCTCAATATGTCGTTTACAAATGCATCCTACGTTTGGAGCACGTTGAACTTATATCGCCGTGCTCAAGTGTCCACAATTAATATCTGCAAATTTTACGTCATATGGAAGTCATCCAATGACTTGTGTTAATGAATTCACTGGGTTAGCACTGGTAGTAGACATTCCATGCAAGCAATATGACGGCGATATGCATGTTTTTCAGTGATACATTCGCTGGGATCAACATGACGGCGATATGCGTGTTTCTCAGTGATACATCCTATGACGGCGATATGCATGTTTCTAAGTGATACGTTCGTTGAGCGCAATATGACGGCGATATGTATATTTTGTCAGTGATACATCCCACGAGCACAATATGATGGCGACATGCATGTTTCTTAGTAATTCATTCCATGACGCCAATATGCATGTTTTCAGTGATACATTCGGTGAGCGCAATATGACGGCGATATGCATATTTCTAAGTGATACATTCTATGGGCGCAATATGACGGCGATATGTATATTTGTCAGTGATAAATCCCATGAGCGCAATATGATGGCGATATGCATATAAAATCAGAATGATACAAATAGGCAGACATAAAGAAAGTTTGCACAAGTGTTAGAATGGCTAGGTAGGAGCGTGCTCAGCTCTCGAATTAGAAGACGTAGGTTCAAGCCGTAGGTAGATACAAAATCTAACTAGGCAGGGTACGTTTGAATCCATTTAACATATAGACAGGAACATAAATAAAGCCTATGCAGATATAAAAATCCTACCAGATTTGTTTAATCAACATTTTTGGATTTTTTTATTTTTCCACCCTATGACACTCATATGAGCTCCATATGAGCACAGCATAGTTCCGTCACGCCATGCCGCTAATATGAGCTCCGTATGAGCACAGCATAGTTACGTCACGCCATGCCGCTAATATGAGCTCCGTAAAAGCACAGCATAGTTACGTTACGCCATGTCGCTAATATGAGCTCCGTATGAGCACTACAATTTCTTTACGTCGTGACACCCATATGAGCCCCATATGCACTCACTTATTGTTAGATATTCGTGAGCCGAATTTGCTAGTCTGATGAATTCACTGCATGCATATTCGCGTGAGAACAACTTTGCTTCATTTGGATGTATTATTGTGAATCATCATGTGATGCAAATATGACTTCAACGGGAGCACTCATAAGGGATGTACAGCTGTCAGACTTTCTATGCCGCAGTGATGATGTACATATTATGCCAATATGAGGTACATCCGTCTATCTGGGAAGCGTTGCGAGGCTGGGTAGTCAATAGCTAAAAAGCTAGCTAATGGCGATTCGAAACATAACTTTATTAACTTGTGGCCAGGCGCTAACGAGTTAGGTACATTTTCCACTCGAGCATATGGACAATTGCAAAACATTGAAGGAATCTGCATCAGGTGGAAATTTTCAAATATGTTTTTTAATGCATGGTTAAATAGCCTAGGGTCTTCACTTCAATTTGCATCAAGAGTTTTCGAAAAATTCCAAAAGGTCAGCGTGTAATGATGATTTTTGTGAAGGGTAGCCCACCGCACAGCGTCGAACCGCCTCGCTGCGGTTCAGCAAGTTTTCTCTTGCGATTTGCTAAAAATTCTGCTTTTTAAAACGGTATAATTCGTATCTTAAAATCCATTTATCCGATTCACTTAAAATTCGGAAAGCGATTCATAACATAGTTCATAACATTAACATTAACATTTTCTGTCGTATGAGTCGACGATCTTTTTCATATTTGCATCCATTTGTTATTAATTAATCATTAAAGTTGTTTTACTGGTAAAAAATTCTAACCTTTTTTCCTAAAACTTGCCATTTTCGTGGTTTTCAAAATTTCAAAAAAGTACCTGGTCATATGCAAGTTATATTATTATACTGGAAGTAAATTTTTATTATTTTTTCATTTCACATAAGAGTAGTTGCCAGAAGCACCTACACCGATTGGCAATGTAGCAACGGCAGGACTTTATAATAATAACTTCGTTGCTTATCAATATTTTTCAATAAAAATAAAATTAATTTGGTATGACTATAAAACTTGTGACTTAACTATATAACTATAGAGCTATAATAACTATACTAGATAACTATACTATATAACGAGAGAGAGGGAGAGAAGAGAGAGAGCGAGAGAGAGAGGGGGGTGGGCAGGAAGGGAAGGTATTTAAAACCGAATGAAATCCGTTGTTCGATGGTATGGAAGTCATGACAATATCAGCTACTGTTACTCTTTATTCGCTTCATTCTTTATTACCCACCCACCCTCGGAAAACCGAAGAATGAAGGGGATTCAGACAATTTATGCCCTTAATATGCGAATTACCTACATTTTAGTCAAGTAAAAATTATCATGATTTCATCGAATGAAAACTTTAATCACGTTAAGAGTATCTTGATTTTATTGAATGAAAACTTTAATCATGTAACGATCCTCACTTTATGGAATGATCACGATTTATGCAACTCATCCAGATAATGTCCAGATGCTTTTTCTCAAATAATTCTCTCGACACGAATATTTTCTACACAATCTAGATAATCAGATTCTTCCAATGGTATCCTCATTTCTTCGCCTAAATAATTACATAAATTGACTAAACAATTTCCAGGCAAACCAAATCATTTCGGACGTATTCGTGTGGTCGAAAACACCCACCTATAGGCTCTATCTAGATCTATAAATGTAGAGATATATCTAGCGATCTATCTAAGATGAGCATATATTTATCTAATCTGAGATAAGATAATCTCAAATAAAATCCTATATCCTAGATATATCTAAGAGATATATCTAGATCTCTACATATATAGATTATATATAGATAGTAAAAAGATACAATTTTATATACTGTATGGGTACGAAAATAAAGTATGCAGTCCATTTTCGGACCACCTTCTTAAAGGGCCAGCTCGACTCGACTGAATCGTTCCCCCGATGCATTATATACGACGAAACTAATGATAAGAAAAATCATGTTGCGAGGGCATTGAAAGTTATTCAGTACGCGCCGTCGACCGTAAAACTGGCGAATTTGCGCTGTAACGAAAATCACTTCCGGCCACTTTGCCTTCGCCCTCTTTTTCGCCCGGCCACTTGACACTTCCTTCCACTCCCGTGACTTCTTTCTATTTCTTGAGGCGTCAACGCCATCCAGTGTGCACCTTCTTCGGTTAAAAAGCAAGTGTAATGTTTTTTCGGTTGTAACCGCTGGCGTGAAATTTTTATTTCCGGTCACGTACGCGTGTACGTACGCAGACACACGACCGTCACGTTAATTCGTCTACGTTGCCCGAAGGGTCATACATCGAGGGCGCATACGGATGAGCATTTCACATTTTTTGCGTCTCTGCAAACTCGAACGAAACGGACAGCATTTGTGGGGGCTGTTTAGTCGCCACATGCGGAAAAATCTACGTTCCGCTCGGAGCAAATGCGACAAAGCTTTACTGCAACACTAACAAGGAACATCCCTCAGGTGTCCGCCTCCGTTTTGTTGAAACTCATATATGTGATAGAGCATCGAAAACTTTGAGACACGTATTTTTTTTTATCGGCGGAAAAACGGATTTAAGGGGGGAAACCGCCCCTCAAAGAAAGGCGTGTCGAGGGGTGATTTTGCAGTTTCACCCAGAAGCAATCCACCGATCTGAATGAAACAAAAACAAAAATTCTTCTAATGAAAAGCGATGAAAAATCCACTATGAAAATGTTAAGAAAAAATTAAATTAGGGGGTAAACCACCCCTCAATTTGCCTTTTTTTCACCCCACACTTAAGAGGGTTGTATGCACATTAATAAAACAGGTATCATTTTGAAGGGCAATTAAAATTAAAGCTGACGGGTTTTTGCGTTTGGGCGGCATAGCAAATTTAAGGGGGTAAACCACCCCTAACATACATTTATTTATCATGGTCGTTTTTTCTGTGTTTAAAGTATATCCGCTGATTTTAAATATTTCTATAAGCTACAATTTAATGTTTCCCATATGTCATAATTATTACATTCGTCTTAAGGGGTAACTACCCCTCTGACGAGAAACATCATTGAAGTATCCGCTTTCGATATTGTTGAAACTCATATATGTGGTAAAGCATTGCAAACTATTAAACATGTTTTTTTGTATCGGCAGAAAAACGGTGTTAGGGGATGAAACCACCCCTCAAAGTTTCTCCCACAAGCAGTCAGCCGATCTGAATGAAACAAAATCGAAAATTCCTCTAATATTAAGCGATGAAAAATCCACTACAAGAGTGTTGATTAGAAATATAATTAAGGGGTAAACCACCCCTCCATTTGCCGTTTTTCACCCCACGCTTAAGAGGGTTGTATGGAAATTAATAAAACAGGTATCATTTTGAAGGGGAATCAAAATTCAAGTTGACGCGTTATTGCATTTCAGCGGGGCAGCAAATTTAAGGGGGTAAACCACCCCTAACATAAATTTGTCCATTTCCATTCATTTAAAAAATCAGAAGATTTTGAAAATACTGTTACCTTTGGTTTTGGTGAATCGAACACACATTGTGAAATACCAGGTTTCAATAATTTGGCCATTATCAGATGTGCATGGTGCAAAAAGTCGTTGTGTTTAAAGCATTTTTTTGACGATTATCATTATTGCAGGAATTACGAGCCATGATTGTTGATGGTTGATAGTTGATAGACTAGAAAAAAAAAGTATATATCACAAGAAAATGATTTGACGGCATATGACCGCAATACTTTTCACAAGTACTATTAATTAAATCAGCTGATATGATTACCAAATGAAATATGTCAAAATATATTAAAAACATGTTTGTTAACCTACTGTAAAACCCTCAGTTTCATTAATATGTTTAATTAAATTAACGGTAAAATAATAAAAATATACATTCCTCCACAAAACTACGTCGCTGGCTAAATTATCGCTTGATCCAGGCGCATCATCGTCCGAAATATACGAAGTGAGCCTTATAACTTATTCTGGAAATTATTATAATTAATGATATAGTAGAAGTTTATGTTTATTCCTATGGAGATGCTTAATGGACGTGCATATTAAAATCGGAAGCGTTTCGACACGAAAATATGAGTCTTATGAGTAAGGGGTAGCCCCACGTCCCCACTCCCAAAGTACCGCTCCTAAAGCTCAAAACGACTGCACACAAAACATAAAATTAATATTACCGTTGGAATGAAAACAGTTTTAACGAAATTCGTGAAACCTTTCGCGAAACTTCAAACGAAAAGCAATTAGAGGGGGTAGTTTACCCTGAAAATGTAAAAATTTAAAAACGTAATAATTTAAAAACGCGGGAGAATATTTTGAATCCGCGGATACATGTTAAACACAGAAAACACGACGGTGATGAACAAATTTATATTAGGGGTGGTTTACCCCTTTAAATTTGCTGTCCCGCTGAAACGCAAAAACGCGTCAACTTGAATTTTGATTCCCCTTCAAAATGATACATGTTTTATTAATTTTCATACAACCCTTTTAAGCGTGGGGTGAAAAACGGCAAATGGAGGAGTGGTTTACCCCTTAATTATATGTCTAATCAACACTCTTGTAGTGGATTTTTCATCGCTTAATATTAGAGGAATTTTCGATTTTGTTTCATTCAGATCGGTGGACTGCTTGTGGGAGAAACTTTGAGGTGTGGTTTCATCCCCTAACACCGTTTTTCTGCCGATACAAAAAAAAACATGTTTAATAGTTTACAATGCTTTACCACATATATGAGTTTCAACGAAATCGAAAGCGGAAACTTCAATGATGTTTCTCGTCAGAGGGGTCGTTACCCCTTAAGACGAATGTAATAATTTTGACATATGGTAAAACATTAAATTGTAGCTTATAGAAATATTTAAAATCAGCGGATATACTTTAAACACAGAAAAAACGACCATGATAAATAAATTTATGTTAGGGGTGGTTTACCCCCTTAAATTTGCTATGCCGCCCAAACGCAAAAACCCGTCAACTTTAATTTTAATTGTCCTTCAAAATGATACCTGTTTTATTAATTTGCATACAACCCTCTTAAGTGTGGGGTGAAAAAAGGCAAATTGAGGGGTGGTTTACCCCCTAATTTAATTTTTTCTTAACATCTTCATAGTGGATTTTTCATCGCTTTTCATTAGAAGAATTTTCGTTTTTGTTTCATTCAGATCGGTGGATTGCTTCTGGGTGAAACTGCAAAATCACCCCTCGACACGCCTTTCTTTGAGGGGCGGTTTTCCCCCTTAAATCCGTTTTTCCGCCGATAAAAAAAAATACGTGTCTCAAAGTTTTCGATGCTCTATCACATATATGAGTTTCAACAAAATCGGAGGCGGACACCTGAGGGATGTTCCTTGTAAGAACAAAGTGACCGTATGAGCAAGTTTTTTTGCACAAAACACGAGTACATGTGCTTTTCAATTTTGGCTTCCGCGGAGAGAAAGCTTTATGTGAAAATTAAAAAAAAAACATGCTTATGAGCAAGAACCTGTTTATGTTTTTTAGGGGATTTAGTTTTGTCAGCTTTGGGAGAGCGAAAATGAATTAACTCGGAAGCTATGCGCGAGTTTCGAACACGCACTATTTTATTTTGTATTCCAAAATTTAACACTGATTTTTTAATATAATTTATTCACTAAGCTAATTTCATTAGCTAAATAATTTATTCACTTAATTTATTTTTTGGAGATATTTATTTTTGTGAGCTTTGGAAAAACGGAAATTAATTAATTTTGCAGCGATACGCGAGTTCTAAACTTGCACTATTTTATTTTGTATTGCAACATTTTTTTTACTAATTTATTCACTGATTTTATTTGGTTTAATTTATTCAGATAAATTTATTTTTCAGAAAGATTAATTTTTATGAGCCTTAGCAGTGCGGCAGCGATGTGCCGAAACTTGAACAATTTTATTTTGCGTTGTCAATTACATTTTTTAAGTCATTAGGCCACAGTAACGGGTATAAAACCATGTGCGAATTTAACAATTTTTTGTATGAAAAAGTGATTCAATCATAAAATTAATTATACGACTGTTTAGTATGAATATCAAGCTGTTAGAAAATATATATTTTTTTCCGATGTACAAAATGGCCGACTACTCGAAACTTCTTGAAACATCTTTTTTCCAATTGACGTGATCAATAATTTCAACAATTTTCACTCGATTTACTTCAAATTTAAAAGTTATGTTCCTAATTGCATTTCGCAGTAAGTAAAGTTAAAATAGGTACGGAATTTCTGATTAATCGAAAACTTTTCATTTTATGAGCAGTTTATGAGCAGTTATAACGAAATTTTTCACTGAAAATTAATTTCTTAAGTTTAAATACCTCCAACTTTTGAATAAAACGATATTTGTTAAATCCCGTGCGTACTTCTCTAGGTACTCTAATGTAGAGTGACGAGAATTTTTGTTTTTTGTTTTAGGTAAAGAATTGTGGATGCTAAATGTCACGCCACGGAGTGCCTAAAAAAAGATAACAAAAGAAAATATTAGTAGTCGGCTATTTTGTACACCGAAAAAAATATAAATATATTTTCCAACAGCTTGATATTCATATTAAATAGATGTGTAATTAATTTTATGAGTGAATCACTTTTTCGTACGAAAAAAAATTGTGAGATTCGCACATGATTCTATACCCGTTAATGTGACCTAAGGCCTGACATGGGGTGGGGATGAAAACTTTGAACGGCAAAATATAGAACAACTTATAAATAGAATTTTATTTTATTTCGAAGATGAGGTAACGAACACTGAGTTTGTTTGAAACTTTAATTCGCGACGAAAGATTGAATCGAATGAACGTTAATCGGAAAGCTATTTATTTGAACACCTACAAATTTCAAAAATACATTCTTGTATGGTTTATATTTTTAATTAAATCTATATTGATTTGCATAAAGTCAATTGTCAGTATTTTTTATATTGAAAAATAAGAATGGTTAATAGTAGTAAAAGTGAATGCATCGAAAATAAAAATAGAGAAAATGAAAATATCGACGGATCAAAATAGCGAATGGGAAAATAGCAAATGAAACAAACAGCGAACGCAAAAATAACGAACGGAAACATAGCGAACAGAATGGAAGATGATGTGGATTGAAATAGCGAAATTTTCTAGAACTTTGTATTTTTATTTTGCAAAGGACGTTAATTGGAATTCTTAAGATCATAATAAAAACACGAAAACGGGGGGAAGAACGGAAGAAAAACAAAAAGAAATGTAAAGAGAATGGAGGAAAGAGAGTATAAATAATTGGGTGATCAGAAAATAAGACTCAAGAGGATGTAACATATAAGTTTCGTGATTGAAGGATATATTTTTCATTTATCACCACGTGCTTAAGGCACTTCTATCGTTATATCGTTTCCTTAATATTTTTTGGAAATTTAGATAAATCTTCTTTGATGTCATATGCAGTGTTTTGGAATGTTTTACCGAGCGGAAGTTCAGATATTTATTGGTAAAAATCACCATTTTCGTTAGTCTCTCATAAGAGCGCGTGTTAAAAGATGCATTTTTATCAATAAACTTGGCATACATTTTTAAGCAACATCAAAGAAGCTTTATTAATGTTTTTCAAAAGAATTTAAAGAGAAAAACTTTCACAATTTTTGTAATTGTGCAGCAAGTATATATTACCTTGGATGACCTTAAATTTGGAGTATTTTGTGCTTTAATCAATTTGCAACAACTTTTCTCAACTAACTGGAGCCCGCAAACCATTTAGTGTGAGAGAAAAACTGAAAAACAATTTTTCGATTTGAATGTCACGGTAGAACTACCTTAACCAACGGTATCCGGCTTTTTTCTCTCATACAATTTCTCATATTATATGGTATATCTATACGATTATTAAACAAATAAATCAACACAACAGTTTGTTTTTCCTTATTTTTTTTATTGTTACATCGATCGCACTTCGGAATCTAATCACCCGAACCATATTCGCATCGGAGGTGCTGTGCAATTCGTACTACACATCGGGCATCGATGCTCCACTTCTTCGTCATCCTATACTCGATGTGCGCATTCGGCGCAGGAACAGTGATGGCCACATGGCACATAAGTGTGCATGGCCCTCTGCAAGTAGCAGATATGGCACAGAGCTAAAAAAATTAAACTAAGAAGTACATATACTATCTAATTATGATTACGTTTATTTATTAAGTGTTAAAAAGATGATAATGACAGACGTTTCAAAAAATACTGGTAATTGAGGCACCCGATTTTCTAATTGATTACTTCTCAAATAGTGCAGAGCAAATAACAAAACTAAATACTTGACTTCTTCCTCATTATGACCCTCTCTTTGAAAAATTATCTATGATTTATCATAATTCAATGATTTCAATGTTTAGTAGGTCTCAAAAAATGCCATGAACATAATGGGATTCTGACTCTAACGCAAATATTATTCTCAAAGAATATGAACGCTGTATTTCCTCCCACGCGACACGTTAGGCTACGTTAACTCCGAAGAGATACAGCCCGACGGACGATGCCTGACGGCAAAGTACACTACAAACGCTCAATCTCTTCGGAGCTATGCCATATACTAAGAGAAGTACTTTATCTCCAATACCCTCAACTGATTTTGATACTGTGATAATAATGTGACAATTCATCCAGAGAAGTGTGAACGCCGTATTTCCTTCCAGTGCTTGAAGCAAGCACCGGCGACACGTTAGGCTACGTTAACTCCGAAGAGATACGGCCCGACGGACGATGCCTAACGGCAAAGTACACTACAAACGCTCAATCTCCTCGAACCTATGCCATATACTAAGATAACCCGTGCAGAAATTTGTTGGGGACTCCCCAGATCCTATCAAATCCCTATAGGGATTTGATGGGGACGCCCCATGTAGGGAGTCCACATTGGAATCTAAAAGGATGCCGATGTGGAATTGCGAAACTGCCTATCAAAAGTCCTCATCGCGACCCGATGTGGGAATTTCAAAGAATAGCGAAGACATTTTTAAAAGGTTAAACATTGTAGGGGTAAATTTGTTATATGCTATGGATGATAGAAATAATGTTTATTTAAAAGTGGAACTTGCAGAATGCTCAAAATTTTATTAAATATGTTTTATAACATCGAATACTACAATGTATTTATGTTTTTGTTATTAATTTCATGCTTACGCCTATCGTAGATTTATAATTTATTATAGGCTGATCTTTTTTGGAAGAGATATCTTTTAATACTTTTTGTAAAATTCAACATAGGGATTCTTTACATTCTAAGACCGCGGAACAGTAACTGAAGCGGAATTTAATCGCAGCTTCGTCTCGAGTCTGTACACTAGAAGAACTGGCGCCTACTAATGCCACCTACCTTGAAAAAATTGTAGCTCGTCTTCCAAACATCCCAGTAGGCTCTGATAATTTACGGAATTTACGGTAATTTGCGGAAACTTATAATTAATTACTAATTGTAGATGCTTAGGGGTTTTCTGATTTATGTAGTGGGATCAAATGATCCGAACCGAACGATTTCCTATCAGGATCCGATAGGAATTCCTTATTGGGATCGGATAAGGATTCTCCATTAGGATCGAATAGGGATTCCCCATTAGGATCGAATAGGGATTCCCCATTAGGATCGAATAGGGATTTCCTACCGGGGTCCATCAAGGATCCAGAAAATCACTTCTTGCAAGAATGAATTCGGATGATCGAATATATAAGTTGATTGGATTTTATAAATGTCACGATCGTGGTTGCACCATAACGTGGTTGCATTTATAAAATTCAAACACGTGCTTTGTAAAAAATAAGTTGAATTCCAGTTAAACAGCCGTGCGCGGGAAAATATTGAAAAAGACCAGTGAGAATTTCTAAGAAATCGATGAAAAAACAGCTAAATAGTGAAAATACCGCACATCGGACATAACCTGTACGCCTTGTGGTAACAAGCATGTACTTGTGCTTGTATAATTAAGTACTAGTATAATAAAGAGGTGTTCTACGTTTCTTTAAATATTATTCACGTAGTGATAAAAATAAAATAAACTAATTTGTGGCAGAAAAGTGAAAAGAAAAAATGGATAAACTATTGCGTAAACGCAAACAGGCACGGGTTCGTTCTCAACGGCACCGTGAAGTCCAGAGAGAAATTCAGGAAGACATCCAGCATTTCAGCAATGAAACATTTCCCATTCCCAGTACTAGTAGGAGAACTGAAGTTATTTCCACGGTCCGGAGTTCCTTCGACTCAGATAAAAACGGATCCAGTTCGACAAGCAGTGAAAACTCCATAGCTCGAGTCGCAATCCATACCAATAGTTCTGAAGATGCTGTATCATTAACAGAAGCAGAAAATCAACAAGAAGGACCATCGATTATTGATATTCTAGACAATGAACATAGGCTAGAGATCGGAGAAATTCAACAACTTCGAAGATGGGCTCTTGAGTCTAATATCCCCCATGTTCACTTGGATAAACTTTTAGCAATTCTACGAGTTCGTTTGCTTCCTGAGTTGCCCAAAAGTTCTAAAACGTTTTTGAACACAAGCTCGACGCCGTATGAGATTTTGGAAGTTCGGGATGGCAATAATGAACTTGCTGGCACATACGTGTATATAGGCATTGAAAAGAGACTGCAAATTTGTGTGAACCCGGCGTTGCATCCAACTAAAATAGTGAAATTGCAATTTAACATCGATGGGATACCACTCTTTCGCTCTAGTAAAGTGCAGCTCTGGCCAATTCTGTGCAAAGTGTACTGTGATCCGGATGTATACAAACCGTTTCTCGTTGCAATGTACTGTGGAGAAGGCAAACCACAAAACATAAATTTATATTTACGTGACTTTGTGAATGAACTAAATACATTGCTCGCGAATGGAATTTTCGTCATGGGAAGACACTTTGGTGTACAAATCCAATGCTTCATATGTGATACACCGGCACGGTCGTTAATTAAACAAACAAAAGGACACGGTGGATTCAACGCTTGTGAACGTTGTACAGTGCGAGGAGTAAGAGCAAAACGTCGAACAATCTATCCTGAAATTCACTGTACCAAAAGGACTGATACATCATTTCGTGAAATGCTGCAAGTAGAACATCATAATGGAATATCCGCGCTACTCAGAATCCATCCACCGATCGACATGGTTAAATGTTTCGTGCTTGATTTTATGCACTTGTGCTGCATTGGTGTCATGAAAAGGCTTTTGGTTCAGTACTGGCTTAATGGAAACTTGAGGGTGCGTATGTGCCGCCGAACTAAAGCGCAATTGTCAAGTCGGTTAGAAAGCTTACGCACTCAAATACCAGTGGAATTCCAACGGAAGCCAAGAAATATCGTAGTTGCAGCTCTGTGGAAAGCAACCGAGTTTCGTTTCTTCTTGCTTTATTGTGGACCAATTGTGCTGAAAAACCTTCTACCAACAACAAGGTATAAGCATTTTTTGTTGCTTCATGTGGCATGCCGTATTTTATGCGATAAAGAGCTCGCACAACAGTACAATGGACTAGCGAATTTATACCTACGTCGATTTTTCGTGATGTTGCCGCGCTTATACGGAGTTGAGTCCTCTGTTTTAAATATGCACAATCTGATTCACCTTGCGGAAGATGTCAAAAATATGAGGTGCTCGTTGAGTGCAATGTGTGCTTTTCCATTTGAAAGCTTCCTCGGTCAGTTAAAGAAACTCGTGCGCACTCCGAACCAACCTTTGGCACAAATATGCCGACGTCTTCACGAACAAGACTTCATTCCGAAGGAAAAGCCAACATTTGCACATCGAGTGGAGATACTGAGAAAAAACTGTACCATAATCAATGAATCCGCAGAAGTGCATAAAGTTAAGTATGGTGAATATGTTTTAACGGCCAATGCCCCAAACGATGTCGTTATGCTTAAAGACAAAAGAATTATAAAAATTACCAAGATTTGGCACTCAGAAGCATCTTCTAACGATATTCATGTACAAGGATTTATTTGGAAACCGAGACGGCAAATATTCAAATATCCTACGCCATCTGGCAAACTGAAGATCTGGGAATTACACGGAAGTTTTTCTTCCAGGACTGTGACGTGCCCTATGCATTTTATTAAAACGAAGATGTTGAAACTGTCACTTGTAGCCGCCCAAGAAAGAGGTCCAAAAGTATTTGTTGTACCACTACTTCATCATTAGCTTTTAATAGTGCAGTTGAATGATAAAAAAAGTGAGAAAGTATACGAACAATTAAAGAAAAAGAAATCAGTATAGATAGTAGTCAAAGAAGTCGAGTGATCAAATGTCATGAGCATGCCATGCAATATGCACATATTGCATGGTTTATACTAAAAAGAACGTGACTACCGAGACGTCGAGAAACGGTGATTTTGACATCGATTGAACTGTGCAAGTGGTGTGTCAAAAATCAGTTGAATCCAATAATCTGAGCTGGCTACGAATTAAACTACATATAACGATAAAATAATGAACAATGAGTAATAAGTACACGTCAAAAACGAAAACATATAAGCGGCGAAAAGACGCGGTGACGTAAAACATAACCTCTACGCCTCGTGCTGCGTATGTGTAATGGAAAAAAATAAGGAAGAACATTTAGTAGCTAAAAGATAAGTCGGATAAGAAAACCGTGCCACGATATAAAAACACCTTTTATTAAACGATTCGCAAACATTTACAACAAATTTTACAAAACATTAATAAAAAGCTCAACATAACGCCATGACGCACGCGCATACTTGTGATACTAAAAATGGACGCGATTGCCGAGATGGCGCGGCACATCGATTTTCGCATCGATTACATCACGCACGCGGCGTGTAAGAAAGTGTAATTTGAAGTGTAATTCGATAATAAAACGGGCCGCGAATTATTAACTGGATAGAGTTGGACGATAAAGTGACAAACGAAATGTGAATCAACTACATTTTGAAAAGATAAAAGATCAGTGGTAAAAACGCGTCGGTGTATATTTCCTCGTGTATATGCCTCGTGGTATATTTCGTGGAAAAAAATATTTGCAGTCGTACAATAAATCGAATAAAAAAACTGTGCGGGAGTATAAAAAACCTCTTATCAATATATCCAGCAAACTTTCATAAATACAAAATTCGAGAAAAAAAAGAAAATCGGGACAAGCCGCAAATTTTAGTGTGTAAAGAAAACGCGGCGTGATCAAACGTAACATGCATGCATTATGAAATAAAGGAAAACAATTTGTTTGAAGGTAAAAAAAATAAATCGGAAAAGAAAACCATAACGGGATATAAAAGAATTTTTAATAAAAAAATCGAGAAAGAGACGTGCATCGTGAAAACCACGAATTGTAGCGTAGAGACAAAGCGTCTTGCTGTACGCGCATGCGCGTGTTGTACGCAAAAAGGACACGACTATCGAGACGCGAAATGACGGAACGATTTTCGCATCGATCGAACCGTCGAGAAAAACCCACGTGTCGAGAAAAAGTGTAGTTTTTTCATTACCGAAACCGATCGCGAATCAAAAATTAAACGAAAAAGTGCAATAAAATAATAAAGAGTGGATGAAGTGTAATATTAAAAGTGTACCTATTAAAAGCGAAAGAGTAATAGGTGCTGAAAATCGACGCGGCATCGAACATAACCTCTACGTCGCGAAAGTGAACCGCCGCGAATCATTAACTGAATAAAGTAGGATGATAAAGTGACAAACGAAATGTGAATCAACTACATTTTGAAAAGAAAAAATATCAGTGGTAAAAACGCGACGGTGTATATTTCCTCGTGTATATGCCTCGTGGTATATTTCGTGGAAAAAAATATTTGCAGTCGTAAAGTAAATCGAATAAAAAAACTGTGCGGGAGTATAAAAAAACTTGAATCAATATATCCAGCAAACTTTCATGAATACAAAATTCGAGAAAAAAAAAGAAAATCGGGACAAGCCGCAAATTTTAGTGTAAAGAAAACGCGGCGTGATCAAACGTAACGTGCATACATTATGAAATAAAGGAAAACAATTTGTTTGAAGGTAAAAAAAAATAAATCGGAAAAGAAAACCGTAACGGGATATAAAAGAAGTTTTAATAAAAAAATCGAGAAAGAGACGTGCATCGTGAAAACCACGAATTGTAGCGTAGAGACAAAGCGTCTTGTTGTACGCGCATGCGCGTGTCGTACGCAAAAAGGACACGACTATCGAGACGCGAAATGACGCAACGATTTTCGCATCGATCGAACCATCGAGAAAAACCCACGTGTCGAGAAAAAGTGTAGTTTTTTCATTACCGAAACTGATCGCGAATCAAAAATTCAACGAAAAAGTGCAATAAAATAATAAAGAGTGGATGAAGTGTAATATTAAAAGTGTACCTATTAAAATAGAAAGAGAAATAAGTGATAAAAATCGTCGCGGCGTCGAACATAACCTCTACGTCGCGAAAGTGAACCGAGCCGGGACATAAAGTATTTGTAAAAAAATCGAGAACCTCACGTCGCTCGTACGGGCTGACGCGTAGTCCAACAGACGTTTTCCTGCGTCATGAGTCAGGAAAAAAAAGTATTCAGCAGCACCTAGTACAGAGCCAGGTAAGTACGGATGGCCTCTCCAATGATCTTATTAACATGCATGAAAAGTTCATTATATTGTATTTTCGTTTAGGGAAAACAAGAATGGATGAACAGAAGAAATTTCTTCTCGTTCAATTTGAGCAAAGCCGAATGAACGGAATATTCGATATCGATATTGTTCCGGCAACATGGGTTTTTTGCGACTGGGAAACGAAAGAGTGTTTCACAAAATATCCGCCACCGCCATACACCAAAAAAATATGTGGAATACTTCAGTCTAGAGTTCGCGAAAAACGACCCCCTCTTCAGAGTTG
Source organism: Ophion obscuratus (assembly GCA_964007375.1). NCBI lineage: Eukaryota > Metazoa > Arthropoda > Insecta > Hymenoptera > Ichneumonidae > Ophion > Ophion obscuratus. The sequence continues at coordinate 68,219,958 of OZ023312.1, read as the reverse complement.
GCCACAATGGGTAATTTGTGTGAAAGGAAGCGCACGTAAGCTCATTCATATTACATTTTATATTTTTAATTAACATTATCACAGTCGAACCTTCCCGCCGAATTCTAGCAACGTATATTGCTGCACTGCATCGACTAGAAAAATTAAAAACAGAAAAATACGCCTTCACTACCGATGCAGAGGAAGACCCTAAAAATAAAGTCGACAGTATTGTCGCACAATGTAGGCGCAAGTCACTCAATGAGCTGTTCGATGTACCAAGTCTTGGAAATGATGATGATGATGATGGCGACAATTACTGTAAGTATTAAAGATGTTAAAAAGTTAATTTTCCCAATTGTCTATTTCAATCATGTTTTGTCATCTTAGTGCCAAGCGAGGAAACGTCGTGGAATTCATCCAAGTCATCGTCACCAGCGAGGCATGCTAAAGGATCAAGGATTCCTAAACAAGGACGAAGCAAATCTTTCGCACACAAAAAATCAGCAAAGCAAGGTGGATGTCGAAGAATTTCTTCCTCGGAAGCATCGGATGAAAGTCTGCAGAAAGATCGAGAGACGCAATATGAAAACGTGAAAATAGCAGGTACAAGAATCTTGTTTTTATACATTTATTACATTTATAAATAAAACAATTGATATTGATTTCTATACCAATTGTATAGATATAAATTGTATCAATGTATATATCTATATCAATTCTATATCAACATATTTTGCATTTTGAATTAAAAAATTAAACAATTATCATACCAATTAAGTGTACAGGAATTATATTTTGCGAGATATACATTGCAACTAATAATGCAAGGTATAATAAAAATATCCTGGGGAAATGTATATGCGTAATGAATTGTATAGATATTGATATCTATACAATTCATTACGCATATACATTTCCCCAGGATATTTTTATAATACCTTGCATTATTAGTTGCAATGTATATCTCGCAAAATATAATTCCTGTACACTTAATTAGTATGATAATTGTTTAATTTTTTTATTCAAAATGCAAAATATGTGTTCACATGTGACTACAATCTTTTGGAGTGGCATTTATTTAATGACAAAAAGATCTTTGTACACGAGTAGCAGTAAGTTATGTTAATTTTTTTCTTAATCCATTTTTCCGCAGCTAAAAAAACTCTTTATCGTGACCGTAACAACAACGGGGGTACGGATGACCAAAGCGGTGAGTCATTTCTTAGTCAGTCGAACTCTCAACCAAACAGAGATAGAAAAACACATCTCACAAGATATATTTGCCATTAAAAGGAAACTATTGTCACGTTCGGAAAAAAATAACTGTGATGATTTTTTTAAATTCACGTAATAGTTTGTTGCCTCCATTTAAAATATATTATTCTACATACATACCAGTATCCAAAAAGGTAACGTTCAACAATGGGTACATTAATACAGATTAAGGGCAAATTTGTTTGTTTCAGAAAATTTCCCCTTCCTAGTGGAAAACAAATCACAAATCTACAATAGTTGGTAGACTAGTGGAAGACGAATCACATCTCAGACAATTTCAGGAATCAGAGATGTGATTCGTCTTCCATTAATCTACCAACTATTGTAGATTTGTGATTTGTTTCCCACTAGGAAGGGGAAGTTTTCTGAAATAAACAAATTTGTCCTTAATCTGTATTAATGTACCCATTGTTCAACGTTACCTTTTCGGATATTGGTTTGTTCCTAAACAAAAAGACATTATTTTGTCCCAAAAACCTCATCCGAGATAATTAAAAAATGGTTATTATAAAGAAAACCTGCTTTGCCTTTGTATGCCTTCTCTGTAATTTTCCTAAATTATAAAATAGTCTTTCGCATGCACATTTTTAAAAGCCTGTTGTATAAGTAAAAGAATAAACTTTTTGAAGCCGTCGCATTCAAGTTCACCCTTAAATTCAAATGTATTTTAAGAAAATTATTTTAAATTGTGAAATTTATTTTTATATTTCGTCGATCTTAAAATATTTATCATTTTGACGAAACAGATCGGGCGATGCAAGGTGTAGAACCGCTTTCTACAAAACCCGGGGGCTCATGTGTAACTCAAAAGGAAGTGTGTTCGAGATCAGACGTATTCGAGGAACTGAAGCGGAAGGAAGTATCATATTCTCCAGGTAATCGAAAATGTCCTTACATGTTTCCTGTGTAATTGACTCTGTGTTATGGCCCGCATTCCCATCGTGTTTCAGATACCATGTTTTTGGTGTCAGTGTTGAAAAGATTCAGCATAGACATAAGGAACAACACCGCAGCGATCAACGCCTTACACGACGCATTGGTCGGCAATGGCTCGGTAGATCCTAGGAAAACCACAATTGAGAGTTTCAAGATTGAACATGATCTTCAGCTGCCTTTTACAATACTTCAGAATTACGAAGTCTTTGAGCAGCGATTGAAAAACGATTCACAGTTTAAAGAAGACTTGGTGAGTAACCTCAGAATTTTATGGGTAATATGCGATAGAACAAATGACTCTGGCCATATTTTTATACAAATTTCAGATGGCACCTCTACGACATTTGCTTGACCGGTCCAATAATGTAACCAAAAGTTGCACGACGATTTTTCGTACATTTTTTACGAGACAAGTTATGGCGAATTTCACAGCAAAAAAACAAGTCGGGGGAAAAGTGATGATCCGGAATACAAGTTTTGGTGCATGTGTGATAGGTATCTCGTGAAAATATATTTTCGTTATTCGATTTTGTAACTCCATTCAACTTTCCTTTATAATCTCATTTCAGCCGCCCTTATGAAATTCCACACTCGCACCGATGGAACGTATATTACGACCGACGAAGTTCTGCGATGCTGCGGAAAAGCAATTGCGAATTCGAAAGATTGGGACGGCCGCCGACGTGGTCAAACTGAAGCGCAATCGTAACAAATGTCCATGCATACCAGTATTTTAATTTAATATAAAACGTGCACGCAAAAAACATTGCAGTACAAAAAGTATTCAAAAAGTATTTAAAAGTATATTGAATTATAAGTATAAGTTATAAGTATAAGTATAAAGTTTAAGTTGATCACAGCGTTATTAATGTCAAAAATATTCGATATGTATTTTCTAAATAATAAATTGATATCTTTTGTATATTTATAAATTTATTTTTGTAATTTGCAGATATAGAATGGCATAATATCGCATCAAATTTCGTTTGATAATGCGAGGATATGTGGGAATTCGTAGATTGGAGGCTGATAAGGAATCCCTATTATATAAAATTGGGGAATCCCTATTAGATCCCGATTCGGCCCAGCTGGGGATTCCCTATTAGATCCCGATTCGGCCCAGTTGGGGATTCCCTATTAGATCCCGATTCGGCCCAGTTGGGGTTTCCCTATTGGATCCCGATGGGGAATCCGCATAGGAATCCAATGTGCAAGCGTGACGTTTCCCGAGAGGAATCCAATGGGGCTCCTCATTGGATCCCTATCAGGAAGTAGGGAGGAAGTAGGGGAATCCTATAGGATCCCCACCACTATTTCTACACGGGAATTACTTTATCTCGAATACCCTTAACTGATTTTGATACTGTGATAATAATGTGACAATTCATCCAGAGAAGTTCGAACGCCGTATTTCCTCCCAGTGCTTGAAGCAAGCACCGGCGACACGTTAGGCTACGTTAACTCCGAAGAGATACGGCCCGACGGACGATGCCTAACGGCAAAGTACACTACAAACGCTCAATCTCCTCGGACCTATGCCATATACTAAGAGAAGTACTTTATCTCGAATACCCTCAACTGATTTTGATACTGTGATAATAATGTGACAATTCATCAAGAGAAGTTCGAACGCCGTATTTCCTCCCAGTGCTTGAAGCAAGCACCGGCGATTCGTTAGGCTACGTTAACTCCGAAGAGATACGGCCCGACGGACGATGCCTGACGACAAAGTACTCTACTAACGCTCAATCTCTGCGGACGTATGCCAAATATTAAATACAATATTTAAAAGAGTATTTTAATTTAAATAAATTTTAATTTACTTTGGATCTGCCCAGAGAAAACTATACCTTGCTGAATCTTTTGAAACCCGTATTTTTATCGGAACCCAATTTCATTTTGCAAGTTTCAAATAGTCGCTCCTGTCTATGCCATCGTTTATTCCAATTATGTAAATATCTTATGGCAAGACAATTTTTTGAAAAAGGCTCCAATTTCTTACTGACAAAAATATTTTCAAAATAATGTGATATGTTTAGAAACGTCCAGTCATTATGCATACAAGTATTTCTATATCAATCGAATTATCTAATTTAGAAATTCATATTTTACATCCATCATCTTATCTATACCGAGGACACATGTTGTGAATGATAAAAAAAGTTAGTCGCGTAATCACGTCTTTTGTTAAATAAATTACTCGTTCATCGATAACAAGAATATTTTGCAGTAAACAAAAACCTTCAAAAATGTAATATTTTCCCCGTCGAATTTATTGTTCCCTTTACTGCTGCTATTTTAAAATAAAATTCGTAATTGTACTTTGAAATATTGTGATTGCAATTTGTTTGATGAATCTTAATATACTTATTGAAAAAAAGACGGGGTCAGCATTAGATAGGGTGGTCGAATTGATATAGAAATTCTCGGTAAGATAGAAATAAAATATATGTACCAGTAATAACATCATTGTAACAAAATCTGTCCCCGGAAATATTTTACGAAAGCAATTGCAATCGTATACTGCGTATAAATGTGATGACCTAATTTTTCATAGGCTACAATTTGGTGAAAATAATCGTAACATTATACAGGATAAAAAATTGAAGCTTCAAGTCTCCAGTTTCGACATCATGAGCTGAAACATTTTTATTATTGCCCGATTTTGCGTACCTTCTCGCCTTTAACGCCTTTCCTAATTACTTTCTCTACGCCTCCCACAGTACCTTAAAAAATGGGCCTCCAGTCCCAAGCTCGTAAACTGCCATCTTTCTGTTGTTTTTTAAATTCATTTTTTATTTTCTTCAACGCCTCGTTCAGTTCATCCTTATTATATTTTCGAATTCTTCATAGAAGTATTTTTCCCCCATCCGGCTTTTACTTTTTAATTACTCAAAATTAGTCGATGCTAAGTTTTCCGAATTGTTCATCAAAATACTTGTTTCCCCCCTTTTCTTTCCCTCCCGTTCCTTTCCTATAACTTGAGTTCAGAAATAAATGATTGGATATCACCTCTTTCATATTTTCTCCTTTTACGACTCCCACGAAATCTTCCTTCAGCATGTATTGGCTTTCTGCCATATTATTTTCAGTTTTTTTTCCATCATGAGATCTTTTTTCCCCATTCACCTGTCTTGCGTATGCTTCTAAATGTTTATACTATCCAAAGGTCAGTACAATTTGGAAAAGTTTTTTGGCTCTCACTTTTCCATGACGACTCGACATTAGTCGATGCTAACAATGTTTCCTATTTTTTCCGAATTGTTCATAAAATAACTCGTTCTCTCCCTTTCGTTTCCCATAACTTGCGTCTTCCACTCTCACTCCCAACTCCCACCCTCTCGTCTCCTTGTAATTTGGTAATTTTTCCCAGTTTTTCTTATTTTTGAATTCTCCGGGTTCAAAAATTATTGACTGTATTGCACCTTTTTTGATATTTTACCCTCTTACGACCGCCACGAAATGTTCCTTCCGGATATATTGTCTTCCTGGCATATTTTGTTCAGTTTCTTTTTCAATCAATAGATCTTTTATTCCGCATTCACCTTTCTTGCGCATGCTTCTAAATGTTTATACCGTCCAAAGGTCAGCACAATTTGGAAAAGTTTATTGGCTCTCACGTTTTTATGATGACTCGACATTACTCGATGCTAACAATGTTTTCTAATTTTTCAGAATTGTTCATAAAATTACTTGTTTTCTCCCCTTTGTTTCCTTCCGGTTCTTTCCCCATAACTTGCGTCTTCGGCTCTTACTCCCGACTCCCACCTGTTCGCCTTCTTCGCATTTGGTAACTATACAATATTCTTCTTTCTCTAAAATTTTCCGAGTTCAGAAATTAGTGACTGGATGCCACCTTTTTCCCATATTTTCCGCTTTTACATTACATATTTTTTCCCCATTCACTTGTCTTACGCATGCCGTTAAATGTTCATACTATCGAAAGGTCAGCACAATTTTTAAAAAGTTTTTGGCATTAACTTTTTTATGATAACTCGACATTAGTCGATGATATAAATATTTGAGCGCTGTATCTCCAAACTTGAAGATTTCAAATTTGCTTCTGTTCGGATAACGCTACGATTATTTTCAACTAATGTGATGTACGCTACAGCTTTTCGAAAATCATGCAATGTTTGTTTTACAAGGATGTTACGTCATTCTCAATTAAATTTTTTACTACATTGTCATAAGAAGTTAATACTTTGAATTTAACCATGCAAGGATGCAAATGATGGAATCATCTAATGAGTTCTTGGACAGATTTTGTTTATCCACAATATTTGACAATTCTTTGATCTTAAGAAGAAGATCTCAAAAATGATGTTATTACCTGCTTCGGCGTCAGTTTCCACGTTGTCTTCCACTGCAGAAGCTGATTTTCTGCTGCTTGAGCCCAACGCCGTGATTGTGCTTTTTTCCTCAACTCTGAAATGTTACAAAAAGTCATTTCCTTCCCATTTTTCCCCATTGAATTTCCACAAGTTTTACCTCTTCTTTTCTTGTTTCTCTTTGTATTGTTTTCCAGCGTCTCTTCGGTGGGAGCTGCCGGGTGGTGCCTCTTCTTCCTTTTCCGTCTTCTGCGGCTTCGACCCACTATGAAAGTTTATTTTTATTACTTTTAGCGCATAAGTATCATTGTTCATATAAATCACGAATTAAAAAATATTCTGCCAATTTGATTCCTTATTCACACTTCCGAAAATACTACATATACATATATGTGTACATATGTATACAAATGTTAAAGCTACTCACACAAAACATTTCCATTATTATCAATTGTTGGTGGTACTTGTTCGGGGCCAGAGATTTCCTCAGCTCCAGGTTGGTTGGCCTCTACTCAGCATGCATTGAATAATGTCAAAATTTTTTATATTAAGTTCTGGACCAAATACATTAATTAAATTTTCATTTCGGAAAGCCCTAATAATTACCATCGTCGTTTGGTGATGGGACTTGCTGTTCCTCTCCAAGGTTAGCAATAATTGCATCCGCAACCTCCATCGGATTTTCTTCTCCTGGATGTCTATCCGATGACCCGTCATCAAAATTATTTCCCTCCAGTTCATTTACGGCCTCCGTCTGATTAAGGTTTTCTTCTGATGACGCGTCGTCGGAATTGCTCTCGTCAATGTCTGAAGATATTACAAAATATACATGCATATAACTATTGTATCGTTTCATTTGGTTATGTTAAATATTTGACTTTTTTACGTCTGTCAATAATAATACCTTCCATATAATAAATTGTTATAAATTACTGTTTTCTGGAGCTAGAGGTGGAATTTCAAAATTGTCGATGAGCCAGTCCGGTCGGTTATCCCCAAAGATTGCTCGATCATAGTCCGGATCTTACAATAATAACAACGGAACAATAATAACGGAACAACAATAATAATGAAATGATAATAATAATAAAAAGTACATAATTGTATCCAAAGTCAAACACTTGGAATTATAACATGATAAGCAAGAGAGAGAGAGAGAGAGAGAGAGAGAGAGAGAGACAGATTAGATTAGATTAGATTAGATTGGGTTTTATTATGCCTTAGTAATAATACTTTGAGGCAATACATGAACAACTTAGGATAATACATTTTGCTCTCAACTAAGTAACGTAAGTATTTTACCAGAGAGACGGTTACAGATACTATTGATACCTTTCGCTATTAACAGTTACGGATACACTTCATTTCTATTTTTGCTCAGCTAAACCATAAAAGTCCAGATGTAGCAAGCGAACACGAGGAAGAAACGCGAAAACCAAGCATAGGATAGCACATCGAATAATCGACACTCTATTTAACAATAACAGAGAAACTTCAGCCTCACATTCGCAAATTAAACATAAAGATCGAAATAAAAGTATGCATGATAGTTCGAATGTATTGAACGAAAGGCAAAGATACAAGAACCAAGCATAAGAAAAACAACTGAAAATCCTTGAGAAACACAGAAAGAAAAGAAAAGAAAAGAAGGGGCAAAGAACGCTTGAACTGGCTCGTAAACAAACTCACTAACCCGAAAGTTTATACCAACCACCATTTGCATCGGGTGTACTTATGTTTGTTTTTTCATTGAAATTTCGAACTTACATGGACTTAAGCAATTTCTAGTAATAACTGATACGTTCGTGTCGAGTTTTACCGGATGCGATATGACATTTCCGCTTTTCCAGAAACGAACATGGTCATGCCAGATTTAATAAATCATCCTGGGAATTTATTTTCACCTTTGGCTGACCATCGTCTTTTCGCACAAAGATAACTCCGCCTTTTACCCATACATATCTGAACCTACAAACTCTTGCCTTCTTCCTCGTGAGACGAAGGAGATTGTACGTGGCACGCGGCAGCATTTCATTCACGTAAATTTGTCGATTTTCTAAAGCTTCGAAACACTCCATGTTGATCTTCTTCCATGTAAGACGGCCCTTTTCACGCTTTTTTATGAGAATAGACTCGCGAACGGAAGACGTTGTGAGATGGACGACGTACGACGCGCTTATATGTGAGTGAGATCCATCCGACGAAACCGAATCTCTCCTTAAAAGCTTACGAGCCGAGAGAATATGAGCGGAAAGCTCAGATACCCCAAGGACCTCGAAAATCCTCTTGACGATCAGGATCGGTGGAAGTTCTGTATCAGTCGGTACTCCAGATACGGTGAATTCATGACCGCCCGGTGATGATGGATTTGACGCTTCGACTTGTGATTTTAAGTCTTCGATTTGCTTGGTTAATGCCTGATTTGCACGGTTTAAGGCTTCGATTTGTGTAGAATGCTCCGAGATGATCGAATCAATAGCCGGAATCCGTTCAAGAAGCGTTCGAAACGCGTCGTTAGTTTTATCTTGCCTGTCGCTGAATTTAGCAATTTTAGTGATCTTGACATCAGTAACTTCCAATTTCTCCAGAATTTTCGCCAACATTTCATTTGATTCGAGATTCGATCGATA